>OX336395.1:235113754-235677421 GCA_946902985.2 Meconema thalassinum | reverse complement strand
TATATTTTGCGAAGCATTGTTCGGAGAGGGTCATGGGACGACTTGTTTTAAGGGTATTTATTTTTTCGATGTTTCCTATGGTGGACTCATTGATTGAAATAATCCAAAACTGCTAGGGCATGGCCTTGAGATTTTATAAACCGATAATGGGATTTTGACATACAAGATCCACTCAGAACTTGACATGATGTCATTCTTTTTATGGCTTATGAATTTCCCCAAAAAAGACCCAAAACAACAAGATCATGGACTTTTGCTTTTCTTAATATATTGCAAACCCATAATGTAAGATGTTTACTGTGAGTGACGAAATCTAGCTAGGTAACGAAAGAATTATTGTAGGATATATGTATGGTGACTGACACGTCTTTGACCATTGGAACTTGTTTTCAGATCTGACTGTAGTACATAGGAGTATAGGTTGTAGGCATGGATTGACAAACGGTGCACACAAAATTCAATTTATCGATTCAAGAATTAAGAGTAGACTATCATTAATTAATTGGTTAAAGAGTGTAGCTAAAAATAAAAAAATGGTGACTACATTAAACTAAACTGAACCAAGTCGAATCAAACCCAACCGAACCAAACCAAGCCTAAAGCCAACCAAACCTAATCAAGAACAAGCCAAGGGCTTAAGTGTAAAACTTGTGGGGGAATGCAGTCATTGGCAATGTCCAAAGGAAGGGATAACGCTCTACCTCTAGAGGGTAAGGTAAAGCTAGCGCATGGTGCTAATGCATATTCCCAAGTACATGAACCACACACACACACAACTATCCTATGCTGTTTTTATGAGTTAACTGTTAAAACTTACTCAGTGGTTACTGAGCAAGATGGTCGCTACACACAACAAGCTTTAAATACTTGAGGCTAATAATCTATACACACACACACACGCTTGTTCTAAACTAAACTGTCTTGCTGGCAGTGCTCACACAGTAGGCAAATGACAGAAATGCTTGGCTAACAGAAATACAATCATTTTCGTTTGTCTAATGTTACCAGCTAACCATTACATGCTATAGTGGTGAGCACATGTGCCTCTTGCACTGGAGATCGTAACTCGATTTCTAGCTCTAAGGCCTAGAATGAATCAAACTAAGAAAGAAGGGTATGGTGACGCAGTGGTTAAACTGTTAGCCTTTCACTAAGGTAGACTAGGGTTTGATTTTAGGTTAATATACATGTCATAAACAAACAAACAAACAAACAAACAAACAAAAAAAGCAGAGATAATGTTTAAAACTGATTACACTTGTCTCTTTTCAAATTATTACTTAGATTGCAAATACAAAGGTGGACTGGGTTTTGATATTCAGTTAATGCTGCCTATCGCATACTAGCCTGTAAGAAAGCCAAACAAGCAAAAGGCGTAGGTAGAGCAGTGGTAAAATCGCTATGTGTAGAGAACTACCTAACGGTTTTATGAACTGGCAATGGTATGTCGCATAAACAGTGCAGGATACAATCCAGCAACCATAATTTGTATCTTGTGGAGCAGAGAAAACATATATATAGAGAAAGATATAGAAAGCTAGTGTATGTATGGGTAGCATTGATAATTTGACCAGAGAAAATACGATGAGGTAGGGTGGGGAGAGGGAGAATTAACACTTATATATGAATGAATGGTAAATAGTATTTTAGTTTTTTTTCCCCAATAGTTTTGTTTTTTAAATGCAGTGGTAGATAGTCGTTATTTTGTAAAACATTCTTACTTGCAGTAGTAATAAGACTCTATGGTTTCGCTAACACATAGATAGACTGTATTATTGCCATGGTCAAGCACTCACATTAAGATCATTTACAAATCATAAAATGAAAAATAAAAAATCTTGTTTGGAAATATCGTTTTTCAACATACACAAAATAAATATATAAAAAATTTGTAAACAGCAAAATGGAAAATCCATGGTCAAGCACTCACATTAAGATCATTTACAAAATCATAAAATGAAAAATAAAAATCTTGTTTTGGAAATATCGATTTTTTTCAACATACACAAAATAAATATAAAAAAAATTTGTAAACAGCAAAATGGAAAATCCATGTTTCCATATAGAAAAAATTTAAAAACCTTAAACGGACATTTAAGAAAATATATATAAATGGGAAATTGACAAATGTGTAAATATGAAAATGGAAAAATCCATGTTTCCATATCATGAAATTGAAAAACATCAAACTGTCATTTTAAAAAATGCAAATGGAAAATTGACAAATTGCAATGTGTGAAATGTGAAATTGAACAAATGGCTATCATTATTTAAAAAAAAAAAGAACATGGTGCTCTATGGTTGAGGTGTGAATCAAACCCTTTCTACTTATTTGGACCACCCGAGACTGAGTAGACTAGTTTAAGTTGTCATACCACTTTTAAAAGTTTGTGTTAAATCTAGGAATTGAACCCAAGAGCTTGTAGGGGAGATAGGACTAAAGACTCAAACAACAACATGTACGTTCACCAAAATAATGTTGTGTAACGGTAAATGTTAGTCAACGAACAGTAATGCATTACTAAAACCCATGACACGATACCTAAGAGCTTTTCTAAAATGATTTTAAAATGCCTTTAACCCTATATTGAACACCCAGTTCACAAAACTCATAACTGCAATGTTATGGTAAAACAAAACAAAATCTATATTTCAAAACAAACAAGTGGTTTAGTCAATGTATACTGGAAAAAGTTTTGTAAACACTCAAGTCCTCAAGACCAATTAAATTAGTAACTGTCAGGTTGGCCGAGTGGTTAAGGTGTTTGACTTAAGATCAAATTTCTGTATAAGGAAGCAAGGGTTCGAATCCCTTACCTGACATAACTATTGCCTTAACATGGCTTGGCCACACTGTATTATTATGATACTCAGTACACAAACCATAGATATAGTGTATTGTTTAAGGCCACTCTCTTTCTGAACATAGTCAGAGACTGTTGATGGTTAACAATTGTATTAATAGTGGGACATGGGGATAGCAATTAAGAAAAAACAGCCAATACCCATACAATATTTTTATTCATTTTAGTTTTTTTTTTACAATAGTTACACACTGAATACAACTTTTTATCTCTTTACCATTGTTTGATATAGATTTTAAACACAACGCTTGTTGTAGATCCTTTTACAACTTTCTCTAGGTACTCTTGTTCTTAAAAACTGGGGAAGCCGCAATGGTTTTATAGACATTAAACCCTCATTCTCTTCTTTTTCATCATTATCATCATCATTATTATAAATATTATCTTTATAATTATTATAGTCATTGTCACCATCATTATCATCATCATCATCATCCTCAACATCACTAGAACTATCCAATTCCATTTTTTCCTTTTCAAAAGGGATCTCTTGAAGAGTCTGTGTTGCTTTTGATAGTGTTACGGGTTTATTGAACGTTGACAACTGTCCTAACATGACTTTTTGAGGAGATAAATGTTTTTTCATAAGGAAGTCACTATGTTGAGTAACACTATGTTTTTGTCGGACTTGCTTTTTCTTGTTCTTTTGATCATGTTTTGTTAACACTAACGGTGTTTCATTTGGTATACCACATTGATGAGTACCCACACTTAAGACCTCACCATGTTTACTTTTTAGATGACCTAGACATTTTGTTGTTCTTTGTTTTGAGCACTGCCAAAATATGATGCCATTCGCATTTTCTCGCTTATAGTTATAAGAGTACCCATGATACAGGGCACGTGGTTTACCTTTATTGGTTATAGTATATTCCATAGTAGTCACTGACTTGTATAGTCGATCCGCCTACTACAAAGGTCTGAACACTTGTGGTGAAAGAATGATGTTGTGTTGACGTTTTATGCAGGATAATGTTGGTGGCATATGTGGGTGGCTTATGTTGATGACATGTGTTGTTGGCTGATTTTGGTGGCTTATGTTGATGGTTTATGGTGGTGGCTTATGTTGATGGCTTATGTTGGTGGCTTATGTTGATGACATATGTTGATGACTTATGTTGATAGCTTATGTTGGTGGCTAATGTTGATGACATATGTTGTTGGCTTATGGTGGTGGCTTATGTTGATGGTATATGTTGCTGGCCTATGTTGATGGTTTATGTTAATGGCTTAGGTTAATATCTTAGGTTGATGGCATAAGTTGATGGCTTATGTTGGTGGCTTATGGTGGTGGCTTATGCTGGTGGCTTATGCTAGTGGCTTATGGTGGTGGTTTATGGTGGTGGCTTATGTTGATGACATATGTTGGTGGCTTAAGTTGGTGGCTTATGTTGGTGGCTTATGGTGGTGGCTTATGGTGGTGGGTTATGGTGGTGGATTATGGTGGCTTATAGTGGTGGCTTATGGTGGTGGTTTATGGTGGTGGCTTATGTTGATGACATATGTTGGTGGCTTATGGTGGCTTATGGTGGTGATTTATAGTGGTGGCCTATGTTGGTGGCTTATTTTTGGTGGTTTACGTTAATACCTTATTTGTAATGGCTTATTTGACAAGTTATTGTTGTCAATGTATTTAGAGGATTTTTCTCTTGGTTTTGGAAAGTATCTCAACTCTTTTTTATGGTAGCATAATGCTTACCGCCATGTTTGTAAGCAACAACAACACACTAAAATTCCAAGAATCCAAAGTACTCTAAGGTTAATGATTGTCTCTCAACTCCATTCAACGTCTAGTCAAAAAACATTATATATTTTTCACATTTTACAAAAAAGGTAAATTGGGAAAGTAAGCTATATGTTTAAACTAAAAATCATATCAAATCATATGCTAACTCCAACACCTACGTCTACCCCAATCTCAGTCAAAAAAATATAATATTCTTCAAATTTTTCCAAAACAGTATTTGGAAAGTAGGCCATATTTTGAAAACTAATCATCCTATAAAGTCATATATATATATACTGAAACCAATGGCTTTTATATCCTTAATCTTAAGAACAAAATATGGAATTTTTGACATTTTTTCCAAAAATGTTCATTTTAAAACGGGGCTATATTTTGGAAACTAGGAATTTTACAAGAAAGTTTGTTTAACGTAAATGGCAGGTATTTACCCCCACTACCCGCAAACCAAGTCCCAGGTCTCTGGGGAAAAATCCAAAAAAAGTTCAATTTGGAAAGTAGGCAATATTTTGAAAACTAATCATCCTAAAAAGTCATATATAGACTCAAACCAATGGCTTTTATGTCCTTAATTGGTAGAACAAAACTTAACATTTTTTCAGTTTTTCCAAAAAAGTCCAATTTTCAAAAATTGTCTATATTTTGGGAACTAAGAATTTTACAAAAAAGTTTGTTTAACGAAAATGAAAGGTCTTTACCCCCCTCTACCCAAAACATAAATTTCAGGTCCCTAGGACAAAAACTGTGCAGTATATATATATATATATTTTTTGGGGAGGGGGTCTATATTCACTTTACCTCCCCACTTCACAAGATGGCGGCCATAGCTTAACTTAACCTAGCCTAACCTAACCTGACCTACGAGGTGTGATCAAAAAGTTCCAAAAATGTGGCTGCAACTTAACCAAACCTAGCCTAGCCTAACCTAACCTCCCTGTTGACTAGCCCCCTTTGGACGGGTCCTTTTTGAAGGGAGTCATTTTTTTTACGTGTCCCGGAGGACGGGTCCTTGTTGACGGGTCCCAGTGGCGGGTCCCCTTTGACATAATTTGGATAAAATGCAAGGCCAGTCCATAGGGATCAGTCCAAAGGACCCGCCACAGGGACCCGTCAACAAGGACCCGTCCTCCGGGACACGTAAAAAAAATGACTCCCTTCAAAAAGGACCCGTCCAAAGGGGGCTAGTCAACAGGGAGGTTAGGTTAGGCTAGGCTAGGTTTGGTTAAGTTGCAGCCACATTTTTGGAACTTTTTGATCACACCTCGTAGGTCAGGTTAGGTTAGGCTAGGTTAAGTTAAGCTATGGCCGCCATCTTGTGAAGTGGGGAGGTAAAGTGAATATAGACCCCCTCCCCAAAAAATATATATATATATATATATATACTGCACAGTTTTTGTCCTAGGGACCTGAAATTTATGTTTTGGGTAGAGGGGGGTAAAGACCTTTCATTTTCGTTAAACAAACTTTTTTGTAAAATTCTTAGTTCCCAAAATATAGACAATTTTTGAAAATTGGACTTTTTTGGAAAAACTGAAAAAATGTTAAGTTTTGTTCTACCAATTAAGGACATAAAAGCCATTGGTTTGAGTCTATATATGACTTTTTAGGATGATTAGTTTTCAAAATATTGCCTACTTTCCAAATTGAACTTTTTTTGGATTTTTCCCCAGAGACCTGGGACTTGGTTTGCGGGTAGTGGGGGTAAATACCTGCCATTTACGTTAAACAAACTTTCTTGTAAAATTCCTAGTTTCCAAAATATAGCCCCGTTTTAAAATGAACATTTTTGGAAAAAATGTCAAAAATTCCATATTTTGTTCTTAAGATTAAGGATATAAAAGCCATTGGTTTCAGTATATATATATATATGACTTTATAGGATGATTAGTTTTCAAAATATGGCCTACTTTCCAAATACTGTTTTGGAAAAATTTGAAGAATATTATATTTTTTTGACTGAGATTGGGGTAGACGTAGGTGTTGGAGTTAGCATATGATTTGATATGATTTTTAGTTTAAACATATAGCTTACTTTCCCAATTTACCTTTTTTGTAAAATGTGAAAAATATATAATGTTTTTTGACTAGACGTTGAATGGAGTTGAGAGACAATCATTAACCTTAGAGTACTTTGGATTCTTGGAATTTTAGTGTGTTGTTGTTGCTTACAAACATGGCGGTAAGCATTATGCTACCATAAAAAAGAGTTGAGATACTTTCCAAAACCAAGAGAAAAATCCTCTAAATACATTGACAACAATAACTTGTCAAATAAGCCATTACAAATAAGGTATTAACGTAAACCACCAAAAATAAGCCACCAACATAGGCCACCACTATAAATCACCACCATAAGCCACCATAAGCCACCAACATATGTCATCAACATAAGCCACCACCATAAACCACCACCATAAGCCACCACTATAAGCCACCATAATCCACCACCATAACCCACCACCATAAGCCACCACCATAAGCCACCAACTTAAGCCACCAACATATGTCATCAACATAAGCCACCACCATAAACCACCACCATAAGCCACTAGCATAAGCCACCAGCATAAGCCACCACCATAAGCCACCAACATAAGCCATCAACTTATGCCATCAACCTAAGATATTAACCTAAGCCATTAACATAAACCATCAACATAGGCCAGCAACATATACCATCAACATAAGCCACCACCATAAGCCAACAACATATGTCATCAACATTAGCCACCAACATAAGCTATCAACATAAGTCATCAACATATGTCATCAACATAAGCCACCAACATAAGCCATCAACATAAGCCACCACCATAAACCATCAACATAAGCCACCAAAATCAGCCAACAACACATGTCATCAACATAAGCCACCCACATATGCCACCAACATTATCCTGCATAAAACGTCAACACAACATCATTCTTTCACCACAAGTGTTCAGACCTTTGTAGTAGGCGGATCGACTATACAAGTCAGTGACTACTATGGAATATACTATAACCAATAAAGGTAAACCACGTGCCCTGTATCATGGGTACTCTTATAACTATAAGCGAGAAAATGCGAATGGCATCATATTTTGGCAGTGCTCAAAACAAAGAACAACAAAATGTCTAGGTCATCTAAAAAGTAAACATGGTGAGGTCTTAAGTGTGGGTACTCATCAATGTGGTATACCAAATGAAACACCGTTAGTGTTAACAAAACATGATCAAAAGAACAAGAAAAAGCAAGTCCGACAAAAACATAGTGTTACTCAACATAGTGACTTCCTTATGAAAAAACATTTATCTCCTCAAAAAGTCATGTTAGGACAGTTGTCAACGTTCAATAAACCCGTAACACTATCAAAAGCAACACAGACTCTTCAAGAGATCCCTTTTGAAAAGGAAAAAATGGAATTGGATAGTTCTAGTGATGTTGAGGATGATGATGATGATGATAATGATGGTGACAATGACTATAATAATTATAAAGATAATATTTATAATAATGATGATGATAATGATGAAAAAGAAGAGAATGAGGGTTTAATGTCTATAAAACCATTGCGGCTTCCCCAGTTTTTAAGAACAAGAGTACCTAGAGAAAGTTGTAAAAGGATCTACAACAAGCGTTGTGTTTAAAATCTATATCAAACAATGGTAAAGAGATAAAAAGTTGTATTCAGTGTGTAACTATTGTAAAAAAAAAACTAAAATGAATAAAAATATTGTATGGGTATTGGCTGTTTTTTCTTAATTGCTATCCCCATGTCCCACTATTAATACAATTGTTAACCATCAACAGTCTCTGACTATGTTCAGAAAGAGAGTGGCCTTAAACAATACACTATATCTATGGTTTGTGTACTGAGTATCATAATAATACAGTGTGGCCAAGCCATGTTAAGGCAATAGTTATGTCAGGTAAGGGATTCGAACCCTTGCTTCCTTATACAGAAATTTGATCTTAAGTCAAACACCTTAACCACTCGGCCAACCTGACAGTTACTAATTTAATTGGTCTTGAGGACTTGAGTGTTTACAAAACTTTTTCCAGTATACATTGACTAAACCACTTGTTTGTTTTGAAATATAGATTTTGTTTTGTTTTACCATAACATTGCAGTTATGAGTTTTGTGAACTGGGTGTTCAATATAGGGTTAAAGGCATTTTAAAATCATTTTAGAAAAGCTCTTAGGTATCGTGTCATGGGTTTTAGTAATGCATTACTGTTCGTTGACTAACATTTACCGTTACACAACATTATTTTGGTGAACGTACATGTTGTTGTTTGAGTCTTTAGTCCTATCTCCCCTACAAGCTCTTGGGTTCAATTCCTAGATTTAACACAAACTTTTAAAAGTGGTATGACAACTTAAACTAGTCTACTCAGTCTCGGGTGGTCCAAATAAGTAGAAAGGGTTTGATTCACACCTCAACCATAGAGCACCATGTTCTTTTTTTTTTTAAATAATGATAGCCATTTGTTCAATTTCACATTTCACACATTGCAATTTGTCAATTTTCCATTTGCATTTTTTAAAATGACAGTTTGATGTTTTTCAATTTCATGATATGGAAACATGGATTTTTCCATTTTCATATTTACACATTTGTCAATTTCCCATTTATATATATTTTCTTAAATGTCCGTTTAAGGTTTTTAAATTTTTTCTATATGGAAACATGGATTTTCCATTTTGCTGTTTACAAATTTTTTATATATTTATTTTGTGTATGTTGAAAAAAATCGATATTTCCAAAACAAGATTTTTATTTTTCATTTTATGATTTTGTAAATGATCTTAATGTGAGTGCTTGACCATGGATTTTCCATTTTGCTGTTTACAAATTTTTTATATATTTATTTTGTGTATGTTGAAAAACGATATTTCCAAAACAAGATTTTTTATTTTTCATTTTATGATTTTGTAAATGATCTTAATGTGAGTGCTTGACCATGGCAATAATACAGTCTATCTATGTGTTAGCGAAACCATAGAGTCTTATTACTACTGCAAGTAAGAATGTTTTACAAAATAACGACTATCTACCACTGCATTTAAAAAACAAAACTATTGGGGAAAAAAAACTAAAATACTATTTACCATTCATTCATATATAAGTGTTAATTCTCCCTCTCCCCACCCTACCTCATCGTATTTTCTCTGGTCAAATTATCAATGCTACCCATACATACACTAGCTTTCTATATCTTTCTCTATATATATGTTTTCTCTGCTCCACAAGATACAAATTATGGTTGCTGGATTGTATCCTGCACTGTTTATGCGACATACCATTGCCAGTTCATAAAACCGTTAGGTAGTTCTCTACACATAGCGATTTTACCACTGCTCTACCTACGCCTTTTGCTTGTTTGGCTTTCTTACAGGCTAGTATGCGATAGGCAGCATTAACTGAATATCAAACCCAGTCCACCTTTGTATTTGCAATCTAAGTAATAATTTGAAAAGAGACAAGTGTAATCAGTTTTAAACATTATCTCTGCTTTTTTTGTTTGTTTGTTTGTTTGTTTGTTTGTTTATGACATGTATATTAACCTAAAATCAAACCCTAGTCTACCTTAGTGAAAGGCTAACAGTTTAACCACTGCGTCACCATACCCTTCTTTCTTAGTTTGATTCATTCTAGGCCTTAGAGCTAGAAATCGAGTTACGATCTCCAGTGCAAGAGGCACATGTGCTCACCACTATAGCATGTAATGGTTAGCTGGTAACATTAGACAAACGAAAATGATTGTATTTCTGTTAGCCAAGCATTTCTGTCATTTGCCTACTGTGTGAGCACTGCCAGCAAGACAGTTTAGTTTAGAACAAGCGTGTGTGTGTGTGTATAGATTATTAGCCTCAAGTATTTAAAGCTTGTTGTGTGTAGCGACCATCTTGCTCAGTAACCACTGAGTAAGTTTTAACAGTTAACTCATAAAAACAGCATAGGATAGTTGTGTGTGTGTGTGGTTCATGTACTTGGGAATATGCATTAGCACCATGCGCTAGCTTTACCTTACCCTCTAGAGGTAGAGCGTTATCCCTTCCTTTGGACATTGCCAATGACTGCATTCCCCCACAAGTTTTACACTTAAGCCCTTGGCTTGTTCTTGATTAGGTTTGGTTTGCTTTAGGCTTGGTTTGGTTCGGTTGGGTTTGATTCGACTTGGTTCAGTTTAGTTTAATGTAGTCACCATTTTTTTATTTTTAGCTACACTCTTTAACCAATTAATTAATGATAGTCTACTCTTAATTCTTGAATCGATAAATTGAATTTTGTGTGCACCGTTTGTCAATCCATGCCTACAACCTATACTCCCTATGTACTACAGTCAGATCTGAAAACAAGTTCCAATGGTCAAAGACGTGTCAGTCACCATACATATATCCTACAATAATTCTTTCGTTACCTAGCTAGATTTCGTCACTCACAGTAAACATCTTACATTATGGGTTTGCAATATATTAAGAAAAGCAAAAGTCCATGATCTTGTTGTTTTGGGTCTTTTTTGGGGAAATTCATAAGCCATAAAAAGAATGACATCATGTCAAGTTCTGAGTGGATCTTGTATGTCAAAATCCCATTATCGGTTTATAAAATCTCAAGGCCATGCCCTAGCAGTTTTGGATTATTTCAATCAATGAGTCCACCATAGGAAACATCGAAAAAATAAATACCCTTAAAACAAGTCGTCCCATGACCCTCTCCGAACAATGCTTCGCAAAATATAAATTCATCCATTGAACATGATCGGCGACATCATCCTAGCTTCCCCCTCCCACCATGGTTGCCATATCGTTTGACCTTCAAGTGTCCTCAGCATCTCTGTGCTTTTTTTCATTGCCCTGTCAAGTCAATGCATTCCAATAAGATCAAATAACATTCACATCCTGTCAGTCTGCCCCAGCAAGTTTGTTTTCTATACTCACTTCAAGCAACATATAACCAAGTTCTGTTTGTTCTATCTAAAGCCAACTTCATCGAATCAAGGAATTATCATTTGTCATGTCACTCATAATCGTTTACACGTTAAAGACCCCCTTCAGGGGGTTTAGGAATTAGGAATTCCATCATAGGAAAAATCAGAAAACGAACCCTCGACCCGCCGTCTCATCGAAATAGCGAATACTGTATTGGTATATCACCACCGTGGCCAGTAATAGCTTCGTTGAAACACGTGTCCAGTGGTATCGTCTCTTTCTATCTACAACCACTCGTCATGAACATTTTAGACAAATTTAAGAAAAGTTTTAAAAACTGAAATGTTTTCAACATAAGTGTCGTTAGGCTCTTTCGCATTTTTTTAAACATAAATACTATATTCGAAAGGGAGATAGGGGAGGGGCGTCACCCCGAGTCCTACGACCCCTCGTATACGTCTCTGGCGTTATTGGTTTGTGAGATATAACAAAAAGTCTAAAATCACGGTTTTACAACAAAAAATTCTGTTTCCCTCATTCTCAAAAACTTTAACCTATTACCAAAATAAAGAGGGTTTCGAGACAAGCCATTTGACACGTCATAGGACCAAATCCGACCAGGCATTCGTGAAATATCAGAAAAAGTCTAAAATCATAATTTTACCCCAAAACGCCTGTTTCCCTCATTCTCAAAACTTTAACCTATTAATAACATATATAGGGCTTTGAAACAAGCGATTTGACACGTCACACGTTCAAATCCGATCTTGCGTTCGAGAGATATCGGCAAACGTCGTAGGAAAGTAGGCGACTATCTGGCTCTCTCCTCACCACCAAAACCTCTTCTTATCAATCATTTTTTTTCAAAGAGCTCGCCCTCTTACAAAAATCCCCAGTGCGCATGCGTAAAAAACAAACAACAAAAATGTTCATCCATAGCGGCATCTCGTAAAACGCATGCGCGATATGAGCAACAACGTTTAAGTTCATTTTAGCAGCGCACCTTATACATGTCGCATTTGAAAAGAGACTTTCACTAAAAATTACAATTTCACCCCCTAGTAGGGGTAGGTTTTATTTAGGGGTTGAAATGAGTGGTCCATTGGAAAGAGGGCGTCAACCCGAGTCCAACGACACCTCATTTGTCAACATCCGACCATGGGTTCGCGAGATATTGGCTTGGACTCACGCGGCGGCCATGACACTATTTGGAAGCACCACTACTCCACTACTTAAGGCCATGAACTGTTTCCATTCATCTGGCTAACTTAGGCCTATGACTCAAGAATGTAGAAGTCAGTCACTACCGGTACCACATTCTCCGTCGGGCAGATGTAAGTTGACGATTAATTCTGATTTCAAGAAACCAACCATAATACGTTTTTGACTGTTAATGTTGTGACATTTATTCTTGAAGTATTTGTCCGAGTATTGATGCCTTTGAAAATGGGAGTCACAAATGTCACATTCACTTCTTCCTGTATATTGACGATTTCTTCCCGTACCGTACTTCAATGGAGATAATTTATGCAGATTCCGATATTGTAGGCTTATCGTAGTTAAATGGCAATTTTCTTGTGTATGGCCTCTTCCTTATTTTTGTTGTGTTCGTGGTCTACGGAAAAAGCTATGGAACAGTGCCCGGTTTTAATCTTGCTCTCTCACCTTCAAATACAAACGCATAAATTCAGTGGTTGTTATCGATATGTCTATTCAGTTTATAGGTAGGAATTATTTCCCTTTGTAAATCACACTTGTCCAACACAGTTTTCGTGAAGTCATCGAGTTGAAAACGATGGGAACACACTTTAATATTTTCGGTCAGATTTTCTTCACCGAAATGTTTCCTTCTAATAGCATGTAACCATTTCTTCCTCATTTCTTTATTTTGTGAAAATTGGTGCCACGAAATCGGATTTCCCTGATTTTTGCAAAGAGGAACACTGCAATAGCTCGGCATAGTCACGAAAATAGCAATTTAAACAACTTAAATTCGTGGATATAAGCGGCATGAGAACACAGGAGACAAATGAAGAGCGCCTTGCGCTTACCCAGTACAACAGCAGTGCGCTCTATCGGTGCTAGTTCTATACATCCCTATTGTGTGTGCCCGTTTCCTTCAAGATAATTCAGTAAAAGAGGAGTTTCTGCAATTTATTCCAATTAATGGTACAGATAAAATAATCAAGATAGGCAGATTTTGAGAGTCAGTAGCAATTGCAGCAGGAACACGGAGAGCAAAACATTTTTTTTCTCTCATAATATCAATATTTTAAGCAACCACGTGATACCACTCAGTCTCAATACAGGTATTTAGTTACTGTTTTCCATATTTTTTAGAATTTCTTTTCAATTTTTTATTGTGTCAAAAAAAATGAGATCTAAAATATTTTTCATGCAAAGAGAACGGTTATTTAATTGTTGCTTTTATGAATATTAATCGAAATATCATTTTAATTATGATGATGACTGTCGTTTTAAGGGGCGGAACAGCAAGGTCATCTGTCCCTTTAATATCGGTAATGTACACAATTACCCTATTATACTAATGAACCCCCCCCCCCCAAGAAGGAAATCCTGCGTACGCCACTGGAGATACTGGACTATGTTCCTTATAGCCCCGACCTGGAACCCAGCCACTTCCATTTCATTGGACCGTAGGAGAAGCATCAGAGGTGCACGTTGTTATG
The DNA here is from genome assembly GCA_946902985.2 of Meconema thalassinum. Taxonomy (NCBI): domain Eukaryota; kingdom Metazoa; phylum Arthropoda; class Insecta; order Orthoptera; family Tettigoniidae; genus Meconema; species Meconema thalassinum. The sequence continues at coordinate 235,663,202 of OX336395.1, read as the reverse complement.
ACGAGGCTTTAGGAACTGGAAGAGGATTTCTTCCATCGAAACCTTGAAAATGTTGGTATAATTGCTTGGACAAGAATGGTGACTGCCTATGGTTGGTTGGTTGGTTACTTAGTTTAGGGGCTGGGGCAACGCGGTCATGTAGCCCCGTGCACATTAGGTGTGTAGAATCTGTCTGATAACCGATGTTGATTCTGATGACTGTATTAGTGTGTGTTATCAGTTTTTAATTCAAGTAACGACTGTAGACGATAATTTCAACCAGTTCTTACTTTCGCTACCAAATGCTTACGTCTACGACACCTAGCTGTGAACATGGCTACTACTAGATGCTATCGCAACCAGCGCCTGATGACGAACGTTGGAACTTCAGAGCATTAATCAAACCTAACCTAGAAATTTTGTTTCACACAGGTATACTTAGTGGAAGATCCTTTTACATGCCATAAATATATGACATGCGCCCACCGGCTTTACTTCCCCTCCAAAAGAAGGCATACTGAGGGATTTTAACGCTATTAAAAATCCGACGACTTCGGCCAGGTTTGAACCTGAGACCTTGGGCATAAAGCTCAGCATGCTACCAACAACGTAACCGGAGTCGCCGGTGACTGGCCATAATACCGTAGTAAATTATCTGTGTTCGTGCCTCGAAAGAACCCACGTCATGGGATACCTTTGCCCCAGAGCTGGGTATTTGTGACTTCTTGACCACTCAGTCGAGCTTCATTAGTAAGGGTAATTGACCTACGAGTGTGGCCATGAAAAAGTTGGACGTCTGTTCCTATTTCCTCCTACAACTGTATAGCATACTCTAAGACTTGTAGCCCGCAGATTCTAGGACGAACAGGAACTGCTACAATAGGTAATGGTGTTACACGAACTAGTCAGACGGGTAACAATCACCTATTGGTTAATCAAATAAATACGCAATTAGTTCCGAGTGTTTTCATTTCACACCAATTGTACAAGTCCTGCTACTTGGTGACCTCAAGACATAAAGTGTTAACAATGGCAGACACTGACACCCTTTCGACATGTCCCCGTTGTCTGGGAACATTCTCTCCTCTCATCAAGGAAAATAGTTAGTTATTGTTGTTTTAAGGGGCGGAACTACGAGGTCATCTGGCCCTCTTAACACAGACTAAAGTATACAAATTTCGAATCGAATTTAAAATGTAGTGGTGGACACCTACGTTTGAAATCTAAAACGAAAATTAATAAAACAAAAAATTAAATAGAACTAATAATTATAATAAACAAAAGATACGGAATATACAAAAAAGAATTCAGAATTCTATAAAAAAAAAAAAAAGAAAACACACGTCTTTGAGTCAATGTACACTGGAAAATTTAGATTGCTGGCCCTAACCCATCTCACTTCTAAAGCGGATGGCGAGATCAGCAGACACCGCGTCATCGGCTAATATAAGTTTGAGTGTCAGAGTCTTCGTAAGTCCGCAAGATCCACATACTCGGTTAAATTATGGGCCACGGTGAAAATGGCTCCACAGGTACAAAGTGGGAGGGGAGGTCTTCCCTTCTCATCAGATACGAGTGGGTGGATCTTGTATGACCTATCCTTAGTCTACACAAAATGACGGACTCCCTCCGTGACCGGAAAGAGCTCCGCCACACGCGAGTAGTTCCCTTGATCGCTCTCAGTTTACTGGGCAGTGGCTCAGCTGCCACTGACGCTCCCAAAATGCCAGAACTTGTAGGCGTAACTGAGAGTGAATATCTCTAGCAGGTACCTCCATTGGTCGAGGTGGTAGTGATACCGCCTCTTTTGCAGCTTGCTCCGCTAGCTCATTTCCCTCAATTCCCATGTGGCTTGGAAGCCACAGGATGGTGATTCGAGTGTCAGCGTGGCACAGCCCGGCTAGTAGGTCATGGATTCGCTGCACTAGGGGATGTTGCGGGAAACATGTAGCAATTGACTGCAACGAACTCAAAGAGTCGGTACACACGAGAAAGTGGAATCGTGCATCCTGTAGTGCAAACTGCAGAGTTTCATAGATGGCAACGAGCTCCGCAGTAAACACACTACAAGCCTCAGGCAAAGAGATTTTGGTATTTGCACCATCAATAACGTAAGCATAACTTCAAGGAAGCTTGCCACGGTGGGTGAATGGTTAACGCGTCGGACTACCAACCCCCAAGCTTGCAGGTTCGCTACTGGCCGTGGTAAGTGATTTTTGAAAGGCTGCAAAAATTACGATGCGCATGTCATACGATGTTGGCATTTCAAAGAACCCATTTGAATTCAGTAGGCCGTGTTCATAATGGCAAAATTAATCTCGGGTGTTTCCGCCTACACAAGGTTCCTCATTTCTCTACTAGAAAGCGCTATAGTGTAAAGAAGCTTAGATATCTAAGCCCCTTGACCTTCATAGTGCTTCAAGGAACAACGAAATGCGACATGCAAGCTACCCTCTGGGTGTCAAATAACAAAGCTTGCACCCGGCACCCGAGGCCATACGATATTATTATTATTATTATTATTATTACCTCAAGGAAAATATAACAGTTGGGGGACAGACTTCTTTTTTGAACCCTTGGCTGGAAACATACACGCTTAACTGTGGCCAAGGACGTAGGATCGAATCCCAATGCAGCCAGTTAGCACATTAAAGATCCCAATCAAGGCAAAATAGTATCATTAATATTCTTTTCTTGTTTTCACCCCGCTTTGGGACATTAAATCCATGACATTTGATGTTCTGTGCTTGATTATAGCCCAGTATTGCCTCATCTTGGTTGGTTGGTTCCTTAGTTTAGGGGCTGCTACAACGCAGTCATGTAACCCCGTGTACGTTAACCGGTGTTAATTGTGATGTCTGTATTAGTGTAGTTCATACTTTTGCTACCAAATGCTCCCGTCAATGACACCTAGCTGTGAACGTGGCTGCTAGATGCCACCGCAACCAACACCATGCGTTGAACGTTGGAACGTTATAGCATTAATAAAATCTAACCTACAAATTTAGCTTCACACAATTGTAGTTAGTGGAAGGTTATTTTACATGATATCATTCTATCACATGGGCCGGCTTCACTTTCGCTCCGAAGGAAAGCATACTGAAGTATTTTAACGCTCTTAAAAATCCGACGACTTCGGCCGGGTTTGAACCCGCGATCTTGGGCATAGAAGGTCAGCATGCTACCAACTACGCCACCGAAGCCGCCTGCCTCATCTTGGTTTCCTTTCTTCATCAGATATTTGGATCTCTCTGTTGAGTTTGACTTGGAACCGTCGTTTCTTGTCCCTGGTTATGGTTTTGGCTGTTTTATCCATGAGCCGACGTCGTCGTCTTCGTCTTCTTCTTCTTCTTCTTATTATTATTATTATTAGTGGAAGTAATTCATAACAGATATCGTTATCACCATTACGCTCAACAATGAAAACATCTATGCTCAAGTGGTGTATTCGATGTTTGGTCAACAATGTAACTACATATCTCTTCCATATCAGTAGGGAGTCATTTAATTATAACAAATTCTATGCCCAAGATAGCGGGTTCAAACCTGGTCGAAGCCGTCGGATTTTTTAAGAGCGTTATAAATCCCTCAGTATGCCTTCCTTCGGAGGGGAAGTAAAGCCGGCAGTCCCATGTCATAGATTTATGGCATGTTAAAGAACCTTCCACTAATTGCACCTGTGTGAAGCTAAATTGGATAGGTTAAGAATGTAAACAACACTCTTAGGTTTCTACGTTCGTTGCCAAGAGCCGACTGCGGTGGCGTCTAGTAGGCGTAGACGGTGGCGCTTGGCGGCAAAAGTAGGAACTATTTGAAAAATTCTAAGTTGCAGTACTTAAATTTAAAAAAAAAGATAACACACACTAATACAGTCATCACAATTAACACCGGTTATCAGACAGATTCTACACACACCCAAAGTACACGGGGCTACATGACCGAGTTGTCGCAGCCCCTAAACTTAAGAACCAACCAATTATAACAAACGATATTATTAGTCTACTGAGGTAACATTTGATGTAATTCATAGAAATGGCCCATTTTGGGAACCTGGTTGCTATGGTGACCATAATATAGGCCTACATAACTTGCGCACTTAAAATAACACTTTCGAATATATTTGAATTTTAGGGATTTTTGTTGATACTAAAAATCTTATATTGGTAGCACTGATTTTCGAGATTTAAAATTACACTCGGACAAGCTATAAGAAAACAAGCAGTTCCGTGACGAACTAAAGAGCCTACTTTTCTTAAAAGTTAAGATGCCAATGATTGATCTATTATACAGGGTCTTTCATATAAAATAAGAACGCCAAGCGGCGGCTTTGTTCTCCGCCGTTGCGGTGACCTTCACCGAGCATGTGGCGCGCCACGGCCCCCTGCTGTAGTATTGAAAGCGCGCGCATAGTACATAAGAGGGCTGTTGTTTTTTTGTATTTTTCTTCAAGTTCCGATGGACTGTATAAAAATAACAGATTGGCATTACCAACCTCCCCTGCTGCCTTCACCATTTCAACACTCACTTCATCCACACCTGGTGCCCTTCCTCCTTTCATCTTGCCTATAGCCATTTCCAGTTCTCTCCAAGTCAGGTCCTTTTCCATTCCTGTGTTGTCTTCTCCATCTTCCAATACATTGTCTTCCTCCCTATGACCATTTGGATTCAGCAAATCCTCAAAGTATTCTTTCCACACTGTCTTGAGTGTCTCTTTGTTGTGTACCTCATTTCCGTTTTTGTCCATCATTACCACATCCTCTCGCAGACCTCTTCTCTTACTTTTGACCATCCCATAAAGAACTTTCTTATTTCCTCTGCTGTCTTCCTCCATCATCTCTGTCCACTTTACCATCCACTTCTTCCTCTCCTCTGCGACAATCTTGTTTGCTTCTTTCTTCTTTATCTTATAATCTTCCCTTGCCAGATCAGTTCATTCCTGGAACCACACTCTGAAAGCCTTGTTCTTCCTTCCCACAGCTTCTTTTACTCTCTCATTCCACCATGGTGTCTCTTTCCACCGCTTTCTGTTGCTTGTTCTTCCACATACTGCCACTGCAGCTTCCACCATTGTGTTTTTGAATTGCTTCCATTCCTCTTCCCCTGTTTTAGGATTGTCTGTTGGCATCCTTTCCCTTATTATCTTCTGGAATTCTTCCTTGACTTCCTTTTCCTAGAGTTTCCATACTTTGATTCTCCTTTCCTGATACTCTGTCCTCTTGCTATCCTTAACAACTCCCAGGTTCATTACAAGTATTCTGTGGTCGCTATCTCTTTATATCTCTGACACTTCTCTTCATTTCCCAGTCGTAGAGCATGTAATCTACCAAAGATTTCTTTGTTAAATCACTGCTGTACCAAGTTACCTTGTGGCTTTCTTTCTTCCGGAACCAGGAGTTGCCTACCACTAAACCGTTTCTCTTGCAAAAATCCAGCAACTTTCTCCCTTCTTCATTCCTGCTACCCCATCCTTCTGCTCCCAATACATTTTCATATCCTTGGCTTTCACTTCCTACATGTGCATTCAAATCTCCCATGACAATGATGCTCTGACCATTCAACTGCTGTTGTAGCTTCTCCTCAAAGTCTTCCTTCTCTTGAGCTGTACATCCAACTTGAGGGGCATATACCTGGGCTATCTCCAGGCTTCTTCCCTTTACAGTTACTCTGATCTTCATGATCCTGTCACTTATTCCCTTTACCTCTTCCTTCATTCCATCTCTCACAACTACTCCTACTCCGCTGCTCCTTCCTTCACTGTTCCCACTCCAGTACAACCGGTACCCTTTCCTCAGTTCTCTGCGACCTTCTCTTTTCCATCTTGTTTCTGCCAAGCCCAGTACATCCAGTTTTCTTCTCTCCATCACATCTACAATCTCCTCCACTTTTCCTGTCAGTGTCGGTATGTATAATGTCCCAACTCGTAGTCCATTAGCATATCCGGGTCGTCGTCTTGCATCCGTCCTTTCCGAGGCCTGTTCCTGGTTTGAAAGCAAATATGATATCCACTACTGGCTTGCTAGGCCTATCGTAGCTTCACCAGAGCCTCGTCAGCCGTCACTTTTCAGGGTTCCCATAGAGCCTTCACAGCTACCGTAGCGGACCCGGGGCACACAAAGTCCCCACTGTACTTCACCCCTACAGGCAATCCCCTACTTCATGCCGTTGCCCGTCTCCTACCACGTGGAGGAGGGGTTGGACTTGTGGGAGACATTTCTGATGTATAGATATTAGAGTAAAAATAGGGAGAGCATTTATTTACAGTCAGTAGCCCTGCTGGTTCTTAAGAATACGCATAGGCATAACAATTATGATACACAAAGCACAAACGAAATTTCGTTGAAATCGAATTGTTAGTACAGAAGTTACATGCATTTAAAAATGGACCTATCAGCAGGCTTAGAATCATGTCGGCGGCACTGACGTATATTAGTTACGGTACTTCAAATTAATGTAGAAGGTCATGTACTATACGTTAGCAAAGTTTTGAGTTGTTGGGTTGCATTTCTTTCTGATATATTGTTATTAGGATACAAAAATAGAGAGAACATTGATTAACAGTTGGCAGCCCTGGTTGCTATTGAAATACGCAGTCATATCTGTTACGGTACACATACTAAATACGAAATTTAGTTGAAATCGAATTGATAGTATGGAAGTTACTTGCATATAACAATATGACGAGCAGCCGTAGAACCATGTTGGCAACACTCATGTATGGCCTCCTGGAAATTAAACTGGAATATTATTTTTTCTATGTGTGCCAATTTTCGAATAGCTCCAATGCATGCTTTCTGAGATATTCAACATGGAGCTCAAATTTCAATAGCGATTTTTCAGCAGTTGGTAGCACTGACGACATCTGCAAATATGGGCGTGAGATATTCAGGTATAGATATTTACTGATACCAAATTTGGTTCGATAGCTGCAGATGTTTAGGAGTTGATAGGGTGGGGGACAGACAGACAGACACACATTAGCCCGGATCGATCTCATAAGTCTACTTTTTCCTCATTTTTACAAAATGTGAAAAGTAGGCTAAAAATGGAAATTTTCAACGACTTTTAGTAAGTTTAGGGACTCTGTGAGTTGGTATTATCTCGCGACCGATAGCCGTACTAACTTTCAATAAAATGTTCTTATACGAGCAACTGAACTCGGCGGAGAAACCTTAACTGTAATTTTTAATGTAATTATGGTGTAAGCTCATTGTGTTCGTTGGGGGAAGGTATGCCCGCTTAGTGATTGAATCCGAGATAGACGCATTCCATTAGGCTAATCTCCTTGAGGTCAGCAGGCTTCTTTCATGTTTAGACGAACGGTCTGAATTCCGATACAACGTGAAGGAGATTGCTTCATAGGCTCATATTACAGATATTTAATGAATATCCTCGCCTCGACTACCCCTGTTGGTAGCGGGCTGGATGAGGATTCCATTGTATGAAAAGTACAATCCATTCAGGGTAGATGCTCCACGACAGGAAGCTCAGAGGAACACTAAAACATGCGTGGTTTGAGGAATGATAGTTACTCGCAATAAATCAGAAACTACTATGGACATCAAATTGGCAGGTGAAAAGCTGAAGGAAGTAGGAGACTTCTGTTACTTAGGAAGCAAAATAACCAGTGATATACGAAACGAAGACGATATAAAAAGTAGGTTGGCTCAGGCAAGGAAAGCATTTCTACAGAAAAGGAATCTGTTGACATCGAATATAGATTTAGGTATTAGGAATTCATTTTTGAAAGCCTTTGTCTGGAGCGTGGCGTTCTATGGAAGTGAAATTTGGTCTGTTGGAACTGCAGAAAAGAGGAGAATTGAAGCGTTTGAAATGTGGTGTTACAGGAGAATGATGAAGATCAGATGGGTAGATAGGGTTACAAATGAAGAGGCGAGTGGGAGAGGAGAGATGTTTCTGGCGACTGCTAATGAAGAGAAGAGATAGGTTGGTAGGACACTTACTAAGACACCCAAGAATAGCCAAGTTAGTTATGGAAGGAAGTGTCGAGGACAAGAACTGTAGGGGTAGACCAAGGTTAGAATATGTTAAACAGATTGCCTCGGATGTATGGTGTGGTAGAGATGAAACGATTAGCTCAGGACAGGGAGGCATGGAGATCTGCATCAAACCAATCAAAAGACTGAAGACTCAAAGAACAACAGTTACATTTAGCTTGATTCTCCAGAGCAGGAAGCTCTAGTAAACATACCTAAATGTTTGACATAAATCGTGTCGACCGACTGAAAACAATCAAACGTTTGTTTATAAAGAACAAGTTGAAATGCTAGGGATAAAATGTAAACTTAGAGATATCGGAAAAATCGATTTATAAAAATTCGACTTAAAGAGAATAATAGAAGGCAAATACATTGGCGGCTTCGGTGGCGTAGTCGGTAGCATGCTGAGCTTCTATGCCCAAGGTCTCGGGTTCAAACCCGACCGAAGTCGTCGGATTTTTTAAGAGCGTTAAAAATCCCTCAGTATGCCTTCCTTCGGAGGGGAAGTAAAGCCGGCGGTCCCATGTCATAGATTTATGGCATGTTAAAGAACCTTCCACTAATTACACCTGTGTGAAGCTAAATTGTATAGGTTAAGAATGTAAACAACGCTCTTAGGTTCCTACGTTCGTTGCCAAGAACCGACTGCGGTGGCGTCTGATAGCTAAGTTCTGAACTATTAGTCTTTGACGGTAGCGTTTGGCAGCAAAAGTAGGGACTATTTGAAAAATTCAAAAGTCTGCAGTCCTTACTTGAATTAAAAATCAGATAACACACACTAATACAGTCATCACAATTAACACCGGTTATCAGACACTCACCCAAAGTACACGGGGCTACACGACCGCGTTGTCGCAGCCCCTAAACTAAGGAACCAACCAACCAACCATTTGCCATTGATAGCACAAATGTTTGTAGATATGCGTATTGATAGATGAATTAAAAGTTTAAATTATGCGCCCATCAGTACTCGCACAAATATATCTATTATATATCGTACATGTTTCCACCTGATATTGAGGTCTTCTTCAGCTCCATTAAAATGAAATCGATTAAGAATTAAAATAAAATACGATAGATATGAAATGAAAATCCACAGCCTGGTTCCAGTCTCCGACCGGGTCAGGAATGGAATGAATGAAGCCCCCATCTAGCGGCGAGGATATGAACTGTGCCGGCTGCCGAGGCCTGACGCACTCCTCTGGGGAAATGATTAAATGAATGACAGATGAAATTAAATGATAGTGGAGAGTGTTGCTGGAATGAAATTGTGACAAGGAAAACCGGAGTACCCGGAGAAAAACCTGTCTGCCTCCGTTTTGTCCAGCACAGATCTCACAGGGAGTGACCGGGATTTGAACCACGGACCCAGCGGTAAGAGGGCGGCGTGCTACCGCCTAAGCCACGGAGGATCTACTATAGATATACTTAAGTCTAAATTTGTTTGATGTGAAATGTTTATGATAAAAATTGTAATTGAAAGAATGAAATAAAGTAATAAAATCGATATCCTTACAATGAATATTAAGGCCACGGCCGATTCCTTCCACATCCTTGCCCAGTTTCATTCATTCACCTTCCTCCATTCCATCTCTCATCCCGACGCGCAGGTCGCCCACGGGCGTTGAATAGAAAGACCTGCACTCGGCCTCTGAGAAGGCCACACGACAAAAAAAATCGTAAATAAAAAATATAATATTGGGCTTTACATTCATTGTTTTTAATTTTAATTTTTTATTTTTTTTAATTATTCTAACTGTACTTAAAAAAATGGCCTCAGTATCTAGTCCGTTTGATTGGATCCACTCACCAAGGTATTTAAACGTATTCACACGGTTTATTGCTCCATATTTGGTGTTCAGTTGTATCGTGCTGTCATTGATGTTTGACATTACTTCAGTCTTTTCAAAGGATATCCGCAAGCCTGTTTGTTCTGCTACCTCCTTCAGCATTATTATTATTATTATTATTATTATTATTATTATTATTATTATTATTATTATTATTATGTACCGTCCGACAATTGCCTTGAGTTGAAAGTGCGAGACGGAGGGGTCGCTCTAACCCTCACGTTTTGGAGTCCAGGCTAATGCCCGACCATTAACCATTATGAGTAGCTGATGATGGTTTAATCTCACCGCAAATAATTATTAATCGATAAGTGTTGGATGACGTCCCGTTGGTACTTAGCAGCCATCAGGAGAGACACACTGCGATAATGACGTAACTGCGGGGGATTAGCACTCTTGGAGAAAGAGCGAGATGAAAGGAGTTTTTGAGAAATGTACACAAGGCTCTTAACCCACATCCTAGGGCACATCTCTGAGCTTGACGACAAGCAATACTCGTCCGGAGCGAGCCAGGCAGTGTCTACTAAATAAGAGGGGATTAGTACATTCTCATTTAAACATTTTTGTTTTTGTCATTATTTCTTTCTTACTTCCTGCAAAAAATTTATGTTTCTTAGTCCTTTTCTTTTAAATATTCCAAATACTAGTTCTAATATAATATTCCCACCAGGACCCATGTCCCAATTTGCAAATCTTCTTCCTGTCGCGGATGGGTCAATGAGGACCCCGCGAAATCAACGTATGTTGAGCCTTCTTCCTTGCCCAACGGCTCTTCATATGCAAGGATTGTTGTAGTTTCTGTTCCTCCGACCATGCACGTCGTGTTGGTTTCTTCTGTTCTTCCTCAAATCCCCTTGTGTGAACAATATTCCTGATTACATTTCTATTCATCAGATCTGGCGATCCCATCTCCACTAGGTCCCTCTCCACCTGTTTGTACCACTTTGGTCTTGTACGTTTGTTCTGAAGAAATTTGTGGATTCGGTAAATAAGTCTTGTATGATTCATTCTTTCCAAATGGCCCAAAAATCGCATTCGTCTCATTCTAATGGTATCGGTAAGTTTAGAAATTTTCCTGTATATTTCAGAGTTGGGTTTGGCATAGTGTATGCCATTTTGAATTCTGGGCCCTAAGATCTTTCGCATAATTTTCCTTTCCTTAATCTCTAATTGTTCCTTAAATGTTTTAAGTTGTAAATGGAGCGTTTCTGAAGCGTAAAGAGCTTCCGGTTTAATCACTGTTAAGTACTGGCGAATTTTACTATTCCATGACAAGCATTGCTTGTTATAAACATTTTTGTGTATTGAAAAGCAACCTCCATTTTCTGGATTCTTGATGTTACAGATTTATTTTCACTGGCATTTTCTGTAACCCATTCGCCTAAGTATTTAAATTCCTTTACTCTAGCAATTTTGTTAGCGTTAATATCAATTTCATGTGGAGCAAATTATAATTATAATAATAATAATAATAATAATAATAATAATAATAATAATAATAATAATAATAATAATAATAATAATAATAATAATTATCTATGTTAAAACAAACAAAAATCGGCAGTACAACACGGTCATAAAAACAACAGCCCTTAACGCAAGCGAAACTCGTACATTTAACAATAAACATAAACTTGAAGAAATCAAAAAAGTAGAGAGGAACGTCATTACGAAAATCTTAGGAGCAAGATAAACCCAAGATGGTTACAGGCTACAATCAATCAAAACAGCAGAACAGTATTCAAACATCGATATTGATACTAAGAAAAGATGAATGAAATTCTTTGGCCATCTCACTAGACTACCAGAAAATCGCTTGATGAAAAGGATAATGAGAAGACCCTCCACCTACTAAATGAGAAGAAAAGCCATATGGCCCGAATTCTACATAAAGACGCCATTACAACACAGGGGCGTATATAAGGGGGAAGCTGTGCCCCCCCCAAGCCAATACAAATTAAGAAAGTGTTGCTTGGGTAAAAGCATAAAGTAATTTTAAATTTGGTTGTACCCTAGTCATAACTTATTGGCTGAGTTATAACAATAATACGATTGCAACGCATCGCAAGGGACTAACAGAGAATCTGGAAGTGAAGGAAAGGAAAGGAAAATCCTAAGTAAAATCTTGGGTCCGGTAAAAGAAAATGGGGAATATAAGAGACGGCATAACCACGAACTTTACACCCATGTGGAAAAATAACTGATACCATGCGGAAACGGAGAATTGCCTTTTACTGTCATATAACAAGAATGAACCCAGCACGATTGACAAATAGAATTTTCACCTACTTCCTCAAAAAGAAAACCAAGGGACCTTGGACAAAGATTTACAAGAAGTGGGATATTTGTGAACGTGCCACCCTTAAACAAAAACTAACAGCACACCGATGTTTCCAAGAAAAGCCTAAGCTTCCAACAGGCAAGAAGTGGACTGCAGAAAGGAAACAACAGCATCGATAACTAATGAGAAAGTACTGGGAGGATGTTAAAGCTCGATGCAGCAAGAAGCAGTTGAAATGACGTGGTCCTTTGATGGCCGAATCGAAAGAAGAAGAGGAAGAAGAAGATTGAAATTAGACTACCTCGTGGTGTAGTAGCAAGCATTAATGGCTGCCATCCCGGAGGTCCGAATTCGATTCCCGGCTCTGCCAAGAAATTTTAATTTTAGTCTGAGGGCTGGAACGGGGTACACTCAGCCTTGTGAGGCAAAACTGTGAATTTTTAAGAAATAAATTATCAACTTGTAAAAAAAAACTGTTTACCTTTCTGCTTAGTAAATTGACAAATATTGAGATATTTGCCATTCATACTCCACAGATCATAATAGAAAATTCATTAAGTATAAAATTGTATTTGTGTGTTGTGTTGTATTTTACAGCTTTTTTTGTATTGCCAGTGTAATTGAAGGCTATATAAACTTTGAATCTGATCTAAAATAATTACACAAAGTTATATGCTCTAAGATATTGTTTGACATTTCTGGGTATTTCGTGGTGACAATTAGAGCCGGGCAAATTTGCTCTAGTTCCGATCGGGATCGTAAGTTTCCGCATGGCTAGTATCGCCCCCCACCAAGCGCACTCAAGGCCAGGTCTCTCCGCTGAACGAGAATCTTCAGTTTCGATAATACCGGTACTGAGTGGGAGTCTCGATAATACCGGAACTCCTTTTTTCTCGGCGTTATCGACAGTATCTATTTAAAGGAAAAAGCAGACCCACTCACGCCGCTGCACGTGTCACTCAAGCCGCTGCACGTGTAAAGTCAAAGCCTTCTGTAATAACTCCGGAATTTAAACCATTCCTCGTTCTTACATTTGACAAATATAAAGCAGTATGAAGTGATACACCCCAGGAAGATCACATTGAACTGAGTTCGCATCTGCCACCTCCCTACCACTCCTACCCTCAGTTACAAATATTCACACACTACTACAGACACCATAATAACACAGGTTATTAGACAAAGTTGACACACAAGAACACGAAAATGATCACGATGTTGTAGCCCCTAAAGTAAAATAAACTCAAATAATTGGCGTAGCAGTGAAGAGCTACAAGAAAGTCTCTCGCGTATGACTCATGAATTTTTAGCCCTACTGACTAGCAATTTGCTTTAAAGAATACTTTCAATCTTCTTCTCCACCTTGTAACTGGTTGTTATTAGAGGCAACTATAGTGTAAAAATTGGCTGCGATGGTGAAAATACACTTGGAAAATATTACGCCGAAAAGTTTCAACTACACACATCAAAAAAAGTTTTGCATCACCTCGGTTCCCAGATCTCCGGCATATAGACGTTGACTGTGTATATTGTATCAAAGATACAGTCCCTTTGACTGTTCATAGATGTCACTAAAACTGCTCAAAGATGTAAACAACCATGCATGAGCAGGGCCTATTAGACGGAGGGGGTACGACAGCCGATCAGTTCCAGTCATTCCACCAGGACGAAGGTACGCTGCTCATGTTGTCTGTAGTTCTACCATGCCTAGAAGGTCAATACCGCAGTTCGATCGCGTCCGCATTGTTACTTTGTGTCAAGAAGGGCTCTCAACAAGGGAAGTTTCCAGGCGTCTCAGAGTGAACCAAAGCGATGTTGTTCGGACATGGAGGAGGTACAGAGATACAGGAACTGTCGATGACAGGCCTCGCTCAGGCCGCCCAAGGGCTACTACTGTAGTGGATGACCGCTACTTACGGATTGCCGCTCGGAGGAACCCTGACAGCAATGCCACCATGTTGAATAATGCGTTTCGTTCAGCCACAGGACGTCGTGTTTCAACTCAAACTGTGCGCAATAGGCTGCATGATGCGCAACTTCACTCCCGACGTCCATGGCGAGGTCCAGCTTTGCAACCCCGACACCATGCAGCGCGGTACAGATGGGCCCAACAACATGCTGAATGGACCCCACAGAATTGGCATCACGTTCTCTTCACCGATGAGTGTCGCATATGCCTTCAACCAGACAATCGTCGGAGACGTGTTTGGAGGCACCCTGGTCAGGCTGAACGTCTTAGACACACTGTCCAGCGAGTGCAGCAAGGTGGTGGTTCCCTGATGTTTTGGGGTGGCATTATGTGGGGCCGACGTACGCCACTGGTGGTCATGGAAGGCTCCGAAACGGCTTTACGATACCTGAATGACATCCTCCGACCCATAGTGCACCCATATCGGCAGAATATTGGAGAGGCATTTGTCTTCATGGACGACAATTCTCGACCTCATCGTGCACATCTTGTGAATGCGTTCCTTCAAGATAACGACATCGCTCGACTACAGTGGCCAGCATGTTCGCCAGACATGAACCCTATCGAACATGCCTGGGATATGTTGAAAAGGGCTGTTTATGGACGTATTGACCCACCAACCACTCTGAGAGATTTACGCCGAATTGTCGTTGAGGAGTGGGACAATTTGGACCAACAGTGTCTTGATGAACTTGTGGATAGTATGCCACGACGAATACAGGCATGCATCAATGCAAGAGGACGTGCTACTGGGTATTAGAGGTAGTGGTGTGTACTGCAATCTGGACCACAAATGCTGAAAGTCTAGCTGTATGATGGTAGAACATGCAATGTGTGGGTCTCATGAGCAATAAAACGAGCTGAAATGTTGTTTGTGTTGATCTCTATTCCCTTTGTATTTAAAGGTTCCGGAACTCTTGGAACCGAGGTGATGCAAAACTTTTTTTGATGTGTGTAATTTCATCTACTAAAAACTCTGATTTTTTTGCTTGAAAACAATACCAGTTTGTGGCATGCGGTGTATTAATCATGTCAGTGCAAACACTTCACTGATTTGTCCATAAATGCCAATGATATGACAGTTTGAGTGAGAATAGTGCGACGGGAGTTGCACTGAGAGCAACTCATTACCGCGGGAATGTCACTTCGTCCGATGCTCCAAAGTCTCGTTCGATCACAAGGTAATATCGTTGCTCTCTCTACCCATGATGCAACGTGTGAACACGTGCGTAGGAACGCGATTGTAATGGCGGTGATTTAAGCATATGGCAAAGCCATTATGACGAAAGATAAAATCAATCTTAATATTATTCTTGAAAGTGAACACTCGTATGCCCGACGACTAGAGAATATTATTCCAACTGGTAGGAGCATTTGAGAAGAGAGTCAGGTATCCAACGCAAAAGTTTTCACTGTGTATGTTTGTACCATTTTCCCTCAGTGTATAATAGTCTCAGTGGCTGAATTGGTTGCGCGCTGGACTCATGAATGGAAGGGCCGGGGTTCGATACTCGGTAGGGGAAGTAATTTTAATTATTGTTTCGTTACATTTTATTGTTTATGACGACCACTTTACCAGTATCTTACTACAAAAATCATACGACAGAACACAGTTGCATCACAGGGGCTTTAGTAATATAGCGAGTGCATGAATTTTCAGGTTTTATTACGAGAAAGTTTCATACCGACCGTAGTGGCTAAGCTGGCTAAAGCGCAGCATTAGGTCATGGGGCCTAGCTCTCTGCTGACTCGGTAGACGCGTGGGTTCGAGCCCCACCGTCGGCCGTCCTTGAAATGGTTTTCCGTGGTTTCTCATTTTCAACACCAGGCAAATGCTGGGAAGGTACCTTCTGACAGGCCACGGCCGCTTCCTTCCACATCCTTGCCCAGTTTCATTCACCGTCATTCATTTCATCTCTCATTAACTCCTCTCATGTGGTTGGCGTCAGGAAGGGCATCCGGCCGTAAAAACCATCGCCACAAAGACTTCCATCGCATCTCATTCCCGACCCCGTTGGAAAAAACGGGAATAATAAGGGGTAGATATACATACATTACGAGAAAGTTTCATACGGTAGTGCTTGAATGTGGCACTACACGAAAAGATCTTAATATATAGCCTACACGTCAAATAGAAATTTCTTTTGCTGAAATTTAATGACCAAAAATACCGACTGACGATCAAAATCTCCATCCATATGTTATTAGGATGATATGCTCAATATACCTTGGGTAGTCTGTTAATATGATATCGTTGAAGTTGAGTGGATCCTTCCAATTCGCAAACTCCAGTCAACGGAATGAACAATTTCCATTGAATCCTTACACAACAAGCCTCAGTGCCTTCAGGCAGAGCCATATTGCCCAAGCGAGAACGAGCGATAATGTCGAGAATAATCGTTATCGAGCCCACATTATCGGTAATACCAGTTCCGGAACCATCATTTCCGTTTTTTATTCTCGTCCAACGAGACCGATCGGAACTCAAGAGCTTTTTGCCCGGCTCTAGTGACAATCCCCTGAGCATACACAAAATTTTCCAGGATAGCCAGCCCCCCCCCCCCAAACTGTTACAATATCAGAATGGAAGCAGCCAGATTACGAACTCCGACATTATAATGACAAGATATGCAACACATGGTTTTTACCATAAATTATGCCGTAACCAAAGATTCCATCAACCGGAAGAAGACTGCGTGAGCAAACTGTGCGACAAACACTGTAAGAGATATCACGCACAAAAATGAAAAAAAGAAAAAAAGGACAATCTGACTAATTAGACTAGGACAAGAATACTATTTATATGCCAACTAGCAACCCGACCGGCTTCGCCCGGGAACAGTTATGAATGCATTACGTGATAAGAGCTTTTTTCCGATGTCAATGAACAACGACCAATATCCGTTTTACGTCTCGGCATGATGGGTTAAAATCACTGACTGGACTATAATTATACTATCACGGAGATGCATGTTCAACAAATTCTTCTCCGACGTAATTTAAGAATGGCGAGGTGCAGGAAACACAAATCCCCCTTCCGTCCAATCTTAACTTGACTGTGTTTCACAGGCAAAATTAAGAAAACACGAGTTGCACTTCCAGGGAAACTCCAAACACAACCACACTTCTCAGAAGTCTTAACTCAACACGACTCAACGGTTTGCTGCTGGCTGTATCTGGGGCAATAGGTTCGCCCGATAGCTAGGCTGTAACAGGGATGATAGACTCGCCCTTAGCTAGCTCGTAAACTGTCGCTTCAGTAGTTGAATAGGCATGGTTGGAAGAAATTAAAACGTAAAAACACTTATAGTGGGCGATGTATTGAAGATAGAGATATGCTCTCGCGGACTTTTTTGTAGAACTTTTCATGCTGAACAATTCTTACAGTCATAGTATTTATATATATTTTAACGATTTGCCCAGCGTAAGCTTACAAAGCGCTCGGACGCCAGTTTTTTTTTCGACTTTTCCACTGAAATCATTACTGCTCGGCTTCCTTTGATCATAAATGAATTATTTTCTACAGAAATCATCCTCCATATATCCTTTATAGAATGGTGAGAACCGCACCAAAATCCATCCAGTGGTTCTCGAGTTCACTCGTAACATCCACGAATCGGGGACTTTGTTTTATACTAAGTAGAGATAGAGATATACACATTGTGCGCTTTAATTAAATAATAAAAGGATCATAGATTATGTAACCTCACTCAAGAACTCAACACCTTTGTTAGAAGAACTTCTAAAGGACCTCAAAAACACAATCATAAGTTCAACAGACATTTCATAAAGGGACACCTTCAGACACAAAGTAACCAAATGGGAAGTTACATCAGAGGAACCAAAACTAAAACAGTACAGACCAAAGTGGTCGTAAACAAGCCTATTGGAACAACAAGAACTAATGAGTTATTTGCTTAACATCTCCCATTTATTAGGACAATTCGCTTAAATACATAATAATATTAATAACTAGCGGATTGATGCGAGAACACTCGCAAGCGTATAAACCACCCACCCAGCTTTACTGTTATGCGGGCTGGACGATATACAGTTCTGGTAGGGGCTATCGTCTTTATTATTATTATTATTATTATTTAAACACACGTCATAAACAAATAAATATATTTCCGTTGACTTCTCAAGAATTGCAGGACTTTTCCTGTACTATTGAGACAATTTGTAAGACTTTGGTATAAACGACACCTTCTAACTCCCTTTGGTTTAAGAGCTTAGTTTTGTGAAATACACACCATGGTGTTTTATATATAAGTAGCAACCCGCCCCGGCTTCGCCCGGTATCTTTAACGGTTTACCCAGCGTAAGCTTAAAAGGCGCACGGACGGCAGGTCCCAGACGCAATTCAGAAAAGCCGAGGTGAACAGCGAAACTCCAAACACATATACTCTTCTCTGAAGTCGTAACTCGACACGACTCGACAGTTTGATGCTGGCCAAAGCTGGGGTGATAGGCTCGCTCGCTCCGAAGCTAGTAATTTAAATTTCCACTGAATGGAGATTGTTGGAAGAAATGAAACCGTAAAAACAATTATAGTGGGCGATGTATTAAAGATAGACACTTTTTTGTATAACTATTCATCCTGAACAATGCTTATACTTATCTTTAACGGTTTACCCAGCGCTAGCTCAAAAGGCGTACGGACGGCAGGTTTTTCTTCTACTTGATTTACTGAAATCGTTACTGCTCGGCATCCCTTGGTCATAAATGAATGCTTTTCTACAGAAACCTTCCTCGAGAAATCCTTTACAGAATTGTAAAAACCGCATCAAAATCCATCCAAGAGGTTCTCAAGATTACCCGGAACATCCAAGAATCTTGGACTTTGTTTTATACTACTGTAAGTTGCGATAATAATTGTGCATTCATAGACGAATGCTTACAATACCTTGGACTGATAAGAGTTACTAACAGAGATGTCGTCAGAAGAGCAAAATGTGATCTTCAGCTTTTGTCTACCAAAGTATCGAATCACTGCCTATTAGGGTCATGTACTTGGAGGCCAAAAATATCAGTTGCTTCGACTAATACTACAAAGTAAAATAGATGGCAGACGAGGACGTGGCAGAAGACAGATGTCCTGGCTTCAGAATATCAAGGAGTGGTCACGGATTCGATCTGTTGAAGAATTGTTGACGATGGTGATAATTGTTTTAAGGTGTCTAACATCTAGGTTATCGGCCCCTAATGGTTTGGGTGATAATGAAAGATGAGATGAGAATGAAAACTATAACTAATACTAACCTCGAAGAAGAAATGGTAAACAAATAAAGGATAAGGCAAATAAAGGACAGGAAGAAAAGAAATGCCCTCAACCCTCGAAGAATGAGGATTGAGGGACTTGGAAGGAAGGAGAGCCATGAAAGGCAGATAGGAAAGATGAAAGAGGACAGGGCCCGCCCCAAGGTCATAGAAAAAATGGGACCAAACGGACCCAGCTCAGGCATTCCTCGGAGTCGCCAGCTCCCAAACTCACCAGCCGTGAGCCCTTGAGGGTGTATCACTATCCAGGGTGCACCAGAAGTGGTGGGGCTACACACACCTTGCCTCCATGAGGGCCTTGTGCAGAAGGCAGGAGATAACATGAAACGAAAAAGAAGGCTGACCCCTCGAAGAATGAGGTTATCAGGAAAGATGAGACAAGGGCCAATTAAGACGGGAAATCGAAAGACTCCGTAGGCCTCGGATACCCTAATACCGTCGGGCTCGGAAAAGAACAAGAGTTGACCAAGGAAGGTCAACAGGAAAGAAGACGGAGAGGAGCCCGGCACTAGTAAGTAGAAGCAATGACGGACTCAGCTGGGGTCCAGTGGTCGGCAACCCACGTCCCACTAGATGCGAGCCACTGGGGGGGATTGTTCCGGCTTGTGGTGGACTGAGGCGCCTTTTCCACGATGATTGCCAACGTTCGGGGGACCGAACACGGTACTTGAAGCAGAAAAAGAAGAAGAGATAATAATAATAATAATAATAATAATACTGTAATGATAGAATGTTGTTTATTTTGTACGCTAAATGGATGTGTTATCTCCTGTAACATTTCGCCACTCTATCTGGATGTTATCAGTGGAAGCTCTGTAATGTGCTCGCGTTTCATCGATATAAAACTTTTGGACGTAACCAATTTTGTTTGCAGCCGTTTAATAAAAAGCAAAAAAGGTCACATTGAGCAGACCACAAGTTGGCCATTAATCTGGCGGTGGTTGCATGACGTCAAAAGCCTCCTGTGTGCCCTGTGGAGTTTCGATTACATCACATCGTTCATTCAGTGCGAGCTATAATCCACATCGCGCCGCCGTGAATACACGATGATGTCCACTGCGTGCAAATTTGTGCGACCTCCATGGCTGCCAACTTTCTACAGTTCCTTCCTTCCGACTGGAAAGTCTTGCCAACATACAAACTAGGACTGAACGTATAATTCTGAATACGAATATTTGATTCGAACATTCCAATGTACGAATTAATCGAATACAAAGCAATACCATTTACCATGATAGGAAACGCAAGATATTTCCCGTACTGATTTATAGATTTATAGATAACTAGCAACTCCAACCCGGGAACAGTTATGAATGCATTACGTGATAAGCGCTTTTTTTTTCGATGTCAATGAACCAAACCTATATCAGTTTTACATCTCGGCATGATGGGTTAATCTCACAGACTTGACTATTAATTATATTATCATGGAGATGCATGTGCAACGAATTCTTGTCAGACGTAATTTAAGAATGGCGAGGTGCATGAAACACAAATCCCCCTTCCGTCCAATCATATGTTGACTTAATATTTTGCGGAACGAAAAGTTCACAGGCGAAATGAAGAAAAGCCGAGTTGCACTTCCAGGGAAACTCCAAACACAATCACTCCTCTCTGAAGTCTTAACTCAACACGACTCGACAGTGTGCTGCTGGCTTTATCTGGGGTAATAGGCTCGCCCGCTAGCTAGGCTGTAACTGGGGTGAGAGGCTCGCCCCTAGCTAGCTCGTAAACTGTCGCCTCAGTAATTGAATGGGGATTGTTGGAAGACATGAAAACGTAATTCAAATAAAACTAAAATAATAAATGGATATCCTTACACACCAAAAAATTAAAAGTGAATTGAATTTTTCAAAATATTCATCAATATTTTTGACTTTTTTTTAACAGAATTCAAAATTATATTCTTTCAATTCATTTCATAATTTTAATGTTTTTGTGTAAGGATAATATGCATTTATTTACAGTCAATTTATTTTTACTCGTATCTATTACATTAGAATATATTATAAATTAGACTTAAGCTGAGGAAGACTCCATTGCAGGGTAGAAACGTGCACAACAATTGAATACATGAGTCACGCTTAGTATTGATTAGTGCATTATTATTAAGAGTTAATTAATCAAATTTCCTACCTATTCGATCATTCGAATTTTGAAACATTCCTTAAGTGAAATAAGCCAACAATTCAGTCAATAATGGAATGATTTGACGAGGAAGTTGAATCATTCAAATGTTGGAATAATTATAATAAATATAGAAACACAATGACGATGATAATGATAGTAGAGGGTCTTCACGGGCCTCTATTACACCCTGGTGTATTCTTTGGAATGCACGGTGTGATAGAGTAAACTTTTACTGCTCTTTGCTGTAATTCTTTCTTTCCTTCTTCTCAAACACCAACAGTGATCTTCCATTTTCTCCTTGCTGTTTATGGTTTTCATGTTACTTGTGAGTCTGTTCTAGATATATATCTTCCATGACCCACCTAGCGTCATCTAGCAGCGAATCTCTTAAGTTCCTCAATTCTTTCCTGTTCAAGAGGACTTCCTTATCAATCTGGCCACCAGATCTCGTCGCCATCGCCAGCTATCATCTCCGTGATCAAGAGAACTTCGTCTACTTTTTCACCCACCAGGCTGCTCTAGTGTCGCCTACTATCAACTCCTTGAAGACCATACATCAAGATTTTTTTTTTTTTGTAAAGTTGTCTATTCAGATATGTATTCCTTTTGTTTCCTACCCCCACTTTTTTCCCTTCCCTGGTCCCACTGTGCTTCGCTGAGCGTGTCTCACTTGTACGTCGGCAGTCGACTTAGTCAGTTGAAGCTCAACTAGAGCTAGCCTCCTCAACTCAAGAGGCAATCTTTTACTTCCACGCCATGTTGGAACTTGAATCTCAACCGTCAAAAGGAACTTCACCTTCGCCAAGAAGCAAAGATAAGTACCGACTGCAGGTTTTAACCTCATTCTCATCGTCTTTTAATAGCTACATGCTTTTAATGATCATTTTATAGGCAGTGTGAGATTACTATATTTGGGGCAATAATCATCCTTCGCGGGATTTTCCATGTTGAGCTTTGGTTTGTCTAAGCCGATCATAAAAGGAAGCAGCATTTCTTATGCTTATTAAATGAGAGATCTTCTCACAACGTGGGATACCATTGAATTACCCACTGTCTATAAAATACTTAGCTCGTTCCACCGCTGGAATAACTTTGGCCCTATTCTTCAGTCAGGATTGCTCTGGAACCTTCAAGAATCTGCTCTCTATCTACCAGTCATACCGTCATGTATTTTCCACCCACATGTGGGAATACTTTTTCAAACTAAGGAATCTTTCTTATGAATTACTGATCAATAGCTAATTTTTCTTCCTCCGTTGGGATTTTCTCTGGCGCATTTAACGATAATCTACAACTTTCTCAAGCAATAGACTCTCGCCTATCTAGTGTAACTAGTTATTTTCCATAATTGCAATAACTTTTTTGCCATAAACTTTTGTGTTACTACAGTGAACTTTTCGTCCATTTCAACAGACTATAGTGAAAAACAGTGTTTGTTCAATATTTCAACCGCGTCGCGTTCGTCCGATTATTATAAATACGGCCATGAACACTTATCCTCAACCCCATTTGATCTTTCCCAAACCTCTTACTAACAAACCATAATAATAAAATTGTTACTTTAGGTCTTATTCAATGAGGTGTCACTCTAAAGACGTGCCCTCCCTTTTTTGCTTATATCACAAATTAATGTCTGCATAACTACGTGTCTGGTACACGTCTCAAATTATCTTGTTTCTCCCTTCTAATCAGGGAATACAATTCTTTCAACTCATAAGTGAGTTATTTCTAGGTTTCACGAACGGGAAACTTGCCCCATTTGTCTCGTGATTCCTACTTAAACATAGGAGGTCTGGAAACTTCCTTTCGATTTTCTCTTCAGGTTTCACTATAAGTGACCTGCCCCATTTGCATAATCCAACCAAGTAATTCAGCTTGAATATAAGAAGTTATAGGAACTTCTCTTTTATTCTTCCTGCTTTTTGTTGTTGTTACTTCCGAAGTTGTTACTCTTTCTAAGATATTTACCTAGAATTCCTTAAAAGTACACACCTTGTACTTGATTTATTGTCTAACGTTAATCACTTTAATTATCTTTAAATTTTTCATTTTATCTTCGCCATTTCCAAATCTTGCGAGGATTTTAAAACATATAAAAGGTTTGAAACCAAAAGAATTGTTAATTGCCTGGCGCAAGCTTTAGATGTTTTTCGGAGGTCTGTGACCCCATTTGTTACAAAATCTAAATTATATATTTGTCAAAAAACTATTACCCAACATTGTTAAATAAATTCAATCGTTCCTTTTTGCTTTATCATTTCTCTGACATAACGGTTAGGCAAGATCCTGTCTTCCTTGACTCTTCTCACTTAATGAAAATAAATTTCTTGATAGGGTTTTCACCACTTGTTGCATTTGAGCAAGAACTCTTAGTTGGTAACTTGGTAAAGTCTCTCTTAGCTTTAATAGCTAATTCTAACTGGCCAGTAAGGCAAGCATAGCTCGCTACGCCAGCTTCCTGCTTGTGGAGATTCTCTCCAACACTTATGGTTGGTTTTTCAAAATATAAGTGTTTCTCCTTGCCTAAACTTTTAGTCGGCTCCTTGCTGGGTAAAAGCTTAGCCATTTCCAAATGCAACTATTGGTACACTTACCAAAATTATTCCCAAAGGTATTATTGTTTTATCCCTATCCTTCTTGGAAGCATTTGGTCGCTCTTTAGGAACTCTACGATTTCGAAAACAAAAAATATCGAAACCGATTCAATTATTGGCTTTCTTCAAATTACTTGTTCAAAAACAAACTCCTGTGAACAGATACACTATAAATCTGTTACTCTTTGTCATGCCAGACCATCACCCTTCCCCATAGTAGGCATATGTATGCTTGAGAGGGAATACTCTAAAGCCACTCTCTTGCAAACCGTCCAAGTTCTAGCTGCGTTCCCCGTTAGCTTTGCCCAGGTCCCTACCCACATTAGCTATCGGAGAGCGGATTTGCAGTGGCAACCGCCTTTGAGTACATTTAAAGTTAAACTTATAACTTTTGTAGGACTCTCCTCCTATTTCTCCATCCTTTTTCTCCAGTCCGAAACCCATCTCCTTCTCTTCATCATCTTCCCTTGGGGGTTAGGTTATTCCCAAGCTAATAATCTACCCACACCCCACCCAACGAACGCACTCGCTACTCTGATTTATCGATATTTCTCGAAGCAATGATTGGAGATGGTCACGTGAGGTGTCAAATAGTAAATGAAATTATATAAATAATAAATTAAAAACATAAAATAAAATTGAAAAGTAAAAAAAAAATGTTTTCAAAATATACAGTTAGGCCGTTTGACAAAATAAAAAAATAAACATAAATAGTAAATAAAAATTATATAAATAATAAATTAAAACATTAAATAAAATTAAAAAGTCCAAAAAATCATAAGTTTCAAAATATAGCCTACATTTAGGCTCGTTGGAAAAATCTGGGAAAAATGAAAATAAATAGTAAATAAAAATTATATAAATACTAAATTAAAACAATACGGTAAATAAAATTAAAAATTTGGAAAAATAAATAGTAAACTGGAAAGGGGGCGTCATCCCATGTAATTTGACACCTCGGGTGACCATCTCCGATTATTGGTTCGAGAGATATCGATTATTTTAGACTAGATGTATTGCGGGTTGCCTATTCAGTTTGCGCCTGAAAAACTACTACTGATGATGATGATTTAAGGCGCCTATCATCTTGCCATTGTAAATCCCTAGGGAGATGTATGCAGTCGTTGGCTTACCCATTCTTATGCAGCTCTTTCTTGCTGACACAGACGGCAGTGAAGGCGTCCTCCAGCAGACATAGCTCCTTCTTCTTGCAGTTGAGGGGATGGCACAGGTCGCCTGCAACACACAATAAGCTACACATCAACCACCAGACAGCGGAAATATCATCATATATATTATTTCAGTAGTATAGATACCTCCTGGGGCGCTCACAAGCGATCGATCGTTACAAATTAGCATTCAAACGAATGAGAATCGACATTAGCAGTGACGAATTGCACTCTTCATTTCATAAACATCTATAATTTCTGAAAAATCACTTTAAAATGTACGAAGTATGCGATTTGCAGAGACTGTTGCTGTAGAAAAATACGCTCCATAATTGCTGTCCATTTCACATTTTGGCCGCTGTGACGCCTGTTCATGATATTTTAACATTCTGAGGTCTTTCCTTTTTGCATGGATTTCAGGAACAGTAAATCAAAGGGATGAGTACTCAAATCGTATAATTTCATAAATATCGAATAACCGGTGAGTGTTATGATGATCCAATTTTCAGTGATTGCCTTCTTAAGTTAGGGAACGTACAACTTTGAATTCTAACTGAAATGTAAATAGTGTTCTATAATCATTTGGTTGAAATAAAAAGATAACAACCTTTCTCCATAAGTCACTCGTTATAAACTATTGGGGAAAGTGTGCTTTATGAACAAGCGAGATTTTGAATACAGTTAAGTTCACCTTTTGTGCACAAGATCTGTTCTTCAACCCGACAATAGATCTCACAGATCGGGAAGGGACATTTTTATTCATTGCTTTGTGAACAGTGGTAAGCCTAAAACTCAGCAATTTTTCTAGGTTTGTGCCGTGTCTTGAGTGGAGTTTCGCCTACAAACACCACTCTGTCTCATCAGCGGGCTCTCGGTGTCCCCGCCCGAACCCCCACAGGAGTAGTGAGCTATGCCTATGCCTAACATCTGGGTTATCGGCCCGTAATAGCTTGGGTGATTGTGAAAATGTAAACAAAATTAAACTAAAACTAAAACTAACTACATACTCAAATTCTAGAAGAGGAAATGGAAAAAAATACGAATAAGGAAACAAAAGAAAGAAGAAAAGGAAATGCCCTCAACCCTCGAAGAAAGGAGAAAACCCGGACCCAGCTCAGTAAGCCCTCGGGGTCACCACCTCCCAAACACACCAGACGTGAGCCGTTGAGGGTGTAGTACTATCAAGGGTGCACCAGAAGTGGTGGGGCTACATACACCCTGCCTCCTTTAGAGCCTTAAGCAGAAGGCAGGAGATATAATGAAGAGAAAACAAGAGGGAGCAGAAAGGATGAGACAAAGGCCAATTAAGGCGGGAGAGTGAAAGACTGCCTAGGTCTCGGATACCCTAATACATCACAGTATGCTATGATTGGAATACATTCGAAATGTGAGTTTGTCAACAAGGAGTGGGTCACGCAACAGAATCATGCACTCCACATTCCGGCGACGAGCGCATCGCTTTCTGTCTGATGCTGACACATATGGAAACCTTTAATATTCCAAAACATGCTCGTCGGATTTGCAAAATAAGCACATAACTGCAATTGTAACTTGATTCTTAGTTGCTCTAGACCAGGGGTACTCAACCTGTGGTACGAGTACCCCTTAGGGGTACGCAGCAGGCTATCCTTCTACTCGATCCACATGCGCAGTGAGCTTCGAGCCGTGACTACTGTGTGAGTTATTTACGGCACGTATATTTGAACTCCACAAAGAATTACATCTTTTCTTTACCGAGCAAAATTCTAATTTACAATCAGTACTCAATGACTTTGGTTGGCTTTTAAAATTGGCCTATTTAAGTGATATTTTTGAAAACCTGAACATTTGGAATAAGTGTATGCAAGGTAGTGTTTCTGATATGTTCTATGTTGAAATGAAAACTAACGCAATGATTGCAAAAATCACCCTTTGGGATAAGGAACTGAAAAACAACAACTATATTTTGTTTTATTAAAATATCTTTCCTTATAAAATTACAAAGGTTAAACCATACTAACTAAATAACTTTTACATCTTTTAATAACCATTATTACTACCTAAGAAAGGTTAGTAGGGGGTACGCAGGATGTTTTTTTTTAAGGGGTACTATGGTTGAAAGAGGTTGAGAACCCCTGTTCTAGACGGTGGAATTAGTTTAGTTCCATTTAAAAAAACAAAGTTGCTACCTGTTTCTCGGTAAGTACGTATGTGCTGGGGACGAAATGTACCGTGTTGTATGAGAACTTTAATACGATTAAAGAATTTGAAAACAGAATGACGATATGTTAAACGGTTCCGTAGAGTGGCCCTTTTAGATGAATCACCCTGTATATCCATAATCAGCATCACCAATTTAAGCAATAAACCTACAATATATAAGATAAAGAAAAACTTCGTCAAACTTTGTTACGTAGTGAAGGAAAGGAAGGAAGATTGTAGTTTTACGTGACCGTGAATCTTGTGATTATAAGCCACGGGACCTCCTTTTTACGTAGAATCCGAACCACAGGACATGGCATTTCACTTCGAAAATCTCACATGCATTGACCAATTTACGTAGTGAATATTAGTAGACAGCAATTCTAGCTTTTTACCATCTATGGACATCAAATTGGCAGGTGAAAAACTAAAGGAAGTAGGAGACTTCTGTTACTTAGGAAGCAAAATAACCAGTGATGGACGAAGCAAAAAGGATATAAAAAGTAGGTTAGCTCAGGCAAGGAAAGCATTTTTACAGGAAAGGAATCTGTTGACTTCGAATATAGATTTAGGTATTAGGAAGTCATTTTTGAAGGCCTTTGTCTGGAGCATGGCGCTCTATGGAAGTGAAACTTGGACTATTGGTGCAGCAGAAAAGAGGAGAATTGAAGCGTTTGAAATGTGGTGTTACAGGAGAATGATGAAGATCAGATGGGTGGATAGGGTTACAAACGAAGAGGTATTAAGACGAGTGGGAGAGGAGAGATGAGATGTTTCTGGCGACTGCTAATGAAGATAAGAGATAGGTTGGTAGGACACCCAGGAATAGCAAGCTTAGTTATGGAAGGACGGGTCGAGGACAAGAACTGTAGGGGGTAGACCAAGGTTGGATTATGTTTAAACAGATTGCCTCGGGTGTACGGTGTGGTATCTAAGTCGATATGAAACGATTAGCTCAGGACAGGGAGGCATGGAGTGCTGCATCAAAGCAGTCAAAAGTCTGAAGACTCAAACAACAACAGTTTACAGTTCTAGTTCAGGGCTTATCACAGCATTGGTAGCTACAGGATATTAGTTGGGGGAGGAAGACTGCGACATTGTAACAAACCGTCAGTGGCGTAGCTAATCCCCGCTGTAAATTGTTGCACTAACGACCAAATAATCAGCATGAACCACCACCGCAAGACGAATATTACAAAAACAACAACGTGCTGGAAATTAAAGCGTCACGTACTAAGAATTCTAGTCCGTGTTATGTTTGATCATGAGCGTAAACAGAGTATAGAAGTCGGCACACACTCCAAGTTGTTAACCGCCTTGCGTTCATTTCGGGGCCTGGGATTGCTTGGTCATTAGGCCCAAAACCTTGGGTGCCAGTGCTAGTGTGTGTACGGATACGGCAATGTTATTTACGGCCGGATACCCTTTTTGACAGCAACCTAATTATTATCGTATGGCTTTTAGTGCCGGGAGTGTCCGAGAACATGTTCGGCTCGCCAGAGGCTGTAGCTGCTTCAAGTGGACACCCATGGGGTGAGCTACAAGTTCCATTCAATTTCAAGTACAGAAGTTCCAACTTTTCAGTACCAGATGTCACTGACACCTAGTGATGAACGTTGGAACTATGAAATAAATTTTCAACGAAATATAACCTAGAAAATTAGCTTCACACAGGTTAAGTTAGTGGAAGGATCTTTTACATGCCATAAATCTATGATATGGGAATACCGGCTTTACTTCCCCTCCGAAGGAAGGCATACAGAGGGATTTTTAACGCCCCTAAAAATCCGACGACTTCGGCCGCTTTTGAACCCGCTATCTTGGGCACAGCAGTTCAGCATGCTACCAACTACGCCACCGAAGCCACTACCAACCTAATGAGAGAGGTTAATGAGGAATGAAACGAAGATGAATGAATGTGTTCGAACAAAGAAGCCCTGACCCGTTACAAGGTGTCGCTAATCTGCTGCTATGAATTTAAACATGATTTCCGCTCGACTGGTCAACTCCCTCCACTAAATTACCAGCAGTGTTCAGCGAAGGAAATAATCGGGAAAATTCTGAAGCTGACATTTCAGTTAAAAACGAAACATATTATGGAATGATTTCTCTCGTTGCTGTTGAAGGCATTTGAAATATGACGCGTCCCCCACAACAAACCCTATTTCATCCCCCTGAGATATTACTGTAGTTTGGAAGTCGTCAAATAAATTCGTACAGGGTGTCTATACCCGAGGGGGAAAAAAGCAAAACATTGGCTATAAACATTGGTCGTCAGGTTAATATCTTCTGAGTTATGATCTTATTTTGTACGAAACAAATGAGTGAACATTGTACCAACAGCATATCTTCCACTCCGAGCACTTTGCTACCTGGCTATATTCATTACAGTAGGCTACTTGATATTGCCGTGGAGTTCAAACCCTCGTCAGCCTATTTTAATTTATGAAAAAAAAAATAGGCTTATGAGATCACCTTTTGTCCGTGTGTGTGATTCGTGTGCGAAATTTTTCACCAGCATTCAATTTCTCCGAAACTATTACCGACATCACCCTGGAATTTTGTACGGTGATAAAGGGAACTACTAGAAGTTCACCTATGTGACCCTTGAAAACCTGGTAACTACAAAACCAACATGGCGCCCAAGCAAATTTGCGACTTTTAAATAGACATTTCTCGCAATTTAACCAACCATACGCAATGAAACTTGGTACAGTATATGTTTATACACATTGTAATGCAGCGACATCTAACTTCGTTCAATTGTTTACATAACCTCAAGATGGCGGCCGTGCGAAATATTTCACTGGCATTCTATATCGCTGAAATGATTACCGGTATCACCCTGAAATCTTGTACTAAGATAAAGGGCACTACTGGAACATCTATGAGACTTTCAAAAACCGGTTAACTACAAAACGAATATGGCGGCCAAGCGAAGTTGAAAGTTTTAGATAGACTTTTCTCGCGATTTAATGATCCAAACGCAATGAAACTTGGTACAGCAAATTTTTACACACATTGTAATGCACTGGTATCTAATTTAGTTCAATTGTTGACATAACCTCAAGATGGCGGCAGTGCGAATTTTAAAATTAAGTTTTTATGTCCTGTGTCGTAATCATGCGATCGAAGTGAAAGTTGGAATAATGAACCTACGCAATAATTTTCCTTTAATGGTACACGACTATGGCCTATACATATAACAATCCAACATGGCGACCATACGATATATTTAGTCTGTTCTCAATATCTACGATTGTATTACAGCAAACAAACTGAAATGTTGTATGTTGATATTGGCAATTAACATAAGTAAGATATATGAAAATAGGCTTTAGTTTTTCACGGAACTACTTGTTTTTATAACGTCTTCAGTCAATTAACATTGTGCCCATAGAATTATTTTAAATTAATGAATTTCTGTATGGATATCCATTTTTTTAATTTTTGTTCCTTGTTGATATAGTTTTCTAAGTTTTTCTCACGCTCACAATGTAGTCTAATAACAAAACATGTACGTACATTTTAATTAGTAAACTAACTTCTAGTGTTTGACATGGCGGATCTTATAATTATAGATTAACCATAGGTATATCAAAAAGTACTCGTCGGATTTGCAAAATAAGCACATCACTGAATTTGTTACGTGGGAGCGTGATGGCGCAGTGGTTTAGCTGCTCGTCTTTCACCCGGACGGCCGGGGTTCGAATCCCGGCGACAGCAGGGTGGAATTTTCAACTGAAAAATCACGTGGCGTCAGGAAGGGCATCCGGCCTTATATCCCAGGCCAAAACCAAAATGAGCCTGGTTGACTCCGGCGACCCCAATTAATTGGGATAAGCCGAAGAAAGTTTTTAAGTACTGAATTTTTCACGTGATTCTTAGCTGTTCTAATGGGAGAAATTAGTAGTCTATAGTTGCTACGGTTACTCAGTAAATGCTTGTTTTATGAGCCTATTAATACAATTAAGGAATTTGAAAGCAGAATGACGATACCTTAAACGGTTCCGTAGAGTGGCCCTCTTAGCTAAATAACTCTGTATGTAAATCTGTATCTTAAACGGTTCCGTAGAGTGGCCCTCTTAGCTAAATAACTCTGTATGTAAATCTGTATCTTAAACGGTTCCGTATAGTTGCCCTCTTAGCTAAATAACCCTGTATGTAAATCTGTATCTTAAACGGTTCCGTAGAATGGCTCTCTTAGCTAAATAACCCTGTATGTAAATCTGTATCTTAAACGGTTCCGTATAGTGGCCCTCTTAGCTAAATAACCCTGTATGTAAATCTGTATCTTAAACGGTTCCGTAGAGTGGCCCTCTTACCTAAATAACCCTGTATGTAAATCTGTATCTTAAACGGTTCCGTATAGTGGCTCTCTTAGCTAAATAACCCTGTATGTAAATCTGTATATTAAACGGTTCCGTATAGTGGCTCTCTTAGCTAAATAACCCTGTATGTAAATCTGTATCTTAAACGGTTCCGTATAGTGGCTCTCTTAGCTAAATAACCCTGTATGTAAATCTGTATCTTATCCGTAGAGTGGCCCTCTTAGCTAAATAACCCTGTATGTAAATCTGTATCTTAAACGGTTCCGTATAGTGGCTCTCTTAGCTAAATAACCCTGTATGTAAATCTGTATCTTAGACGGTTCCGTATAGTGGCCCTCTTAGCTAAATAACCCTGTATGTAAATCTGTATCTTAAACGGTTCCGTAGAGTGGCCCTCTTAGCTAAATAACCCTGTATGTAAATCTGTATCTTAAACGGTTCCGTATAGTGGCTCTCTTAGCTAAATAACCCTGTATGTAAATCTGTATATTAAACGGTTCCGTATAGTGGCTCTCTTAGCTAAATAACCCTGTATGTAAATCTGTATCTTAAACGGTTCCGTATAGTGGCCCTCTTAGCTAAATAACCCTGTATGTAAATCTGTATCTTAAACGGTTCCGTATAGTGTCCCTCTTAGCTAAATAACCCTGTATGTAAATATGTATCTTAAACGGTTCCGTATAGTGGCTCTCTTAGCTAAATAACCCTGTATGTAAATCTGTATATTAAACGGTTCCGTATAGTGGTCCTCTTAGCTAAACAACCCTGTATGTAAATCTGTATCTTAAACGGTTCCGTATAGTGGCTCTCTTAGCTAAACAACCCTGTATGTAAATCTGTATCTTAAACGGTTCCGTAGAGTGGCCCTCTTGGCTAAATAACTCTGTATGTAAATCTGTATCTTAAACGGTTCCGTATAGTGGCTCTCTTAGCTAAATAACCCTGTATGTAAATCTGTATCTTAAACGGTTCCGTATAGTGGCTCTCTTAGCTAAATAACTCTGTATGTAAATCTGTATCTTAAACGGTTCCGTATAGTGGCCCTCTTAGCTAAATAACCCTGTATGTAAATCTGTATCTTAAACGGTTCCGTATAGTGGCTCTCTTAGCTAAATAACTCTGTATGTAAATCTGTATCTTAAACGGTTCCGTATAGTGGCCCTCTTAGCTAAATAACCCTGTATGTAAATCTGTATCTTAAACGGTTCCGTATAGTGGCTCTCTTAGCTAAATAACTCTGTATGTAAATCTGTATCTTAAACGGTTCCGTATAGTGGCCCTCTTAGCTAAATAACCCTGTATGTAAATCTGTATCTTAAACGGTTCCGTATAGTGGCTCTCTTAGCTAAATAACTCTGTATGTAAATCTGTATCTTAAACGGTTCCGTATAGTGGCCCTCTTAGCTAAATAACCCTGTATGTAAATCTGTATCTTAAACGGTTCCGTATAGTGGCTCTCTTAGCTAAATAACTCTGTATGTAAATCTGTATCTTAAACGGTTCCGTATAGTGGCCCTCTTAGCTAAATAACCCTGTATGTAAATCTGTATCTTAAACGGTTCCGTATAGTGGCTCTCTTAGCTAAATATCCCTGTATGTAAATCTGTATCTTAAACGGTTCCGTAGAGTGGCTCTCTTAGCTAAATAACCCTGTATGTAAATCTGTATCTTAAACGGTTCCGTATAGTGGCTCTCTTAGCTAAATAACCCTGTATGTAAATCTGTATCTTAAACGGTTCCGTATAGTGGCCCTCTTAGCTAAATAACCCTGTATGTAAATCTGTATCTTAATCGGTTCCGTAGAGTGGCCCTCTTAGCTAAATAACCCTGTATGTAAATCTGTATCTTAAACGGTTCCGTAGAGTGGCCCTCTTAGATAAATAACCCTGTATGTAAATCTGTATCTTAATCGGTTCCGTAGAGTGGTCCTCTTAGCTAAATAACTCTGTATGTAAATCTGTATCTTAAACGGTTCCGTATAGTGGCCCTCTTAGCTAAATAACCCTGTATGTAAATCTGTATCTTAATCGGTTCCGTAGAGTGGCCCTCTTAGCTAAATAACTCTGTATGTAAATCTGTATCTTAAACGGTTCCGTATAGTGGCCCTCTTAGCTAAATAACCCTGTATGTAAATCTGTATCTTAAACGGTTCCGTATAGTGGCTCTCTTAGGTAAATAACCCTGTATGTAAATCTGTATCTTATCCGTAGAGTGGCCCTCTTAGCTAAATAACCCTGTTTGTAAATCTGTATCTTAAACGGTTCCGTATAGTGGCCCTCTTAGTTAAATAACCCTGTATGTAAATCTGTATCTTAAACGGTTCCGTAGAGTGGCCCTCTTAGCTAAATAACTCTGTATGTAAATCTGTATCTTAAACGGTTCCGTAGAGTGGCTCTCTTAGCTAAATAACCCTGTATGTAAATCTGTATCTTAAACGGTTCCGTAGAGTGCCTCTCTTAGCTAAATAACCCTGTATGTAAATCTGTATCTTAAACGGTTCCGTATAGTGGCTCTCTTAGCTAAATAACCCTGTATGTAAATCTGTATCTTAAACGGTTCCGTATAGTGGCCCTCTTAGCTAAATAACCCTGTATGTAAATCTGTATCTTAATCGGTTCCGTAGAGTGGCCCTCTTAGCTAAATAACCCTGTATGTAAATCTGTATCTTAAACGGTTCCGTAGAGTGGCCCTCTTAGCTAAATAACCCTGTATGTAAATCTGTATCTTAATCGGTTCCGTAGAGTGGCCCTCTTAGCTAAATAACCCTGTAAATCTTAAACACCTGTAATTTATTTTAGGTTATTTTTCACATATTCCAGTAATTGGAATTATTTTTCTGTTCACCGACTGAAAGCTAAAATATTAATTGTTAGTAAGGCAGCATTGAAAATTGGCTTCAAAGCTTAAGGGCTAACGGATATGACCGCTCCATGGGAGTATTAAACATCAAGTTCATCTCCTAGAAACAATGAGAGTATCGAGGAATTAAACAGGAAGAGACAAGATATGATGATAATTGTTGTTTTAAGGGGCCTAACATCTGGGTAATAGCCCCCTAATGGTCTGGGTGGTGTTGGGGTAGCATGCCTGCCTCTCACCCGGAGGTCCTGGGTTGGATTCTTTGCTCAGTCAGGGATTTTAGAAACTGACGTGAGGGCTGGAACGGGACAATTGAGTAGCTGTCTGACAGTGAGGCAGCGCCCCGATCACGAAAACAAAGATTAACGGCCGAGGGAACCCGATGCGCTGATCACGCGTCACCCCAATATCTGCAGGTCAAGTGGCTGGGCAGCGGTCGCTTGGTAGGCCTAAGCCCTTCATGGGCTGTAGTGCCAGGGGTTATTTAATGGTCTGGGTGATAGCGTAAATGACAGAGAGACGGAAACCATAACGAAAACTAACGGAGATTGAAACACTGACAAAAAATTCAAAATACTCACAAAATGCAATTTAGATTCAAAATACTCACAAAATGCAATTTAGATTTAAAATACTCACAAAATGTAATTTAGATTGAAAATACTCACAAAATGCAATTTAAATTCAAAATACTCACAAAATGCAATTTAGATTCAAAATACTCACACAATCAATTTAAATTCAAAATACTCACAAAATGCAATTTAAATTCAAAATACTTACAAAATGCAATTTGGATCGACAATCCTTACAAAATGTATTTGAGATTAAAAATGCAATTGTGATTCAAAATACTTACAAAATGCCCAGCCTACAAAATGCAATTTAGATTGAAAATAGTTCCAAAATATGGTTTAGGTTGAAAATACTTACTAAATGTAATTTAGATTAAAAATACTCACAATACGACAGCCCCCGCTCCAAACGACTTACAAAATTCAATTGAGATTGTCAATCCTTACAAAATACAATTGAGGTTGAAAATACTCGCAATTTAGATTGAAAAAAACTTAAAAATGCAGTGTAGATTCAAAAAAATAATTAAAGGTATTTTAGATATACAGGGAGCCAATTCACAAAAACAGTGTGGGAATCATAAAGAGAAAAGGAAATATAATGAAAAGAAAAAGAAGGCTGATCCCTAGAAGAATGAGGGATCAGGAAAGGGCCAATTAAGGCGGGAACAGAAGAAATTCCCTAGGCCTCGAATACCCTAATACCGTCGGGGTCGGAAGAGAAGAAGAGTTGACCAAGAGAGGTTGACAGGAAAGAAGATGGAGAGGAGCCCGGCACTAGAAATTGGAAGCAATGCCAGACTCAGCTGAGGTTCCGTGGTCGCCAACCAACAATATGTGAGTTCCTGGGGGGAAAGGGAAAAGAAAAAGCATGCAAAAATTGATTTGGTCGAGAAATTGGGAGTCATAAGAAGCGGGAAAATGAAACGTCGATATCATGAGTAGGTCAAGGGACGTCGACAAGGAGGAAATTAAGATGATATAATGCTGGACTCTGATGGGACCTCAAGGTCACCACACAACGTTGTCGAAATTGTGTCGCCCTGAGGGAGGCCTGATAATACGTGAAATGTCAGCAAGCGATCTGTTGTGTTCTCGAGTCGTGATGATCCCCTGCTGGCTATGCAGCACGCGCCACAGTCGTGCCGGCTGGGTGGTGCTCACTCCAGGCGTGCTTGTCCTCATTTGTACCCCGCCGTAAGCGAGCACGGAGCATTACCCACCGTTGATGGGATCATAGAAGCGGGATTTAATTTCCCCGCTCCTTGATCTGAACGGACTCCAGTATTATTGAATTAATGTATTCCACCTTAATCAATCTATGTATATTAATAAAAGAATTTATGAAAACTAAAGTCAGTCATTCCGGACGTTTTAATTTCCTAATTTCTTTTATTAATAAAGGTATGTATGCCCAGGTATGTCGTCGGTCATATAAAGCCAACTACCTCTCACCTTATTGACGTAAGAGCGTCAAATATATTGTTGGAATACAGTGACGTTCGTGTTACAGTGATAGGTGATGATATCGTTTTATCTCTCGTCTGCTGCAACTCTCTCTCTCACTCTCTCCTGTTGCTGCGCTCGAGTGTCGCCACTGTCGTATTTGGATGTCACGGGTGAACCTCTGGTTGGATTTTGATGCGATTATCACCATTCTGTAAAGGATATCACGAGGAAGACTTAGTAATTTATTAAGGCCAAAGGAAGTCGAGAAGTCACTGTTTCAGTGAAAAAGTCGAAAAATACACATTGCGTCCGTGCGCTTTTTAAGCCTACGCTGGGCAAACCGTTAAAATAGCTATACCAGGTGAGTCAGCCGCCCCTTATAATTTTAGTTTTCGGCCACACCTCCAACGTCTGATGCCAACATGGTCGACAGTTCCCCGTCCATAGCCAAGCCACAATGACCCTAAACAACTTTACCAGATTTATGACGACATGGAAGCAAGACCTTTACAAAAACATGTGTGCGACAAGTGATAATTCAAAGCATCTAACTGTCATACGGGCATGTACAACGAACATTCCAATGATACGGTTTCAGTTGGATTCGAAATTGACGCTAGGTACGGTGGCTTGCTGATAAAAATCGTGATTGAATCTTCGAAGCGGAAAGCTCTATCACATCTCATACGCTTTCAGGCAAGCTGAAAGGACAAGTAGCCGTGGCGCAATGGTCTAAGTCCGTAGAAGATGACCGTCCTGTTTTTGGGAGCTGGGTTCAAATCTCACAACCGCCAAATATTTTTATGCACATTTTAAGCTTTGGGAATAATATACATGGGCATTCGTGCCATATTTGACTAATATTATGCGGTGTTTATTTAGGGTTTAATGTGTACCGGCTTGACACAGTGTGCTAACTAGAAGCGGTGGTTAATTAATCGCCATGTTCTTGTATTTGATCCCCCAGGGGCTCACATCTGATGGGACGTGGGTTGGCGACCACGGGACCAAAGCTGAGTCTGGCATTGCTTCGACTTGCTCGTGCCGGGCTCCTCTCCGTCTTCATTCCTGTCGACCTCTCTTGGTCAACTCTTGTTCTCTTCCGGCCCCGACGGTATTAGGGTATCCGAGGCCTAGGGAGTCTCCTTTTCCCCCTTAATTAGCTCTTCTCTCATTTTTCCTGATCCCTCATTCTTCGAGGGTTTTTCTTTCAGGTACATCCTGCCTTCTGCTCAAGGCCCTCAAGGAGGCAGGGTTTGTGTATCCCCACCAGTTCTTGTGCACCTTGGATAATGCTAGACCCTTAAGGGATCACACTGGTGAGTTCGAGAGTTATCGATCGCGAGGTATTCCTGAACTGGGTCCAGTTTTTGCCTTTTTCCATTGCCTTTGGGGCGGGCCCTCTCCTCTTTCCCTTTCCTCCCTGCCATTCATGGCTCTCCTTCTTTCAAAGTCCCTCAATCTTCATTTTACGACGGTTGAGGGCATTTCTCCCACTTTCTTTTTTACCCTTACCCTTCTATTGTTTTCCTTTTCTTTTCCAATTGTGTACGTTTGTAGTTAGATTTACTTAAATTTTCATCTTCATTTTCCATGAACACCCAAACCATTAGGGGCCGATAACCTAGATGTTAGGTCCCTTAAAACAACAATTATCATCACCATCATCATCTTGTATTTGATCCCCAAGGCTCAAAATGTGCATACAAATATTTAGCGGTGGTGGGCTTCGAACCCACCTCCCAAAAACAGGTCCGCTACCTTGTACGCACTTGGACCATTGCTCCACCTCTACTCGTCCCTTCATCTTGCCTGAAAGCGTATGTGATATTGCTTTTCGCTTCAAAGGTTCATTCACGTTCTTTATCTGTATGCCACCGTACCCAGCGTTAATTTCGTATACAACTGAAATCGTATAGACGGCATGTGTAAGTCAGTAGTTAATTTTAGTTGTAAGTTTGTAGCAGTGGCCTCCGTTGTGTAGTGGTCAGCGTGATTAGCTGCCAACCCAGAGGTCCGCGGTTCGATTTCCGGTTCTGACACGAAATTTGAAAAGCGGCACGAGGACTGGTACGGGGTCAACTCAGCCTCGGGTGGTCCAAATGAGTAGGGAGGGTTTGATTCCCACCTCAGCCAACCTCGAAGTGGTTTTCCGTGGCCTCCCACTTCGTCTTCGGTCAAATGCCAGGATGGTAATTTCCGTAGGGCCACGGCTGCCTCCTTCCCACTTCCTTGCTTAACCCTCCCACTCTTCCCATCCCTTCATCATCCCCCTGTTCGCTTTGCAGGTGAGGTCGCCTGGGCGTAGTGCCTGGTCACACACCCCAGTTGTATCCCCAACGCAGAGTCTCAAGCTCCAGGACACTGCCCTCAGTGGCGGTAGAAGTCGGATCCCTCGCTTAGTCCGTGGGAAGGCCAACCCTGGAGGGTAAAACGACAGTGAAAGTTTGTAGTTAGTTAACCCGTTTGATGCCAAGCTATTAATGGGTGGATATTCTAAGAATGGCAAGCCAAGTTTAGCGAAATTACAAGGGTTTGATAAAAATTATCTCCTATTGATAATTATCAAGATAGAATGTTGAATTTTTTTTCTGCATCAGGTAGACATATTTGTAACGTAATGGATGCTAATTAATTGATGTTTCACTTTATTTTGTTAATTGCAAATATACTTTAAAAATATTTAAACAAATAAATGAAATTCGAAATTTTTAATAAAATCTTGACATCCCCTACACTTGAATTACTATCTTTTGTTATTTATATGTTATTACTTATGGAATGCTACATATATGTTCCAAATTTGGAGTAGTTCTATCGAATAGTTTTCGAGTACGATCAGTTTCTACAAAGACATGCGTATAAAGTAGTCTCGCATTGCACAATGTTATTTTACTTGCTACCTTTGCGGTAACCTCTTCCCCATCATTGGTTGAGGTGTCACTTGATTTATCATTGGAATCTGAACCTAGTGAATCACTGTCGATTTTGTCAGCGTAAACCCTACCTGCTTCGAAAGTATTCCTGTGTCTCGACCTTGGCGCTCCTCTCGCACGGGCTGCGGACACGGCGGAATAAAATTGTCACTGTCGTCATCAGAATAAAAGTCGTCATCAGTCGAAAATTCACTCTCACACTCTTCACTCGGCGTTAAGACATTAGTTATCTCCTCTTCGTTCAAAGAGCTAGCCATATTTATCACCAAGTAACGTAATTATCTCCAAG
Source organism: Meconema thalassinum (assembly GCA_946902985.2). Lineage (NCBI taxonomy): Eukaryota > Metazoa > Arthropoda > Insecta > Orthoptera > Tettigoniidae > Meconema > Meconema thalassinum. Next base: position 235,623,333 of record OX336395.1, on the reverse strand, counting down.
CAAGAACATAAACAATCACGACTTCAAAAGATAAAACACGCGCCAAGCCAGCTGACTACAGCATGCTCAAAGAGTGCTTATTATTAATTCTATTGTTCACGGAACTTAAACACATCTACACACATCAAAAAAAGTTTTGCATCACCTCGGTTCCAAGAGTTCCGGAACCTTTAAATACAAAGGGAATAGAGATCAACACAAACAACATTTCAGCTCGTTTTATTGCTCATGAGACCCACACATTGCATGTTCTACCATCATACAGCTAGACTTTCAGCATTTGTGGTCCAGATTGCAGTACACACCACTACCTCTAATACCCAGTAGCACGTCCTCTTGCATTGATGCATGCCTGTATTCGTCGTGGCATACTATCCACAAGTTCATCAAGACACTGTTGGTCCAAATTGTCCCACTCCTCAACGACAATTCGGCGTAAATCTCTCAGAGTGGTTGGTGGGTCAAGACGTCCATAAACAGCCCTTTTCAACATATCCCAGGCATGTTCGATAGGGTTCATGTCTGGCGAACATGCTGGCCACTGTAGTCGAGCGATGTCGTTATCTTGAAGGAACGCATTCACAAGATGTGCACGATGAGGTCGAGAATTGTCGTCCATGAAGACAAATGCCTCTCCAATATTCTGCCGATATGGTTGCACTATGGGTCGGAGGATGTCATTCAGGTATCGTAAAGCCGTTTCGGAGCCTTCCATGACCACCAGTGGCGTACGTCGGCCCCACATAATGCCACCCCAAAACATCAGGGAACCACCACCTTGCTGCACTCGCTGGACAGTGTGTCTAAGACGTTCAGCCTGACCAGGGTGCCTCCAAACACGTCTCCGACGATTGTCTGGTTGAAGGCATATGCGACACTCATCGGTGAAGAGAACGTGATGCCAATTCTGTGGGGTCCATTCAGCATGTTGTTGGGCCCATCTGTACCGCGCTGCATGGTGTCGGGGTTGCAAAGCTGGACCTCGCCATGGACGTCGGGAGTGAAGTTGCGCATCATGCAGCCTATTGCGCACAGTTTGAGTTGAAACACGACGTCCTGTGGCTGAACGAAACGCATTATTCAACATGGTGGCATTGCTGTCAGGGTTCCTCCGAGCGGCAATCCGTAAGTAGCGGTCATCCACTACAGTAGTAGCCCTTGGGCGGCCTGAGCGAGGTCTGTCATCGACAGTTCCTGTATCTCTGTACCTCCTCCATGTCCGAACAACATCGCTTTGGTTCACTCTGAGACGCCTGGAAACTTCCCTTGTTGAGAGCCCTTCTTGACACAAAGTAACAATGCGGACGCGATCGAACTGCGGTATTGACCTTCTAGGCATGGTAGAACTACAGACAACATGAGCAGCGTACCTTCGTCCTGGTGGAATGACTGGAACTGATCGGCTGTCGTACCCCCTCCGTCTAATAGGCCCTGCTCATGCATGGTTGTTTACATCTTTGAGCAGTTTTAGTGACATCTATGAACAGTCAAAGGGACTGTATCTTTGATACAATATACACAGTCAACGTCTATATGCCGGAGATCTGGGAACCGAGGTGATGCAAAACTTTTTTTGATGTGTGTATATATATACAGAGTGAGAATGATTCCCGCATTGTATTGGTTACAACAGCAAAATCGCTGCGTTACTGGAAACATCGCTAAAATGTTTAGAAAAACGGGGCCGATAGATCGGCCCGTGGCACTTTTAGCAGAGGCTCCCTGGGCCGATAGATCGGCCCCCTGGCACTATAAGGGTTAATTAAAGGATTTTGTTCATTTCTCATCAACACCCAAATAATTAGGGGCCGATAACCTAGATGTTAGGACCCTGGTAACAAAAATTATCATCATCGTCTTGTATTTGATCCCCAAAGTTTAAAATGAGCACAAACATATTCAGCGGTGGTGGGAATCGAACCCACCTCTCATAAACAAGACAGCTACCTTCTACGCACTTCGGCCATTGCTCCACGGGTACTCGTCTTTTCGCCTTGCCTGAGGGCCTTGAACAGAAGGTAGGAGGTAGCTGAAAGAAAAACCCTCGAAGAATGAGGGATCAGGAAAAATGAGAGAAGGGCCAATTAAGGCAGAAAAGGAAGAGACTCCCTAGGCCTCGGATACCCTAATACCGTCAGGATACCATCACGGCATTTGCCTGGAAGTTGAAGTGGGAAACCACGATGGCTGAAGTAGGAATAGAACCCGCCTCTTGTCAGTGTTGCCTCACGAGGTTGAGAGTACCCCAAGTTCCAGTCCTTGGACCAGAATGTATTTTCTTACCAGAGCCGAGAATCGAACCCGGACCTCCACAATTACATCCAAGAATGCTAGCGAGGCGGACACAAAACAATTGCTGTCACCGCGGAGGCCCGGCTCTGCCAAGAAATTTAATTCTGGTCCGTGGACTGGAAATTGGGGTACTCTCAACCTCGTGAGGTAAATGTGAGTATAGGCGGATTCGATTCCTACCTCAGCCATCCTGGAAGTGGTTTCCCACTTCTACTCCAGGAAAATGCCGGGATGCTCCCTAAGTTATGGCCACGGCTGCTTCCTATCTCAATTACAAATACACACACTCTTGCAGACATCACAGAGGCACAGGCTATCAGACAAATTCTACACACACCAACGTACAAGGGGCTACATGACCTCGTTGTCACAAAGCCCCTAAAAGAATCAACAACAAAACAATATTGCATGACTGATTAAGAAATACACCCTCTGTCTGAAAAGTTCAGCGAATGGGTCTATATTACGAACGGATTGTTGACTTACCTGAAACAGCCGTTACTGTCCTTGGAAGTAATCCCCGTGGATGGTTATGCACTTCTGAGAACGACTGAACAAGTCCTGGAAACTCCTGACATAGTCTTCTTTAGCAATAGGCTTCAGTTTGGGTCGTCAAAACACTAAATTGAAAGCAAGAGAGAAGCGTGAATTTATGCAACCTGCCTTGCACACCTGATAGACGGGCGGCAGTTAGAAGGGTGAATTTATGCAACCTAACGTGCACCTGTTCGACGGGTGGCAGTGAAGGGTGAATGTTCTGTTGAATGGAATGACCCTGAAAAACATCGTCACGGGTGACGAGACCTGGTGCCTGAGATACGACCTCGAAGGCAAGCGTCAAAGTATGGAGTATCGGGGTCCAGGGTCGCCGAAAAGCCCTGAAGGGCCAGAGGTTTTCTGACATTTCGGACATGTGACATGTGACGACCCAACTGAAGGCTATCCTTCCGGAAGACTATGCCGGGACTTGTTCAATCGTTCTCAGAAGTGCATAACCATCCACGGGGATTACTTCGAAGGACAGTAAGAGCTGTTTCAGGTAAGCAAACAATCCGTTCGTAATATAGACCCATTCACCGAACTTTTTAGACAGAGGGTGTATAAAATTACTAGTGGGCTCTGGAGAGGTATGATGCTCATATGCGATCTGCCGTTGTGATGATGAAAATTACACTACACAGACACCCGCACTAAAGAATTTGCAGTAAAAGATGTAATTCCGCAATGAAGTGAGAAGCGCTAGCACTTGACCGGATGATTGTATTCAGGAATTCGCAGATACTCTCCTTTCCTAGACGTTGTGCATTGTAACTCCACACTTCAGTTAACACCTTCGCTACTGCTTCAAAGCATTCACCTTGGAAACCACTTACGGAACAAGGGCGCGAGCGTCTGTCTTAAGGAGATGGGCAAACATCGGTACAGGCCGACTCGACACTAGCGTCACCAGCAAAAACTAAATCGTCATCAGCTTCTTAAGGCTAAAAGCCTTGTCGTTGCAGCCATTTCGTACGGTCTTCAGCAGTCGTCTCCATATGGGCATACGAGTCATATTCCATTTCCTTGACAATGTTCTTGAGATACGATTGTCTTGGTCGACCCCTTGGTTTATCTCCAAAAATTTTCCTTCAAAAATTACCTTAAGGAGAAAGTCATGTCTGAGTATGTGTCCCGTGAATTTTGCTTTCCTTTTTTTGGTGGTGTTCAACAAGCATCGATTCTCCTGAATTTGGTTCAGAACAAGCTCATTTGTCTTTCTTTCCATCCGACTTGTTTGGGTCATTCGTCTCCAAAACCACATTTCAGCAGCCACAAGGTTTGTTTCTTCTCGTTTCTAAATATAACACCAAAATGATTACTTTTTACATCGTTATGCCCTACTCGGTTGAACCTGCTTAGTTGGTGTGTTGTCCTTCTTTTCCTCCCAAACTCTCTTCATCCTCTCGCTAAGCTTCTTCCTTCGTTACAGTGGCTCTTGTGTTTGGTCTGTCTCCAAATTGGTGATTGTCAATTTTGATTCTAAATTTATATCTGTCCCGTACAATGTCTTCTGAGGTGTTGATTTCCTGGATATCTGTTTTTAATTTCACGAAGTGTAAGGGCCAGGTTGATAATTATTTTAGTCAGTCTGTCTTTCTTTTAAATTCTAATAATGTTTCCATGAAATTTCAATCGTCTTTGCTGCTGATATATCGTCCCCACTGAAATTGTGTAGGCTCATCGATAGTCCTGGTTTGTCCTTCAAGTTGAAATACTGCCATATCACTACCCATGTTGACTTATTTACCGATGTATTTAATAGATTTCACTGAATTGCAGTATTCAACATTGATGTGTGCTTGGAACATTTTAGAAAGTAGAGGAGAATATGGAACCACCCATCTGTTGTCTACCTCAGTTTGTCTGTACTGGTTGTTTATCTTAAGATTAATATTCGTGGTATAACCTCCGTTTCCTGGTTTTAGTCTTCTGTACAGAGGGTAGCCATTATCTCCGGTTTGGGTTTCCTGGGTAAATTCTCCGGGGTACCTTTTGCTACATTTTCCTTCCTTCATGCAGGGTGACTTAGGGTTGATAGCTCCACATGGTCCATGAATCATATTCTTTGTAATGATCTCAAAGAGCATGGGGTCTTGTTTTTTACTGAGAATATCCTCGGAAATAACACTGCCCACATGAGAGATTTTTTAAGAATGACAATAATTTCCTGGGATGATTTATTCCTCCATCTTCCCTCTATATGAACTGGGCCAAAAATATTTGGTAAAATTTTCCTTTCCTGTTTCTCTATGTCTTTGGTTAAATATCCGCCACCAACGCTTCAGGGTTGATTACTGTATTGTCATGTCTAAGTTTTGCTTTCCGAGATATTGATATATTATTATACTTGTCACATGTGATCCTGTAAACGTACTGTAATTTGGAAATTCTTTCTTTGCTTGCTTCGCGGTTTAAATCAGAGGGTTGAATAATTTCTCCCAAATATTTAAATAGGTTCACTTGAAATATTTTGCCGAATTTAGTTATCATATGTTGTCCATTTAAGTATCGTAAGGCTCCTTGCATGTAAGTTTACTGAGTTTTCTCATACGAGATTTGAAGTCCCGTTTTGATGGCAATTTCATGTAATTTTTCAAGAAATTATTATTATTAATATTATTATTCTTTTTTCGTTTCGGCCAATTAAGGACCACGTCATTTCAACTGCTTCCTTTTAGCTTTAAAATTAGCCCAGTGTTCCTTCATTCGTAGACGGTGTTGTTGCTTTCCCTCTTTTGTCCACGTCTTTCCAGTTTTCAGCGTCGGCTTACGTTGGAATCTCTGATGTTCTAAGAGATTCCTCTTAAACTGGTCCACCACGCTCCTGGATATCTTCACATGAGATCCCAATCTCGTGCATATCTTCATGCTCCTCTTTGAACCAGGCTCCCTTAGTCTATTAATCCTGCCTCCTGGAGAAAAGTCAAAATGCTTTATGTTAATCGTGTTATTAGTTAGTTATTGTTGTTTTAAGGGGAGGAACTACGAGGTCATCTGTTAATCGTGTTGACGCCATTTGGGCCACGTGCCCATAGAAAGTAATCCGTCTTTCCGCACCGCGCCGGTAATTTTCTCCACGTGTGTATATAAATCCTGGTTATGCCGTCTTTTAAACTCACCATTCTCTTTATTATTATTATTATTAGTATTAGTATTAGTATTATTATTATCATTATTATTCAAAGAATCATGACTGGTAGATACTTCTGGAATGCTGACGTTCAGTTCAGTAACGGAAATTCAATTCCGACTACCTATGCAGGGGCACCACGGGCAGGAATCAGCTTCACCCCAAGGACGCCGAAGTAGATGGAGAAACCAAAGGAATGGACTCCCTCAAGGCAGTGTACTGGCTCCTATTCTTTTCAACATCTACACAAATGACCAGCCATTGCCAGAAGGTACTAAAAGCTTTATCTATGCCGATGACCTAGCACTTACTACTCAGACTAATACCATTGATGAAGCAGAGACCTCTTTAACTGTTGCATTAGAAGAGCTAGGTACCTATTATGAGAAAAACCAACTGAAACCAAATCCAACTAAGACCCAAATTTGCGCGTTCCATCTGCGGCATGCACAGGCATCTCAGAAACTCAAAGTTATCTGGAAAAGGAACTTACTGGAACATTGCTTTACACCAAAGTATTGGGGAGTTATGCTGGACCGCACACTAACATACAAGAAACATTGCCAAAACGTAAAACAAAAGATAGCTGCTAGAAACAACATTCTACGCAAATTGTCAGGAACCAGTTGGGGAACACAACCACAAACAATCAGAACATCAGCTCTAGCTTTATGCTATTCTGCAGGTGAATATGCCTCCCCGGTTTGGTACAGGTCAGCCCATGCGAAGCAAGTCGACATCGCTCTCAACGAAAGTTGCAGGATCATTACTGGACGCCTGAAACCTACACCCATTGAGAAGATCCAACTTCTAGCTGGTATTGCTCCTGGTGAGATTCGTAGGGAGGTAGCAGCTAACAAAGAAAGGCTCCAATCATCTACTTCAGAAGCACATCCCCTCTATGGATACCACCCAGCCACCCGGAGGCTGAAATCCAGAAAATGTTTTCTCCGTACATCAGTTAACCTTGAGGGGAAAGCGGAGAAAGATGTGGAAAGAAAGAACCAGCCATCTCTCCAACTGGATGGAGCCGAAGGAAAGTCTTCCATGTGGACACCAGGAGAAGTGGGCAACCTGGAAATCCCTTAACAGACTCCGTACAGAAGTCGGCAGAACAAAAGTAAATCTTCGGAAGTGGGGCTTCTCAAGCGACTCATCACTCTGTGATTGTGGAAAGCAGCAAACGATCCAACATTTATGTCTGTGTGTCTTATGTCCCTCAAAGTGCACTATGATAGACTTGGTTGCAGCTTCCTCTAATGCTACTGACGTCGCCCAATACTGGGCAAGAATTATCTAGCTTCCGATTTTGTTGCTCAGTAGGATTGTTTATATGTGTATATCTGTATATTTGTATAGTAGCAATGTATATATCGTGTATTTTAAAATATCTATGTGTAAAGTCGATACTTCTGACACGAATAAAGAAAGATTCAAAAAATCAAGGGAACTTTGACTATAAGTGAATGATGAAAAAACAAAATTCATGAAGGTAGAGAGAAATTACAAGACAAGAGGACATGGAACTTTACAAATTGATAACCATGTGTTTGAAGAAGTAGACGAGTTCAAATACCTGGTGACACTAATAAACAATCGAAACGAAGAAGAACAGGAGATAGAAGCGATGATTAAAGCTGCATCCAGAGCATTATATTCAGTTAACAAGCTACTCACATCGAAATTGTTATCAAGATGGACCAAAATAGGAATAGACAGTATAAAACTATAATTAGGCCAGTATTACTATGTGGTGCAGAAACATTGAGATTGAGCAAATGTACAGAGAGAAAGATAAAGGTTTTTAGCCTCTTTCGATTTTTGCAAAAAATAAAAGTCGACTTATGAGATCTACACAGGGCCAAAAATGTGTGTCTGTGTGTGTGTGTATATACTCAATGTCTCCCCCCCCCCCTATCAATTCGAACACGGTAAAACCGAATTGAATGAAATTTGGTACAGAGGTAGAACTAGCAAAGGGCACCTCAGTGCCATGTTTCATATCGCCGCCATCTTGACGGAAACGTAATGGTGGCCACCCAAATATTCAAAGCTTAAATCAAATTACGACTAACCTAACCATCCGATCTCTACCAAATTTTGACTCAACTACAAGGTCATCAGCCCAACAGTTTGCATATGCGGCCATGTATATGTACACATCGATTCCCCCTATCAATTCAAACACGGTGGAAGCGAATTGAACGACATTTGGTACCGAGGTAGCACTAGTAAAGGACACCTCAGTGTCATGTTTTATATTGCCGCCATCTTGACGAAAACGTAATGGCGGCCACCCAAATGTTAAAAGCTTCAATCAAATTACGACCAACCTAATCATCTGATCTCTACCAAATTTTGCAACATTATATATTTACGTAAGAAGAATCTTTTGACCAAACTACAAGGTCATCAACCCAAAACTTTACGGATCGCGGCCATGTATGTGTGCAAACCGATTCCCCCTATCTATTCAAACACGGTGAAACCGAATTCAATGATTTTTTTTACAGAGGTAGCACTAGCAAAGGGCACCTCATATTCATGTTTAATATCCGTATAGCACGTTGTATTTCAACAAGCTACTACGACCAACATTCATTAATACTCCCTGAAAAGGACAAAGAGTTATAACAATACCCATGCATTTAGGAGAAAGTAGGCTAGATGTTCTTTACTGAATATCTTGTTGAAAATAAAATCCTCAGAAAGATTTTCGGATCAATTTGTGAAACAGGTGAGTGGCGAAGGAGAAAGAACAAGGAACTAAGGGAGTTGTATAAAGAACCCGATGTTGTTGCAGTAGCTAAGACAAGAAGGCTGAGATGGGCTGGCCACGTGTATAGAAGAGAAGAGGGATCTAGACTGCGACAAGTGTGTGAGAGAAAGCCAGACGGACGAAAATCTATAGGCAGACCAAAAATGAAGTAGAGAGACCAGGTAGCCAAGGACATCCAGCTACTAGGAGCGCGAGAGGAAGATGCCAATGACAAAACGAGGTGGAGAAAGCTACTTGAAGAGGCCAAGAACCGACTGCGGTTTGTGGAGCCAGGAGAGTTAGTAAGTACGTATTATCTTCATTTATACTGTATATATAAAACGCTAAGATGTATGTTTCACAAAACTCACGTCTTTAAACTAGAGGGAGTTACAAGGCACGGTTCGTGTTAAAATCTTCCAAATAGTTTCAATAGTACAGGATAAAATCTTACATTACCTGAAAAGTCAATGAAAATATAATTTATTACTTAAACAGTGCGTTTAAACAAATCAACAGGGCAATAAATAGCTGCAAGCAGAGCGGTGTCACGTTGAACCCACGTAATATTATTATTACTAACCCTTTTGATGTTTCGTTAAAATACTTTTAATTTTTTATTTTAATTGTAAATTTTTATGTACGTTTGACAGCCAACACAATCTAAATAGATTCTTTTCATAAAACCTTATTTATTTCCTCGTCTTTCAAAGAGCTCCGGGATAAACGTAAACAAACACGACTTCAAAGAATACGTAAGTTATTATGAATCCAGTTTCAAGGAATTTTGACACATCGATATATCCAGACAAAAAAAATGATCCCGGCGTTGTCTTGGTTACAACAGTGGTAGCAGAGCGTGGTTGTAAAATAATAATAATAATAATAATAATAATAATAATAATAATAGCAATTGAATAAGAAACTGGACAAATAGATCGCCCGTGACATTTTTTGCGGAAGCTCCCTCGGTCCTCGGGCATAATAAGGACTGATGATGATGATGACTATAATCTTGTTTAAAGGGGCCTTACATCTACGTTATCTGTCCCTAATGAAATGTTATGAAATGAAAAATAATGATGATAAATACAGCACACTGCCAGGAGATGAAAATGAAAATGGTTTATTTAAAAAGACAGTGAGCCCCAACAGTTATGCCTTATTTGGATCAAATAAGAAAACAACGGGGGTGATATAAAACAAGAAAACAAATGAGGCACTTTAAACAATATAAATGTACACAGCAAAAACATAAAACAGACTAAAACTAAACTAAAAGTCTTAAATTATTATAAAACTTTAAAAAGTAGGATGAGTGCTCCCTCATGAACTGGATGAGGAGCTCTACTGACTGCCTGTCATTACGTAGAACAAGTGCGAGTGTGTGAGGCAGTTCGAGTGTTCTTCGCATATCGGCCAGGCCCACCCACTCCAACTGTAAGGTTGTATTATTATTATTATTATTATTAGTAGCAGCAGCAGCAGCAGCAGCAGCAGCAGCAGCAAGAGGGGAGGATGGTTTGCTTTTTCAAAAGACAATTACTACATAAGACATTCACTAGCCGTGAAAGCCAATATACCATCTTTTTGGAAGCCCTCATAGAGAGGTTAAGGCTGCTTGAGCTTTAGTTCTCGCAGTGGTGCAGTTGCACTGCATATAAAGGGAGGTAGCACGCAGTTCGCTACTCCTGTGGGGTCCGGGCGGGAACACCGAGACCCCGCTGATGAGCCAGCATGGTGTCCTAGGCAAAACCACACACAAGACACGGCACATACCTAGAAGAATTGCTGAGTTTTAATCACCACTTGACTCAGCGGAGGCTTAATGGTTGCCACGAGACGGAAAAGCGAGTTTTGTTCGTGTGGAAGTTTGGACAACCCTCGCTCAACGTGGAGATGGTCCCTCATTAGCGCGTGCCCCAGTAATTGGAGTGGAGTTTAGTCATTATAAACCTTAAAACATCTTGACCTCCACCTCGCTCAAAACTACACACATTAAACGTAGCAACCTTCATACGGCACTTGATGGCAGCCCGTGCACAATTCTGATTCTACAGCAGCCTTCATTAGCAACCGTCAGCTCTCACATCACCCACTACTTTTCATATTTTAATGTTGGAAACATTTCTTACGAGACAAAGCAGGGGTGCCCAATATCCTCCATTGAGCCAAACGTTGAAGGTTTCAAATTGTGAGTCTAGAAGAACTTTATCAAACTGGAAAAACCAAATTTCGAAAATCACTAAATGCAGTTCCCGAAAAACAGCATAATATCGTTTGTTTCTTAACTCGTTTCCTTTTTTAAAATTCAAATCCTAGCCAAATTGAGTTATTTACATAATGATTTCTTCAATGTGTTCCTTGGTTCAACACTCTCAAGACATTTTTTTTATTTTTGAGAAATGTTCACACCGGAAGTAGTTATAAGGAATTGTGAAACTCAGCCCTGACTCGCACGAGCGCTCGTCGTCGTAGAAAAGGCAAACATCTAATCCAATCGACCGGATATGGTTGAGTTTCATTGACTCACACTAGCGCTCTTGGTGGTAGAAACGGCAAACTTCTAATCTAATCGACCGGATATGGTTGAGTTCCCAGTGAACAATTATTATCAGTCTACCGCGTGTCATAATGTCGGCACCTCGTAAGAAACGTTTAGTGTGTCCTTAATGTTTGGAAAGGCGGAGAAAACAACGAAAATTAATTACTAATGCACCAAAAAAGGAAGGTCTGGTCTATGACATTAAAGAATGTTTCCAACTTTCAGTTGCTTGACTGAAGGCCCACAACTGTAGATTTTTCTCGGTTTTTACCGCACTCCCTGCAAGCAAATGCTAGAATAGTAACTTACTACAATTCCCGGGGCACCTACCTCATTCCCGTGCTTAATACAGTTACACACACTACATCAGGCTAATGCTGGGATAGTACCTTACGTCAAGTTTCGTGGCACCTACGTCATTCCCGTGCCTAATACAGTTACACACACTACATCAGTCATCACACAAATGCAGGTTAACAGACAAGTTTAACACACACCCAACTACACGGAGCTGATGTTCAGGATGCACCAAACCCCTCAATTGAATTAACAACAGCGTTATACATTGAGAAGGAAAATAGGTGACGTGTATTGTCAGGTACAGTAATCGGTCCCGCGCTAGATTCCTTGCAATATTCAGCAAGAAAACAAGTAATTATTGCGATACTTTGTTCAATTATATTTGTTAATTTCAGTTGTTAGACCTACGATTTTAGTGATTCCATTGTGTGTAAATTACCAGATTTACTTTGCCGCAATAATAATAGATATACGCTGCTCAATGCATACATTTTACTACTGTGATTTCTTATAGCAAACCAATTGAGGTTTATACAATAACTAGCTATACCCGGCAGGCGGCCAATCAAAGACAGATAGAAAGAAAGGATGATAGTAATTAAGCTATTGGTTTTACGTCTCATTTAACAACTACCGGATTTAGAGACGCTGAGGTGAAGGAATTTTGGATCCAAAGGCGATTTTAACGTGCCAGTAAAACTATTTACACGGCCCCCTCGTATTTGCGCATCCTCAAATGCCAAATGGCTGCGCCAGGATTCGATCCTGCAATCTTCGTCCAAGCAGGCGGGAACGTTACCCCTGAGCAGACAAAGTACGGGTTCCTCATCTTAGCAGACAAAGTAGGGGTCGTCCATCTTAGCAGATAAAGTAGGGGTCCCGCATCGAAGCAGACAAAGTAGGGTTCCCCCATCTTGGCAGACAAAGTAGGGGTCCCCCATCTTGGCAGACAAAGTAAGGATCCCCCATCTTGGCAGACAAAGTAAGGATCCCCCATCTTGGCAGACAAAGTAAGGATCCCCCATCTTGGCAGACAAAGTAGGGATCCCCCATCTCGGCAGACAAAGTAAGGATCCCCCATCTTGGCAGACAAAGTAAGGATCCCCCATCTTGGCAGACAAAGTAGGGATCCCCCATCTCGGCAGACAAAGTAAGGATCCCCCATCTTGGCAGACAAAGTAGGGATCCCCCATCTTGGCAGACAAAGTAAGGATCCCCCATCTTGGCAGACAAAGTAGGGGTCCCCCATCTCGGCAGACAAAGTAGGGGTCCCCCATCTTGGCAGACAAAGTAAGGATCCCCCATCTTGGCAGACAAAGTAAGGATCCCCCATCTTGGCAGACAAAGTAGGGGTCCCCCATCTCGGCAGACAAAGTAAGGATCCCCCATCTTGGCAGACAAAGTAAGGATCCCCCATCTTGGCAGACAAAGTAGGGATCCCCCATCTTGGCAGACAAAGTAGGGATCCCCCATCTTGGCAGACAAAGTAAGGATCCCCCATCTTGGCAGACAAAGTAAGGATCCCCCATCGAAGCCGACAAAGTAGGGTTCCCCCATCTTGGCAGACAAAGTAGGGGTCCCCCATCTTGGCAGACAAAGTAGGGGTCCCCCATCTTGGCAGACAAAGTAGGGGTCCCCCATCTTGGCAGACAAAGTAGGGATCCCCCATCTTGGCAGGCAAAGTAGGGATCCCCCATCTTGGCAGACAAAGTAGGGATCCCCCATCTTGGCAGACAAAGTAGGGGTCCCCCATCTTGGCAGACAAAGTAGGGGTCCCCCATCTTAGCAGACAAAGTAGGGGTCACCCATCTTAGCAGACAAAGTAGGGATCCCCCATCCTAGCAGACAAAGTAGGGGTCCCCATCCTAGCAGACAAAGTAGGGGTCCCCCATCTTAGCAGACAAAGTAGGGATCCCCATCTTAGCAGACAAAGTAGGGGTCCCCATCTTAGCAGACAAAGTAGGGGTCCCCATCTTAGCAGACAAAGTAGGGGTCCCCATCTTAGCAGACAAAGTAGGGGTCCCCATCTTAGCAGACAAAGTAGGGGTCCCCATCTTAGCAGACAAAGTAGGGGTCCCCATCTTAGCAGACAAAGTAGGGGTCCCCCATCTTAGCAGACAAAAGGGGGTCCCCCATCTTAGCAGACAAAGTAGTGATCCCATCTTAGCAGACAAAGTAGGGTCCCCATCTTAGCAGACAAAGTAGGGGTCCCCCATCTTAGCAGACAAAGGGGGGTCCCCCATCTTAGCAGACAAAGTAGGGATCCCATCTTAGCAGACAAAGTAGGGTCCCCATCTTAGCAGACAAAGTAGGGTCCCTATCTTAGCAGACAAAGTAGGGATCCCCATCCTAGCAGACAAATTAGGGGTCCCCCATCTTAGCAGACAAAGTAGGGGTCCCCATCTTAGCAGACAAAGTAGGGGTCCCCATCTTAGCAGACAAAGTAGGGGTCCCCATCTTAGCAGACAAAGTAGGGTCCCCCATCTTAGCAGACAAAGGAGGGTCCCCCATCTTAGCAGACAAAGGAGGGTCCCCCATCTTAGCAGACAAAGGGGGGTCCCCAATCTTTGCAGACAAAGGGGGGGGGTCCCCCATCTTAGCAGACAAAGGGGGGTCCCCCATCTTAGCAGACAAAGTAGGGATCCCATCTTAGCAGACAAAGTAGGGTCCCCATCTTAGCAGACAAAGTAGGGTCTCCATCTTAGCAGACAAAGTAGGGGCCCCCATCCTAGCTGACAAAGTAGGGATCCCCCATCCTAGCAGACAAAGTAGGGGTCCCCCATCTTAGCAGACAAAGTAGGGGTCCCCATCTTAGCAGACAAAGTAGGGGTTCCCCATCTTAGCAGACAAAGTAGGGATCCCCATCTTAGCAGACAAAGTAGTATTCCCCCATCTTAGAAGACAAAGTAGGGTCCCCCATCTTAGCAGACAAAGTAGGGTCCCCATCTTAGCAGACAAAGTAGGGATCCCCATCTTAGCAGACACAGTAGGGATCCCCATCTTAGCAGACACAGTAGGGACCCCCATCTTAGCAGACAAAGTAGGGATCCCCATCTTAGCAGACAAAGTAGGGATCCCCATCTAAGCAGAGGATTGAACTCTTCTTGAAGCATTGGCACGTCAGATATCATTCAAAAGAACAACATTTTGTTGCTTACTTCGTTATTTGTAGATAATACACTTAAGAAGCAAAATAACCAGTGATGGACGAAGCAAAGAGGATATAAACAGTAAGATGGCTCAGACATTCCTACAAAAAATGAATCTGGTAGCTCAAGGGGGGCTTAGTAACTTATACTAGAATATACTAAAGTGGTAGGATCATTTATTCACTGTTTTGAAAAGGCATTATTGAAACCTTTGTCTGGGTGTGAAATTTGGGACTGTTGGAGCAGAAGGAAGAGGAGAATAGAAGCACATGAATGCAGATAGACTAACAAATGAAGAGGCCCTAAAACAAGTGGGAGAGGAGAGATGTTTCTGGTGACCGCTAATAGAGATAGGTTGGTAGGACACACACTAAGACACCCGCGAATAGCAAACGTAGTTGTGGAAGGACAAGAAATGAAGGGGTAGACCACGATTAGAATATGTTAAACAGATTACATCGGGTGTAAGGTGTGGTAATGTAGCGATGGTTGGCTGCTTCCTCCATTTAGGGGCTACGACAACGCGGTCATGTAGCCCCGTGTACTTTGGATGTGTGTAGAATCTGTCTGATAACAGGTATTAATTGTGATGGCTGTATTAGTGTGTGTTTTTAATTCAAGTAAGAGCTGCAGACGATAATTTCAAGTAGTTCCTACTTTCGCTACCAAATGCTACCGTCCACGACACCTAGCTGTAAACTTGGCTACTACTAGATGCCTTCGCAACCAGTACCTGGTGGCGAACGTTGGAACTTACGAGCATTAATCAAACCTAACATACAAATTTTGCTTCACACAAGTTTAGTTAGTGGAATGTTCTTTTACATGTCATAAATCTATGACATGGGCCCACCGGCTTAACTTTCCCTCCAAAGCAAGGCATACTGAGGGATTTTTAACGCTCTTAAAAATCCGACAACTTCGGCTGGGTTTGAACCCGTGACCTTGGGCATAGAAGCTCAGCATGCTACCAACTACGCTACCAAAGCCGCTGAGTAATGTAGAGATGAAACGATTAGCTCAGGACAGGGAGGCATGGACGGCTGCATTAAACTAGTCAAAAGGTTTAAGACTAAAACGTACACATAATATATCTCAGACAAATCTCTTCTTAGTATAAAACCAAGTCCCCGATTCTTGGATGTCATGGGTAATCTCGAGAACCACCGGATGGATTTTGATGCAATTTTCACCATTCTGTAAAGGATATCTCGAGGAAGGTTTCTGTAGAAAATAATATATGATCCAAGGAAGCCAAGCAGTAACGACTTGAGTGAAAAAAGTTGAAAAAAACTGGAGTCCTTGCCCTTTTTAAGCTTACGCTGGGCTAACCATTAAAAATATCTGTATACTATGAGTGTAAGAATTGTTCAGAATGAAAATTTCTACAAAGAAGTCCGCCCACTAGAAGAGTTTTTACGTTTTCATTTTTTCCAACGATCTCCATTCAATTACTGGTGCGACAGTTGACGAGCTAGCAAGGGGCGAGCCTATTACCCCAGATACAGCCAGCACCAAACTGTCGAGTCGTATTGAGTTAAGACTTCAGAGAAGAGTGGTTGTGATTGGAGTTTCCCTGGAAGTGCAACTCGGCTTTTCTTCATTTCGCCTGTGAACGTTTCGATCCACAAAATACACCAAGTTAGATTGGACGGATGGGGGAATTGTGTTTCCTGCACCTCGCCATTCTTAAATTACGTCTGACAAGAATTCGTTGCACATGCATCTCCATGATAATATAATTAATAGTACAGTCAGTGATTTTAACCCATCATGCCGAGACGTAAAACGGATATAGGTCGTAGTTCATTGATATCGGTAAAAATAGTGCTTATCGAGTAATGCATTCATAACTGTTCCCGGGCGAAGCCGGGGCGGGTTGCTAGTCCAACTATAAAATGCACCTACTGGTTGGCACCGAACAGTCTGTAGTCACATCGCAGGAAACACAATAGTGTTCAGTATCGTTTGCGGAAGATGCTTGCAGTGCATTAGTATAATAGGGGATGCAAGCAGAGAAATATCGACCTTCCTGACCAAACGCGTTAGTTGGGCTGCATAAAACAATATAACTAGGGGCAGCTGGTATATATACACCTGCTGCAATACAATAATTCATCCTAGCTGACATTCTGTTTCCTTGTATTTTTTCTCCGCCCATGCCACTTGTTCGACAATTAAATTTGTTAATAATAATAATAATAATATCGTATGGCCTCGGGTGCCAGGTACAAGCTTTGTTATTTGGCGCCCAGAGGGCGGCTTGCAAGTCGAGTTTGGTTGTTCCTCGGAGCGCTATGAAAGTCAAGAAGGTTAGATATCTAAGCTCTTTGTCACTACGGCGCTTTCTAGTAGATAAGGAGGAACTTTAGTGTTGGCAGAAAATCCCGAGATTTATTTTGCCAATGAACACGGCCTACTGAATTCGAATGGTTTCTTTAACATGCCAATAACGTAAGTGTTACATGATTTTTGTCGCCATTCAAAAATCGCTTACCATGGCCAGGAGCGAGCCTGCAAGCTTGGGGTTGGTAGTCCGACACGATAACCACTCACCCACCGTGGCAAACATTAAATTTGTTGATTTGACATGTTTGAGGATCCAAGCAGCCTACAGGCTTGGAACGTGCAGTTCGTGCTCAATTATGTGCGCTCTGCCTCACGTACAGAAACACTTAAGTGTTTCAAAACAAACCTCTCGAGTCCATTATACGAGCTGGAATTAGCCACACGTGTTCAGTAGCAACTCAAGGTCCGCCCGGTTGAGTCTACAGCGTAAGGAAATCGAGGTCATCTCTCCATTATGGTACTGAAGAAGGAAAACAAATGGACACACAGCCTTAGGTACGCACGCTAAAACTGTCAGGCTGTCTCAAATGACGGGAACGGTACCTTGCATTATTTTGGCGACTTGGTTGGCGTTATAGCATGTTGAGCTTCTATGCCCAAGGTTCAAACCCGGCCGAAGTCGTCGGATTTTTTTAAAGCGTTAAAGGTTCCTTCGAAGGGGAAGTAAAGCAGGCGGTCCCATGCCATAGATTTATGGCATGTAAAAGAACATTCCACTAACTACATGAAGCTAAAATTTATAGGTTAGAATTGACAACGCTCTATAGGTTCCAAGGTTTGCCACCAGGTGCTGATTTCTCGTGGACGGTACCATTTGGTAGCAACAGTAAGAACTCCTTGAAAATTATTGTCTGCAGTCCTTACTTGAATTAAAAACAGATAACACACACTATTACAGAAAATCACAACTAACACTGGTTATCAGACAGATTCTACACACACCCAAAGTACACGGGGCTACATGACCGCGTTGTCGCAGCCCCTAAACTTAAGAACCAACCAACACACTACCTTCCATTAGATCACAGCTACTTCCGTCAGGACGAGCACTCGCCTGTAAAATCCACCCACCACATAATAACAGCAACATTAGAGGAAGGATTAGAAAACTTGGAAGCAATTCTACAGTGTTGCCAAATCAGCAATTGATTGATAACTTAACACGTATTAAATGTGTGATGGTTGGTTCCTCAGTTTGGGGGCTGCGTTTCTTCTCGCCCGTCTTGCTGGGAACTGTGCTCCGGGACTCGTCCTGCAACACAGGTAGTAGGACTGCAGTTCCTACTTTTGCTGCCAAATGCTACCATCAACGACACCTAGCTTGGAACTTGGCGACTAGATGCCACCGAAACCAGCTCCTGATGACGAACGTTGGAACTTAATAGAGCATTAATCAAATTTAACCTACAAATTCTGCTTCACTCAATTGTAATTAGTGGATGTTTTTTTTACATGCCATAAATCTATGACATGGACCCACCGGCTTTACTTCCCCTCCGAAGGAAGTCATACTGAGGGATTTTTAACGCTCTTATAAAATTCCATGACTTCGGCTGGGTTTGACCCCGCAATCTTGGGCATAGAAGCTCAGCAACTACGCCACCGAAGCCGCCCAAAATCAGACGGGACTGTGATTACCGTGGTTACCATGGCAACAAGAGTTCCTCATCCACGCCTCCTACAATATAGTAACCATATAGGAGGCCTAGATCATTCGAGCAATTAAATTAACACTTTGAATTTAGAAATGTTTTTAGGGATTTTTTGATGACACTAAAATTGTATGTTGGTAGCACTGATTTTCAAAATTTTAAATAACAGTCGGACGCTAAAAGAAGAAAAATACTGAATTTAGCAGGTGAAAAGCTAAAGGAAGTAGGAGACTTCTGATACTTAGGAAGCAAAATAACCAGTGATGGACGAAGCATAGGGGATATAAAAAGTAGGTTGGCTCAGGCAAGGAATGTATTTCTACATCAAAGGAATCTGTGGCCATCGAATATAGATTTAGGTATTAGGAAGCCATTTTTGAAAGCTTTTGTCTGGATCGTGGCGATTTTTAGCCTATTTTCAATTTTGAAAAAAATAGGCTTATGAGATCACCTTTTGTCCGCGTGTGTGTGCATGTGTGTGTGTGTGTGTGTGTGTGTGTGTGATTCGTGTGTGTGTCCCCCCCCCCCCCTAATAAAATCTAAACGGCAGGAGCGATTTCAATGAAACTCGGATAGTTCATAGCACTATTCCCGGCGACCTCGACCGTGCCCTTCAAATTTTGTTACGACTCACCAATCCAACATGGCGGCTGTGCGAAATATTTCACCAGCATTCAATATCTCCGAAACTATTACCGATATCGCCCTGAAACTTTGTACGGTGATTAAGGTAACTACTATAAGTTCACTTATGTGACTTTTGAAAACCTGGTAACTACAAAACGAACATGGCGGCCAAGCGAATTTGCGACTTTTAAATAGACGTTTCTTGCGATTTGACCAACCAAATGCAATGAAACTTGGTACAGTATATGTTTATATACATTGTAATGCACCGACATCTAACTTCGTTCAATTGTTTACATAATCACAAGATGGCGGATGTACGAAATATTTCACCGGCATGCTATATCTCTGAAACTTTTAGCGGTATCTCCCTAAAATTTTGTACTGAGCTAAAGGGCACTACTGGAAGTCCATGTATAAGATTTTCAAAAACCGGTTAACTACAAAACGAACAAGGCGGCCAAGCGAATTTGAACATTTTAAATAGACCTTTCTCGCGATTTAATGTTCCAAGCGCACTGAAACCTGGTACAGGAAATATTTATACACATTATAATCCACTGGTATCTAATTTAGTTCAATTGTTTACATAACCTCAAGATGGCGGCAGTGCGAATTTTAAAATTAAGTTTTTATTTCTTGTGATGTAGTCATGCGATCGAAGTGAAAGTTTGAATAATGAACCTACGCAATAATTTTCCTTTAATGGTACATGACTCTATGGCCTATACATTTAACAATCCAACATGGCGACCATCCGAAATATTTAGACGATACTGAATATCTACGAATCTATTTTAGCAATCAAACTGCATTTTTTTAATGTTCATAGGGGCTATGAACTTAAGTTCACCTATAGGACTTTAAATAACCTGGTGATCACAAATCCAACATGGCGGTGACGCGAATTATAAATATTCACATGGACGTTTCTCGCAATTTAACCATCCGCATGCAGTGAAACTTGGTACAGTAAATCTTTATCCGAATGTTAATCCACTGGCATCTAATTTATTTCAATTGTTTCCATAACCTCAAGATGGCAGCTGTGAATTTTTTTTAAATCTCCTTGTTTTTTCTTGTGTCCTAATTATGCGATTGAAGTTTGAATACTACACGTTCACAATAATCTGCATGTAACAGTACATAACTCTAGGACCTACATATATAAAATCCAACATGGCGACCATCCGAAATATTTAGTCGGTTCTCAATATCTACGAATCTATTACAGCAATCAAACTGAAATTGTGTATGTTAAATAGTGGCAATTAACATAAGTAGGATATATGAAAATAGGCTGTATAGTTCTTCACGGAACTACTTGTTGGAAGTGAAATTTGGGAGTGTTGGAGCAGCAGAAAAGAGGAGAATAATAATAATAATAATAATAATGTTATTGGTTTTACGTCCCTCTAAACTACTCTGGCTTTTAGAGACGCCGGGCTGCCAGAATATTGCCCATAAGGGGATCTTTAACATGCCAGTATTTCTACTGCCACGGCTTCCTCGCATTTGCGCACCCTCAAACACCAACTGACATAGCCAGAGATTCTTGGGAACAGCGGGCGAGGACCTTACCGCTGAGCCAAACGAAAAGTAGAGAATAGAGGCGTTTGAAAAGTGGTGTTACATGTGAATGATGGGTGGGTAGAGTAACAAATGATGAGGTATTAAAGAGACATTTCTGGCGAGCGCTAATGAAAAGATGTGATAGGTTGGTAGAACACATACAAAGACACCCAGAAATAGCAAACTAACAAGGGAAGTATTAGGTAAGACAGGTCGAAACCGATCTTGAAACTTTGTGGACGCAATCGTTGTACTATACGAGGACAACGTGCGGAAAATCACCTGCCAAGGCTCCTAGACCGTACTTGACATCCTGGTACGCAGGCATGACGGCTGGAGGAGCTGGGTATCACTGGGGTACTCGGAGTAGTGAGGTGGAGCGTATATGCTGACTGGATCGTGCGGCTCCTTCCCACGGCCTTGAGTGCTTGGGCGGTCAGGGCTGTCCATTCCAACATGTACTGTACTCGCTACCTCCCATTGATTTATAAGAGAGATTCCACTAAGTTTCAACCTGTCTTACCTGATACTTGTGGGTTATGGAAGGAAGGGTTGAGGATAAGAACTGTAGGGGTAGACCAAGGTTAGAATAAGTTTAAAAGATTGCCTCGGATGTAGGGTGTGGTAGCTGCGTAGAGATGAAACGATTTGCTCAGGACAGGGACTTTCAGTGTAACACTAGGAGTTGGTACTATATCACAACTGATAGGCGTACTAACGTGCAATACCCCCCCCCCTCCCCCAGGGGCTCACATGTAGTGGGACGTGGGTTGGCGACCACGGGACCCCAGCCGAGTGTGGAATTGCTTCCACTTACTTGTTCGGGACTCTCCTCTGTCTTCTTTCCTGTCGACCTATCTTGATCAGCTCTTGTTCTCTTCCGACCGCGACGTTATTAGGGTACCTGAGGCATAGGAAGTCTCTACCTTTCCCGCCTAAATTGGCCCTTGTCTCATCTTTCCTGATACCCTCCTTCTGCGAGGGATCAGCCATCTTTTTCTTTTCATGTTATCTCCCGCCTTCTGCTCAAGGCCCTCAAGGAGGTAGGGTGTATGTAGCTCCACCACTTCTGGTGCACCCTGGATAGTGCTACACCCTCAGGGGCTCACGGCTGGTGAGTTCGGGAGTTGGCGACCCCGAGGGATTCCTGAGCTGGGTCCGTTTTGTGCCCTTCTTCCACTGACTTTGGGGCGAGCCCTCTTCTCTTTCCCTTTCTTATCTGCCTTTCATGGCTCTCCTTCCTTCCAAGTCCTTCAATCCTCATTCTCCGAGGGTTGAGGGCATTTCTCTCTTCCTGTTCTTTATTTGCCTTATCCTTCATTTGTTTACCATTTCTTCTTCTAGTATGTAAGTCTGTAGTTAGTATTAGTTATAGATTTTATTCTCATCTCATCTTTCACTATCACCCAAACCATTAGGGGCCAATAACCTAGATGTTAGGCCCCTTAAAACAACAATTATCATCATCATCTTAATTTTCAATAAGATGTTCTTATATCAACATATAGATGTGTCTACTGAACTAGATGATCAACATATAGCTAGAGCCCTGAGCGGATAAACAAAACGTTATACGCATCTGCCCCGCATCCGCATGACTTTATCTGCATCATCACGTTTGTTATATGAATCCGCTGATATCACAGACATATTTTTAATTTATTAGATAAAGCGTAAAGTACTAAAGCGACACCTTTAGACATTTGAGGAGAAATTCGTTCCCCTAGGCTATTTGTGAATCGCAAGACAATGTTGACTTGAGTTTTGTCCCTCTGAGTAACGGCATGTATACAGCGAGGAGCTAATTATAACACTTACCTACAGTAGTCGTCGGATATACCCACACGGCAAGCGAAGATATAAAGGACTTTCTTGGGGGATAAGTCAACACAAATTGAGGGTAATTCCATGACTGACTTCTCTCACTTCTCTAACTTCTCTATTACTGTATTCTCATACAATCCAAGCGAAGGCAAATAGGGAAATAACAAGAAATCTGAAAGACGAGGGTCTTTGCTAAAATTAAATTATCTTTAAAAAATCCAGTTCAACATTGTATTGTAAAAGTTATCCGCAAATTTACTCTAATCATTATCCACAGTTTATCAGTTATCCGAACAGTCATGCTAACTATAACCCCATGGCGAAAAATTGTTGCATCCGCTCAGGGCCTATAGCCTATGTGAAAATCGACTAGAATAAGGTACGTTAGGTTTATCAGTTGAATATCTGTACTTACTGTTGGGGTCGTGTATCCAGCGTTTCTTCTCGCCCGTCTTGCTGGGAACTGTGCTCCGGGACTCGTCCTGCAACACAGACACAAAAACATTCATGTAAGACAATTTGTTCTATTGTAACTGTCTCAAACACAAAAGAGATCATAACTGAAAAACAAGAAGTTCCGTGAAGAACTATACAGCCTACTTTTCATGCCAATGATTATTCTACAGAATATGAACCTATCTAGAATAATGACGAAATTAAGTTGCTAATATCGAAATTTCCAATTAGTTCGAAATACTGTATACCTGGCATAATGTATCCTAATAGAGCACTACAGTTGGCAGCCCTGATGACTGAATATATTCTTAGTTCCGTCTCTTACGGTACTAAATACAAAATTTGGTTGAAGTCCACTGGATAGCATGGACGTTACATGCAGTTAAACATTGGATCAAACAGCGCGCGTAAAATCATGTTGGCAACAATGTCATGCATGTATTGGTCAGAAATAATCTGAAATAATATGATCTATTGTTGTGCCAATTTTGAATGAAATCCATTAGTTAGTATAGAAGTTACATGCATTTTAAAATTGGACCTATCAGCAGGCTTAGAATCATGTTGGCAGCACTGACATATATTAGTTACTCCAAATTCGTCTAGAATGCCAGGTACTATACGTGTGCAAAGTTTAGAGCTATTGGCTTGCATACTTTCTGAAATATTGATATTAGGGTAACAAAAATAGGGACAGCACATATTAACAGTTGGCAGCCCTGGTTGCTCCTTAGAATACGCATAGTCATATCTGTTATGGTACACATAGCACATACGAAATTTGGTTGAAATCCAAATGATAGTATGGAAGTTACATGTATTTAAAGTTGGACCTGTCAGCAGGCTTAGAATCATGTTGGTAGCACTGACGTATATAAGTTACTCCAAATTAATATAGAATGTCAGGTACTATACGTGTGCATAGTTTAAAGCTGTCGGCTTGCATACTTTCTGATATATTGGTATTTGGATAAAATAAATTAGGAGCATTTATTAACAGTTGGCAGCCCTGGTAGGTCTTAAGAAAACGCTCAGTCATATCTGTTAATGTACACATACAACATACGAAATTTGGTTGAATTCCCCTTGATAGTGTAGAAGTTATATGCATTTAAAAATTGGACCTATCAGGAGGCTTATAATCATTTTGGCAACACTGCCATGTTTGGCCTCCTGGAAATTAAACTGAAATATTATGATCTGTACGTGTGCCAATTTTGAAATAGCTCCCTTTCATACTTTCCAAGATATCCAACATGGAGCTCAAATTTCAATTGCGATTTTTTAGCAGTTGGTAGCACTGACATCATTTTCAAATATGGCCGTGAGATATTCAGGTATAGATCTTTACTCCTACCAAATTTTGTTTCGATTGCTGCAGCCGTTTAGGAGTTGATAGGGGGGGACACACACACAGCCAGACAGACAGACAGAAGGACAGACAGACAGACAGACAGACAGACAGACATTTGCCCGATCTCATAAGTCTACTTTTTCCTCATTTTTGCAAAATGTGAAAATTAGGCTAATAATTATCACTAAGGCCGGAAAGTTCATGCAGAATCATATCTTTGCATATTTATGCTTATTTTGTTTATATTGGTAGAAAGCATCATTTATCTCCTTTGCCTATTTAAGTGCATATCTCTGCTTCATAAGGGCGTATTTTCTAATTTCCTATTGTTTTGAAGCGCTTTTTGTTACTTCATGTTCGCAAAGTCGTATATTTCGATTTAAACTCAAGAGTCTCGTGGCTGGTTATTCAAAACCTGAACATTTCCTTGTTATTGAGAAAGTTGCTTTCGCCTCCCTTAAATCCCCCAGAGTATTCGTATCATCTGCTAATTAGTAGTAGCCTACTGTCTATGAGTTGGTTGGTTGGTTCTTAAATTTAGGAGCTGCGACAACGTGGTCATGTAGCCCCGTGTACTTTGGGTGAGTGTAGAATCTGTCTGATAACCAGTGTTAATTGTGATGACTGTATTAGTGTGCGTTATCTGTTTTTTAATTCAAGTAAGGAGCAGAATTTTGAATGTTTCAAATAGTTCCTACTTTTGCCGCCAAATGCCACCATCAACGACTACTAGTTCAGAACTTAGCTACCAGACGCCACCGCAGTCTGCTCTTGGCTACGAACGTAGCAACCTAAGAGCGTTGTTTACATTCCTAACCTATAGAATTTAGCTTCACACAGGTGTAATTAGTGGAAGGTTCTTTAACATGCCATAAATCTATGACATGGGACCGCCGGCTTTACTTCCCCTCCGAAGGAAGGCTTGCAGAGGGATTTTTAACGCTCCTAAAAAATCCGACGACTTCGGCCGAATTTGAACCCGCGATCTTGGGCATAGAAGCTCAGCATGCTACCAACTATGCCACCGAAGCCGCCACTGTCTATGAGAAAGAACCAGATTCTCCACCAACTGAAATACCTTCGTTCCTTTCACTTGACTACCATTTCACATTAAGCATTCAGCTTACAAATGACCAGAAATTTCCAGAAATATTACCTAGACCTATTATCTCAAATTCCTTAATACCGACCTTCAGTGAACTGCCAACCGTCAACCAAGCACTGAGTTATGACTCAAATAAAAGCTAACGACGTGAAGTTGCGAAATTTTGTGAATTCATTTGGAAGTGAAATCTATTCTACCCACGATAGTGTCCTTCATTGTAAACTTTGTGAACCAAATGTAGGGAGTTCGAGAAATATTTCAGTGACTCGACTTTTGGAAACCGTCAATCATAAGCGAAATGTTGTAAAATAGGGGGAAAAGGAACATCAATTCAGCCCTTGTTAACAAGAAGGAATTTCAGAAGACTATCACAGAATAATACTGATATTAATTGAATGCGTAGTACGTTTCAGTCCCCTTTGCAAGTTAATATCAATTATTTTTATTGAGCATTCAATATATAAATATTGTAAAATTATTTTCATTTTTAGCCTATTTTCGTTCATGAAAAAATAAGCTTATGAGATCACCTTTTGTCCGTGGGCCTGTCTGTGTGTGCGTGTAATGGATTTGTGTGACCCCTAATAACTTCTAAACGGCTGGAGCGATTTCAATGAAACTCTGTAAGTTCATAGCACTATTCCGGGCGAGCCCGACCGTGCCCTTCAAATTTTGTTACGTCTCACCAATCCAACATGGCGGCTGTGCGAAATATTTCACCAGCATTCAAAATCTCGAAACTATTGCCGATATCACCCTGGAATTTTGTACGGTGATAAAGGGAACTACTAGCAGATCACCTAAATGACTTTTGAAAACCTGGTAACTACAAAACCAACATGGCGGCCAAGCGAAGTTGCGACTTTTAAATAGAAGTTTCTGGCGATTTAACCAACCAAACGCAATGAAACTTGCAATGAACTGACATCTAACTTCGTTCCATTGTTACATAACCTCAAGATGGCGGCTGTACGAAATATTTCACCGCTATCACAATGAAATTTTGTACGGAGATTAAAGGCACTACTGGAAGTTCATCTACGAGACTTTTAAAAACAGGTTAACTACAAAACAAACATGGCGGCCAAGCGAAGTTGAAAGTTTTAAATAGACTTTTCTCGCGATATAATAGTCCAAACGCAAAGAAACGTCGTACAGCAAATGTTTATACACATTGTAATGCAATGGTATCTAATTTAGTTCAATTGTTTACGTAACCTCAAGATGGAGGCTGTGCGAATTTCGAAAATTAAGTTTTTATTTCTTGTGTTCTAATCATGCAATCAAAATCAACTTTTGCATAATGAACGTACACAATAATCATAATCTAATAAAACATAACTCTATGGCTTACATATATTAAAATCCAACATGGCGACCATCCGAATTATTTAGACGATTCTCAATATCTATTAATCTACTACAGCAATCAAACTGAAATTTTTGTAAGTGGATAGAGTATATAAGCATAAGGTCACCTATGGGATGTTCAATAACCTGCCGAGCACAAATCCAACATGGCGGCGACTTGAAATCCAAATATTCAAATGGACGTTTCTTGCGTTTTAACCATCCGAGCGCAGTGAAACTTGATACCGTATATGCTTATACAAATTTTAATCGACTGGCATCTAATTCATTTAAATTATTTTCATAACCAGAAGATGGCGGCTGAGCGAAATTTTAAAATCCCGCTTTTATTTTTTGTGTCCTAATCATGCGATTGCAGTTTGAATAAAACACCCACATAATAATCTTCATGTAATAGTACATAATAATATAATATAAAAATTTAACATGGTGACCATCCAAAATATTTAGACGGTTCTCAATATCTACGAATCTATTACAGCAATCAAACTGACAATTTGTATGTTGATCGAGGCAATTAATATTAGTAGGATATATGAAAATAGGCTGTTTAGAATTGTATTTCAGTTATACTTAAAATTAACATAATAAAATAATTGAAATTCCATAAAATACCATTTCCTACTGTTTAGAGCTGTTTCTTAGATGAGATATTTAAAGAAAGGTGTAGTTATTTGTCCGTCTGTTCATATTTTCTTGATATTAAAACGTAAAATATATTTATAAAAGATAAAGAGATAAAGATAGAGACTTTTTGTAGAACTTTTCATGCTGAACAATTCTTACACTCATAGGATATAGATATCCTTAACAGATTACCCAGCGTAAGCTTAAAAGGCGCACGGACGGTAGGTTATTCTTTGACTCGTGTCACTGAAATCGTTATTGCGCGGCTTCCTTTGGTTATAAGTAAATTAATTTCTACAGAAACCTTCCTCGATAAATCCTTTACAGAATGGTGGAAACCGCATCATAATCCATACAGTGGTTCTCGAGATTACCCGTTACATCCAAGAATCGAGGACTTTGTTTTATACTACGTAGAGATTTGGCATAACGTTTCTGTTGTGATTGGTGAAATCCTCCGAAAAATTGAAAAAATATGTCCCATGTACCCTTAAGCTAAGTTCACATTACTGTGCATCCATCTCATTGCATAATGGCACAGCACGAAGGTCCGGGTTAGTTTCCCGGCACTGTCACGAAATTTAATTTTGGTCCGAGAGCTGGAACTCAGGGTACTCTCAACAAAACTGAGAATACGTGGGTTCGATTCATACCTCAGTCATTCTGGAAGTGGTATTCTGTGGTTTCCCCCCACTCCACTCCAGGAGAATGCTGGGATGGTTCTTAACAAGGCCATGGCGGCCTCTTACCCAATTACAACCTGGATTACAAATACACAGAACAGACATCACAGTGACACACACACCCAAATACACGGGGCTACATGACCACGATGTCTCAAAGCCCATAAGGAATCAACAACAATGTACGAGTATGTCTACCCCTTATTAATACAGTTTCCAACGGGGTCGGGGATGAGATGCGATGAAATTCTATGTCGTGGACGGTTTTTACGACCGGATGCCCTTACTGACGCCAACCCCAATGAGAGATGAATTGAATGAAGATGAATGAAACTGGGCAAGGATGTGGAAGAGAACAAAAGTTGGCCAAGAAAAGGTGACAGTGAGGAGCCTGGCAAAGTAAGAAGAATGAATGCCGGACTCAGCTGGGGTCTCGTGGTCGCCAACCCATGTCCCACAAGTAGTGAGTCCTGGAGGCGGGCCGGGTGGGGGGTAACACAATGAATAAATGAGAGGGTTTTGCGAAGAGAGAAGAAAGGGACAGGGAGAAAAATCATGAATATTGATTATTGTGTTCTAACGCTCTCCTTAAGGGCCAGTTAACGAAAATAATAATAATTATAATAGGACGTATACAGCAAAATAGAGAATTACCGACAAAATCCAAAATAGACGGGGACGATTTTACGGTCATCTGAAAAGAATGGACAGAAGAAAATTAACTAAAGAGATCTTTCACATTTCTGATTCAAACGCCAAAACCACAATTTCCTGGTTTAGAAATGAGGACCAAACATTCAAAAGGCGTTTTCTTCCTCCCCCCAAGAAAATGAGTTCCGCACGTCACTGTCTTTGTCTTGTCAATAGCTATCATGGTTCAACAATGTTTTCGTTCAAACGGTGTTTTATCCCGTTAAATCTGAAGGTTGAAAATTACAGTTTCAATCAAAAGGGTTGTACTTCATAGCCTGGTTTCGAACAAATGGCATTTTCTCCCATCAACCAATCATCTGCTCCCTAGGCTGACATCTGATTGGCCAGCCATTTTGTTTGATTTGTTTGGAGGTTATGAGGCTAGAATCGTGTTTTTAGTAGTGAAGCGGTGTTGTCTGTAATAATTATTATAAGAATTATTCACAAAAATACCAAAGAAGACCTGCTGAAGACGCCCTTAACAGAGATTTATTCCGCAAGAAAATATTGACGAACGGGCTAAACCAAGACGACCAACCGAAGAGAAGCCACGGTGCCCCTTGGATAAAGGAGCGTAAGCAGGCCCACTCACAAAGAATGAGGGAAATCTGAGCTCTGAAGAAGACAAAATATTCATAAATATATGTGGGATTCAGTAACTTCAGTTAGTGAACAGAGCGCGCTGGGTGGTTTGCTGACTGAACAGAGCGCATGCGTGGGTCAAAGAATTTCGAAAGCAAAGACCATTTACTTTGCTCGGCAATGCTGTTGTTTACAGCCTGCATGATGTCTAGTGCCGATCAGAACTAGCATTCACTAATATTGTCACCGAAGTCGTTTGAAAGCAATGCACTGTGTAGAAATTGGAGTTGGGGATATTAAGGTACAGAGCTATTTCTTGTCTGATATTCGCCAGTTTATTTACGCGAACATATGGGATGGTGTACTTTCCATGTCGGTAATTTATGTAGAAGGATGCTATGTTGCTAACTTCTGGACGTAGATTCATAAATTTCTTGCATATGTCATAGTATTTTCTTGTTACCGTAACGGTTCGTGCTCATTTTGTCTTTGTGTTTAGGATTGTAACTACAATGGTTGATACGTTATCCAATTTGAACTACAAATCATGTAATTCATGTCCGACATGTCGGATTTTGACCGCATGCGCGAAGCTATCCTTACCTAATTGGTCAATGAATGAGCTCTGATTGGCTGGAGAAACTGTTTCATAATGAAGAATAGTAATATACTGACCCTCATTATGATACAGTTTTCAGACATATAATATTTACATTTCGACATCATCGAACATAAATATATTTATCGTAACTCCAGGAATGTTTTCTTCGTTCTTTGTTTATAGTATTGCACTTATCACGTAATTTCCCATTTCGAACCAATTTCGCTACCTCAGAATCGCTCAAACTCACTTGTATAAGTGTAAAACATGAAGGAACATGAGCAGACGAAGTTCCAACAAGCTTCAGAAATGAAAATCCACAGCCTGCTTCCAGTCTCCGACCGGGTCAGGAATGGAATGAATGAAGCCCCATCTAGCGGCGAGGATATGAACTGTGCCGGCTGCCGAGGCCTGACGCACTCCTCTGGGGCACTGATTAAATGAATGACAGATGAAATGATAGTGAAGAGTGTTACTGGAATGAAATTTTGACAGGGAAAACCGGAGTACCCGGAGAAAAACCTGTCTGCCTCCGTTTTGTCCAGCACAGATCTCACATGGAGTGACCGGGATTTGAACCACGGACTCAGCGGTGAGAGGCCGGCGTGTTGCCGCCTAAGCCACAGAGGCTTACCCAACAAGCTTCAGAATTATCGCAAATGCTAAGAAGCACAGTTGTCGTTCTCTGAATGATAATTACGTCACAAACCTGAGAAAGGTAAGGGGAAGCCACACGTCTGACACACAGTAGCTGTGCTAACATTACAAAGGGATCGAGTGTTGTCAGCAATAGCGTGGGGCTTCTCAAGTAACAAGTAGGTCGTCCAATGTCCCTATTTACAATAGTACATTATGCAACAAGCCTATAATGCCAATAATTAAGACACGAGTATCTTTATAAAACGAGTGAAGCGAGTCTTAATTACCATTATAGGCGAGTTGCATACAACTGTTTATGTTCGACGATAAGTATAACTATTTTATGTTCGAACATAAATATTCATAAATATCTGTCGAGATTTCGCCAGTTTTATGTACTGAACAGAGCGCATTGGTCGCAGAGAATACCTTGCATTTGACCATGGCCTCCTCAAATACCCCACTGACACTAGCCACGCAGTGGAATTTAAAATAGGAGGCCGTGGAAGTCAGCGCAGGTGCGATGCTATCCTTACCTTATTGGTCACACAACTGTTCCTTGAGCTCTGATTGCTGGGAGAAACAGTATCATAATGAAACAG
The DNA here is from genome assembly GCA_946902985.2 of Meconema thalassinum. Lineage (NCBI taxonomy): Eukaryota > Metazoa > Arthropoda > Insecta > Orthoptera > Tettigoniidae > Meconema > Meconema thalassinum. The sequence continues at coordinate 235,591,882 of OX336395.1, read as the reverse complement.
TACAGTTTTCTGACATATATATGTATATTTACATTTCACCATGGTCGAACATAAAATATATTACGTTCCAAGCGAAGCCTCCGTGGCTTAGGCGGCAGCACGCCGGCCTCTCACCGCGGCGTCCGTGGTTCACTCCATGTGAAATATGTGCTGGACAAAACGGAGGCAGACAGGTATTTCTCCGGGTACTCTGGTTTTCCCTGTCAATATTAGATTCCAGCAACACTCTCCACTATCATTTCATTGCATCTGTCATTCACTTAAGCATTGCCCCAGGGGAGTGCGACAGACTTCGGCATCCGGCACAGTTCATATCCTCGCCGCTAGATGGGGGCTTCATTCATTCCATTCCCTGACCCTGTCGGAGACTGGAAGCAGGCTGTGGATTTTCATTTTCATTACGATCCAAGCAAAAGTCATAATTAGTCTTTTGCCTATAAAATGCGGTAGGTTGGTATCAGTTTGATCCACATTTACTAATGGCAAAATATATGTATTATGTTATCCGCCCTGCCAACACTGTGAAATGGTTCGATATAACAATGATATCTGCTTCAGCGTTGATAGTTTAACATCTCTACTTAGTATAAAACCAAGTCCCTGATTCCTGGACGTCACGGGTAATCTCCAGATCCACTGGATGGATTTTGATGCGGTTTTCACATCGTGTTAAGGATTTCTCGAGGAAGCTTTCTGTAGAAAAAAAATCATTTATGATCAAAGTAAGCAGAGCAGTAAACATTTCAGTGAATCGAGTCGAAGAAAAACCTGCCTTCTGTGAGCATTTTAAGCTTACGCTGGGAAAACCGTTAAGAATATCTATACAGGCCCCTAAGAGTTTAAGAATTGTTCAGTATGAAAAGTTCTACAAAAAAAAAAAAACATGATAGCTTATCTCCCTCTGTAATACTTCACGCACTATAAGTGTTTTTACGTTCTCATTTCTCCCAACAATCTCCAGTGAGAGTATATGTGTTTGGAGTTTCGCTGTTCACCTCGGCTTTTCTGAATTGCATCTGGGACCAGCCGTCCGTGCGCCTTTTAAGCTTACGCTGGGAAAACCGTTAACGATACCGGGCGAAGCCGGGGCGGGTTGCTAGTTATATATATTTGTGCATAATTGTAATTCATAAACATTATAAATTAACTAAATCTAAGAAAGCAGGATCTGATGATGATCACGTGACGGTGGGAACATGTCATGCAAATAGATGATGCAAGTGGGCACAAAAAATTTCAATTTGATTTCACTCAAAATGAAACTTAATATAAACCTAATATTCTGAATTAGCATTCATATTATTGAAGACCCAAACCATCGTTCCTCTGAGCAGTTTAAAATTAAAGCTTCTACAATTCTTTTAATGTGCGAATGATAAAAAAAAACATCGCATTGAGGGAGCAAACAGCTAACTCATCAGATAATAGGGTTAATAAAAGTGTCGTTAGCCACACAGTTTAAAAATCTCATAATTAAATCTCGATAAATTTTAAAAAACTTTAGTTGTTTTGCTGCCATGGTGGATTATCGTTATTCTGTTCACGAAATGATGAGCGATCATCGCCGTGACGAAACCAGGCAGTTAGAGCCCTAACTTCGCCAACTCAAAATACAATAATTAATTGAGAATCCACAGCCTGTTTCCAGTCGACCGACCGGGTTAGGGAATGGAATGAATGAAGCCCCCATCTAGCGGCGAGGATATGAACTGTGCCGGCTGCCGAAGCCTGTCGCACACCCGGGGGCAATGATTAAATGAATGACAGATGAAATGAAATGACAGTAGAGAGTGTTGCTGGAATGAAATAGAGACAGGGAAAACAGGAGTACCCGGAGAAAAACCTGTCTGCCTCCGCTTTTTCCAGCACAAATCTCACATGGAGTGACCGGGATTTGAACCACGGACCCAGCGGTGAGAGGCCGGCGTGCTGACGCCTATGCCACGGAGGCTTACAATAATTAATTAATTAATTAATTTAAAATATAATTAATTATATAAATGGTTAAATACATAATTAAATAATTAAATACATGAAGGATTGTACGCTTCAGAGTGTCTTAAAGTAAAAAGGGAGAACTTCAAGTACTAGAAAAAAGAGAAAGGAATATTCTGAGAAAAATACTTGGACCACATAAGACTACTGATGGGACATGGAAGATGAGGAAAAATGAAGAACTTGACAAGTCTACTGAAAAGATCACAGACGTGATGAAGAAGCCGAGGCTAAAGTTCTACGGACATTTACTACGAATGGATGAAGGTAGGCTGATCAAGAGGATCTTCAGCTACATCATGGGGTTAAAGGTCAAATCTAAATGGGTAGATGAGGTGAAGAGGGAAGCAGCGGAAGTTGGAATTACGATAGAAGAGAGTTCCGCAGTCGATTTGACGGAGTAAATTCATTTCAAGAGAAACCACCAAGCAGGAGGCCGAAACGGATCATTTTCGAGGAGGAGAGAAAAGAAAGGAATGACAGGTTGAAGAAGTTCTGGGAAGAGAAGAGAAAGAAAGCCAACAAGTCTTGAGTTCCTTGCGGTCCATAGTTGGCCAAATTCGATTATAAAAGAATATAAAAAAATACAAATACATATTTAAACAAATAAATATACAAATAATAAAATAAATTATTGTCTTCTTCTTCCTCTTCTTCACCCAGCTTTGGGGTACATGAAATCAATCACTTTTTATTGTTTTGAGCTCACCTTTTGGCCCAGTATTGCCTCATCCTTTGAGATCTTGCTTATCTTTCTTCGGCAGAGATGTGGATCGTACGCTTTTGTTTGAGTTTCACTTGGAACCGTTGTTTCTTATCCTTGGTGATGGTTTTGGCTGTGTTGTCCATGAATATGGTATTTGTAATTTGGAGTTCTACGAGGTCTTTCTCAGAGTCCTTAAACCAAAGGGGTTTTGTTTTGTTTATTAAGAAAGTAGTCGAAGATCTTTTTGGTTAATCTATTTGAATTCATTCGGAGGATGTGCCCATAAACATCAATTCTCCGTTTTTTTATCGTCTCCAAGAGTTTTTCAGTCTTTTGGTAAAGAATTTCGTTCCTGACATAGATTAATTCGTTATAATAATAATAATTACTATTGCGCCCAATTAGACACGGCTGACTGGCATCGAACTGGAGTCTTTATCACAAAAGACCAGGCCCATGATTCTGCGCAGAATCGAATCATTGATCTCTGAGAGGGAACAGTCATAGTGAACCCGAGGAACAATGAGTTATAACTGCATATAATTATAACAGCATGATTTCACGGCCAGAACGGGAATATTATAGCTTTAAAGGTGGATTATTGCAGAAAATACAAGCCTATGCACGTTTAAGATGCTAGAGCTCAAGAAAGCAAGCCAGCTTGACATTTTGACAAAGCGAAGTTGAATGTGGGCGGAGTAGACGTGGCGCCTAGGCACTACTTTTGGCGTGGCTGGAGGCTGAAGGCCGTGATTAACGACTAAGAAAATCCCCCTTCGACAAGGCGAAACAGTGGAGTGGGGGTGGTCGCCCACAGAAATTAATTAATTACGGCCAAATGGAGCAATGAATTGAGATGAACCTTACACCCAGATGCATGTATTCTAGGAAAGATAATTTAGGAGTGTTCTCACGCCTAAATTAGAGCCTGCATCTATAAAGGAACGTATGCACAGACCTAATCCGCGGCAGAGTCAGGATTTGTAAAGAAGCCGAGGGGAAAACCCGGGGTAGCATCATGACGCAGTGGAAGAAAGCAATTAATTATAATTAATTGGCCGAAGCGATTGCCTGCACGCGAGTGAATTCGGAACCTCCATGAATAGACAAATAAGGATCATACACTTTGTCTGAAAATGCATTATTCTAAGAAAAGAGTCGCTCCTGGAAATCCAGTGAACTATTTTTCATCAGGAAGCTTTATATGGGGAGAAGCTGGAGCGGAGAGTCAGTTCGTCTTGACTCAACTCGTGAAGTAACACGCTGTCGGATCACGCAAGAAAGTGCGCGGAATTTATAAAGTATTGACGCTCAAATATACTAGCGGTGAACAATGGAAGGCGCATCATGCAGCTTAATAACAGTAATTCTGCAACATATAATAATTAGTCTACAGTAGACGTATAAGCAACAGTATACGCGAGTATAGAATCAGTACAGCGTAGAGATAATTTAGGATGATGTTTACAGACAATGAACATAACCAGGAAGTGTTATCATGGGTAAAATGAAACATACTATTGTAATGAACACTACAGGTACGGGAGCCTGGAAGGCATCACAAGTATTTGTGATCTAGGATTGAACAACTTTGCAGTAGAGGAGACATAAACTGTAGGTGACGGGAGACGAACACACACACGCAAGATAGACTTTCAAGGAGACCAGCGGTTGTCAGGAGTTAGCTGCATCGCATCTCTGGGGTCAGGCGATAGTGGGAATCCGATCAAGGATCCGTGTGTGAAAATTGTGCGAGAAATATGTATTAAGTTATATTACAGTGATCTTTAAAGGTGTTTATGTTTATATGGTAAAAGAATGTGTATTGTGTCAAAGTGAAAATGCCAGTAGTGAAAAATATAATTACCATGTGTAAAGTTTATGCAATGTGTCGTGTGAAAAATATCATAATGGCTTAAAATAAGCATCATGGCAGGCGAGTGGCTGGCATGCTGGACCAACCCAGCTAGGATGAAAGTGAGTACAAATTTAATATATTGATATGATTTAATAGTTCACCATACAACGAAGCATTTCCTCAAAGATTAAGAATTAACAGTAATTTGTGTACGAGATCACATCCCTCGTATTTTGGTAAAAAAAATATGGCTTTGAGGATGACTTGTTTACGGCCATTTAGGCGTAAGACATTGATGAAAGTAACGGTAACGTTAAATAATAATAATAATAATAATAATAATAATCTGAGGTCGGTAATAATAATAAATAAATAAATAAATCGGCATGTCAGGCCTATAGTATGTGCAAAGGGTGTCATATCTAGCGTAGGAATACTGTGTTATTGTGAAAAGTAAGAAAGAAAGTTAAATATCGAGATAAAGAGAGCTTTTCAGTGTCATTGAAATGTTAAATAAATGTTTTATTATGGTATGTTCTACAGGGTTGTATTTGAGAGCCATTAAGATAGTTAAGGTATGCCAGTAAATTTATACTTGTTTTGGAGCTACGTAGAACTTTGGCTTATGAGGAAATGTATAGAGGACGTGAGTGCTTTAAGAATTGAGTCATCTGTAAGAAATATTGTTTGAGCCGCGATCAGCGAGCATGTAACGTAGAATCAAGAGATTTACGTCAATAAGTTGCGGGGATCATCCGAAAATAGTTTGCGCGTTGTCGAATCTAGTAGGCAAAATCTTCGAAACTACGATATAGTATTGCCTTAGAGCATACATGTGTATTCGCAACAGAGTTGGGACAGAGTCTGTCTGTATCCACTGTTAGAGTCTTCGCCACCAGGGGTAACTGCTAGAGACCCTAGGTAGGCCCATATATTAATTGATCTGCCCTGAGAGGTAAGATAAATGGTTCTTCGTGTAGGAAACGTCGATTTCCTCTTGTTATATGCATGCCGTCCAGTGAGATAACTGTGAAACTCACTTGAGACGCGCGCAAAAGCCACTGATGTCGACCACAGAACGGCAAAGCTATTTCGTGATCCATCCCTTGCCTTGAATAGTAATTAGGAGCCGAGATGAGCCCATTAAATACTCTAAATGTAGGTATTAAACAATTAGATTGACTCAATTCGTAAGGACACGACCCATTCAGGGTACCTCTAGCACAGCTGCACCAGTGAGTGAACACTTGACCGTGCTGGGAGTCAGGCGGGTAGCAGGTAGTCCACTAGCCCGGCAGTCATCTTGCCGAGGACGGCCCATGACTAATCTATTGTTCGCACGAAAGGAAGTCTAAAGACCTGATCCTTTTATTTTAAGATTGTAGTGGGACACTGAAGAATCTCGATATTTCGAAAAGTAATTAATATGTGCTTGATATGATGATATCAATTGTATTAGATGCACTATTTCCATACATATGCAATGTTGGAATGAAGTAATCAGATAACATTTGGCCCAGTTATTCTCTGAGGAGGAATTAACTGCACCAAATAAATAGAGGCATTTTTGTAAAGTGTATTTACCCAGTTCACACTAATTTATTCATACGGGTAGCGTAATTTGAATGAGATGACACATTTGTAACGATAATGTTATGACCAGATCCAGAAAATGGTTGTATGGTGAAGCTATAAAATATCTATATCTATGTGTATTTTGGAGGGGAAAGTGTACCACTTCAGCATTTGAAACTTATGGGAAAAGAATACGATTCGCACGAGACAACACTTATTAAACAAGGCATGGGCTAATTAATTAATGTTATTTAAAGTAAATGTCCCGTGTAAAACGGATAAATGTTTAATAATTGCAGATTTAATGTCATTTAAATATATTTGTGTTTAGTATGTTGTGATATTCCAATTTGTGTTAAATTGTGCCACGTGAAGAACAATATGGACACTCGCAAATGTCAAAGAGTATTAGCAATAGGATGTTTAGGATAGACTTGAGTGCGGTGGAGCACCAATCTTCATGACAAGAGACTCACAGATAATTTTGATTTTTGTTGTGGGAAATAAATGTAAAGTATTTTTTGTGTTTTATGTTGTTTTGCCATGAATTACTACCATTAAATGTTATACTTAGGAATATGTTGTTTCTTTCAAGTAGAGTAGTCACCTGACAGACTCAAATCCTGAATATGTGCTCGTATAGTGGGTTGAACGCCCCATACCTCGAAAGTCCGTGAGTTAGCTGGGATACGAACACATGTTCCATATGATGACGATTGGGTACACTATTATTATCATTAGTAGTAGTAGTAGTAGTAGTAGCAGTAGTAGTAGTAGTATTCCCGTTTCCAACGGGGCCGGGGAAGAGATGCGATTAAATTCTAGGTGGCGGATGGTTTTTACGACCGGATGACCATCCTGACACCAACCTCACGAGAGGAGTTAATGAGAGATGAAATTAATTAAGATGAATGAAACTGGGCAAGGATGCGGGAGGAAGCAGCCGTGGCCTGTCAGAAGGTACCGTCCCAGCATTTTCCTGGCGTTGAAAACGGGGAAACCACGGAAAACCATTTCAAGGACGGCCGCCGGAGGAGCTCGAACCCACGTCTACCAAGTCAGCAGAGAGCTTGGTCCCATGGCCTAGTGCTGCGCTTTAGCGAGCGTGGCTACCGCTGTCGGTAAATAATTAAATAATTCAATACACTAATAAACAATTTTTAACAAATAAGCCAGTATCTCACGCCGGTATCATTTTATCAGCCAATCTGATCGCTTCCTGGCCGAATTCAAATGTGTTTTACGAGCCGATGTTGCCTACTCTGCCCGTGGCTCAAGACCGGCTTGACAGCGCCAAGGGGATGGATTCAATCACATACTAATACCTTAGCAACTAATCTACGGTAACAACGACTGTAACTAACGACGTGTTTGTTTGATGCTGATTTCTCGGCAACACATGCCACATGGTTACTTACAAACATATCCGTAAATGACTGATCACCCATTTTGAGAGCTTTGTAGCCTTGGTAACCATACAGGCCAAGGTAGTCACAATGGCATGGCGCATGCAGAAATTGAATCTGTAATATTGGCCTGGCCGCTAATGCTCTAGAACACTGGTGCAGTTAAAACGTTCTAAGAAATTTGAATTTAGTACTTTTTAGGGTTTTTTGATAAAAATTAAATTGTTATGTTGGTAACACTTAAAACATTTTAAAATGTCACTCTGAGACTCTAGAAGAAATAAAATTGATATTATGAAAGACTTAACAACTTTTTGTACTTTCATTCCAACTATTCGAATTGGTGCTATCTCGCGACCGATAGGCGTACTAACTTACAATAGGAACTAGATGTTGGCATGGCAACCGCACCCCATGTTAAGATATTTCTTCAAGTGATGGCTCTAGGGTAGTGCACCATTGTGGCGGACCCTTCTCCTATCTTGGTCAATACTTGTTCTTGCTCCCCCACATCTGGGGAGACTCGGGCACTGCTCTGCTGAGTGCACTCGGAATGTTGCTTGCCTACGAATTACCGCAGATTTCGAACCATAAGACGCACGTTATTTTAGCGAGGTAATACTTTCCTTCGTCTTGTAGTCTGAGGAACTGTATAAATATATGTCTAAACATCGGGCATGCGTGCGAACAGATGAACACGTACTGGCAAAATGTGGAACAAGAAGTCATTCAAGAAATGCGGAATGCTGTGGGCAGATATAGGGGAGTAAAGGAGAGTTTGTAGAGAATCCATTCTTTAATGTGGCAAAATAGAATAGATAAACTGGTTAGAGCACAGCATGTTACCAAGAATACATATAATAAAAAATGTCTCTCGATAGCAACCAAATTGAAGCACTACAAAACAGTCACCCAGCCACAAATTACACATGCATGTGAAACATTATTCAAGACAACAAACACAGTTGCAATAGATAGAGTACTCAAGTTAGAAAGGAGAATAGTGAGAACCTGTTTAAATAAAAGTTATGAAGTAAATGGAGTCTGGAGACTAGCTTCCAACGAAACAGTTTATAAAGAAATAGAACCAGTGACAAGCACAATGAAAAAGAACGAATATCATTCTTAGGGCATCTAATACGGCCACCAGAAAATAGAATCAGTAGAAAAATAATAGAAAAATTATGGACGAGTGAGAGTAAGAACAATATTAGATGGATCACAGAACTTAAAGAAGACATGAGAGAGAGTTACATACTACAATAGAAGATTTAAAATACAAGACAGACACACTCAAGATTCTGAAAGACAAACACACTAGACTACAGACAAAAATCAAGAAGCAGAGAATAGGAAGAGTCATTCCTGACGCAGAGAGAAAATTACGTTCAGAAAGGATGAAGAAATATTGGGCTGACAAAAAGAAGAAAAACCTCCATAAACCTGACTAATGTAGTCCTATGTTGGCTAAAAAATTAAAATAAATAAATAAATAAATGTGTGCTCGATAAGGCCTTTTCTTTTATAGAAAAGGGAATAAAATATACTTCCCTTAAATTACTATCCTAAATCAAATGTGTCTTATGTGATGATTAACTAATATATAAATAATCCAAAACAACACCGGTAAATGAACAAATAAACGAACATACAAACAAATGAACACACAAACAAACGAACACAGAAAATGAACAAACACATGAACATATAAACAAATAAACGAACACACAAATAAACGAAGAAACAAACGAATGAACATACAAACAAAAGATCACACAAACAAATGAACACAAAAAATGAACACACAAACAAACGAACACACAAACAAATGAGCACAGAAACAAATGAGCACAGAAACAAAGGAACACAAAAAACAAACGAACACAGAAAATGAACAAACACATGAACATATGAACAAATAAACGAACACACAAATAAACGAAGAAACAAACGAATGAACATACAAACAAATGTACACCAAAAATGAACACACAAACAAACGAGCACAGAAACAGAGGAACACAAAAACAAACGAACGCCGAAAATTAACACACACGCAAATGAACACACAAACAAACGAACACACAAGCAAACAATTGAACATACAAACAAATGAACACACAAATAAACGAATAAACAAAAATAATGAACTTGTCTCTTCGTCAATGTATTTATTTAGCAAACGTGACAAATTGGAAACCATTACTGAAACTATTTTAGTTGATTCATTTATGGACTTGGCGACATCTATGGCTGAGATGGGAATCGAATTTACCTCTTCTTAGTTTTGCCTCACGAAAGTCAGTGTTCCAACCCTCAGACCAGAATTTAATTTCTTGGCAGAGTCGGGAATCAAACTGGGAGACCGCTAAGAATGCTAGTCACTACACCACGAGGTGATATGAGAGCCACCGTATCAGCAGCAGGTGTTTTTGAAGGAAACAGCCACGCCGGTAAGACGCCACTGGTTGTGAGCCCCTGGCAGTAAGAAGAAGCCCCCGCCACTGAACCTATATTGATCCAGGCCGAGTGAAGCTGCGACCTCTAATGGCAGAACAAAGCTGCTCTGAGCTACAAGCATCAGCACACACTACATTGAAGATGTTCGCTTAATCGATAAAATCGAGTAAATTGGAATTAATTGACTGGTGGTTAAATAGATAAAGCGACCAACCGAATAATCGGCTAACTGAAGAATCGATTAATTGATTAGTAGACACGAAATAGGAAAAGAAGTTTAAATGAGAGGTCATCGCATAAGTTGAGTTACACTTATTTTCGGAATGATGTACAGGATTCTAAAATAGTTACGTTTTGCCTATTAAGTGTTTAAGTTAAAAATAACAGGAGCTTCGGGAAGTCCAAACGCCTGATGTGTCGGCATCTTCTCTGCTCTAGATGTGCATAAGATATATTCCAGGGAGTTGGGCTGCCTACACAACAGGAGCTTCGGGCTGTCCAAACCCCCGGTGTGTCGGCAACTTCTCTGCTCTAGATATGCACTAGATACATCCCAGGTAGTTGGGTTGCCTACCCAACACGAGTTTCGGACAGCCCAAACCCCTGATGTGTCAACAACTTACCTGCTCGACATGAGCTGTAGGTCATAAAGTTGGGCTGCCTACACAACAGGAGCTTCGGGCTGTCCAAACCCCTGGTGTGTCGGCAACTTCTCTGCTCTAGATGTGCACTAGATACATCCCAGGTAGTTGGGTTGCCTACACAACAGGAGTTTCGGACAGCCCAAACCCCTGATGTGTCATCAACTTCCCTGCTCGACACGAGCTGTAGGTCATAAAGTTGGGCTGCCTACACAACAGGAGCTTCGGGCTGTCCAAACCCCCTGGTGTGTCGGCAACTTCTCTGCTCTAGTCGGCAACTTCTCTGCTCTAGATGTGCACTAGATACATCCCAGGTAGTTGGGTTGCCTACACAACAGGAGTTTCGGACAGCCCAAACCCCTGATGTGTCATCAACTTCCCTGCTCGACATGAGCTGTAGCTCATCAAGTTGGGCTGCCTACACAACAGGAGTTTCGGGCAGTCTACCTATAAATATGTTGAGAACGTTACTGGTTTAGATGTGCAGATCTCCAATATACCCACACGCATAGTTGCAGATCCAGGAAGTAGAAACTTGTACCTTATGTCGGTAGCACTGTCCTTTGTAAAATTCTAGGGACAATCTGAAACGTTAGAAGAAAACTGTCTACATTTTCAACGACTTTCAGTATCCTTAAGAACTTTTCGTAGTATTTTACGACCGATAGGCGTACTACTAATAACTAAGAAGTAAGATGACAAAATGTAGATGTCTCCACTGAACTTGTTGCCATGGTAACCAGGCTATCACAGATAAACTCCCAGCATGTTAATATTATTCAGTCGGTCAACACATTTAAGGATTGCATCGCGTTTGAAATTATTGACCACTCTGTTTTGCTCATGCCAGCATGTCTTCGCCTTTCGCCGAGGTTCTGTTTGCGTTCCTTAGCTCAATCTCTACTTTTTCGACGAGATTATTCACCGAATGTGTAAGTGTTTATCAGGGTTCCGCACACTCATTGTTCCTCAGCACAATGTAAATATCTTCAGAGGTTTAATTTTCTACGACAAAGAGAAGTTTCTTCGTTGTGTCCCTGTGATTGACCGATTTCCCCTGTCCACAATTGAAATTTAAATACAATTGTAATATATTTCGTTTGATAAAAATATAAGGGACAGTCAATTGAAAACGAGACAGATTTACAAAAGGTAAGTACGGTGTGTGTTGTTTCAAAAGTACTCGCCATAACTGTTAATACATATATCGCACTGAGGGACAAGACGGTCAATGTCTTCTTGGAGCTCTGCAACCGAAGCAAATCGACGGCCACGAATGATGTCTTTCTTCAGGGCACAGCAGACATTCGGGCATGGATTTCACTTCCTGACACTCGACTCCTTCTGCAGTCAAACATCGCACTACATGTCGCTGTTCCTCTTTCCCGGCCTCCATAGTGACATCAGACGAACACACGACTCACTGACTTCACTTCGAGCACGTCTAACAGACAAATGGCACAGCGGTGAACGTTCCCACGGACTTTTCCTGATTCCCAATAGAGGGCACTACTATACACACACCACCTGCGCCATGCTCATTATATCGTCTGTCTCGTTTTCATTTGACTTCCCCTTATAACAGCGCTTAAACAATTGTTTCTATCCGCCAGTAAAACAGCCTCTGGCTATTCCGTAAGATATTGTTAAAGCCCAGCCCTTGACAGGGCCTAACTACAGCTTTACCCAAATCCCATGTTAAAGGGAACAGATCACAGACAGCGTAATCATTAGATTACACACAAGTTAAGCAACAATTGCCTCACGACCATAACACTACGACTGCAAGCCTGTGACTACAGAAACAATAAAAACAAGAAGTTCCGTGACGAACTAAAGAGCCTACTTTTCTTAAAATTAAATTACATGCCAATGCGTAATCTACAGTATATGAACCTATCTAGAATAATGACGAAATTAAGTTGGTAATATCGAAATGTCTAATTAGTTCGAAATATACCTGGTATAATGTATCCTAATAGAGCACCACAGTTGGCAGCCCTGGTGACTGAATATATCCTTAGTTCCATATCTTAAGGTACAGAATACAAAATTTGGTTGAAGTCCAATGGACGTTACATGCAGTTAGACATTGAATCTATCAGCACGCGTAAAAGCATGTTGGCAACAATGTCATGCGTGTGCTGGTCAGAAATAATCTGAAATATTATTATATCTTGTTGTGCCAATTTTGGAAGAAATCCATTTGTTAGTATAGAAATTACTTGTATTTTAAAATTGGACCTATCAGCAGGCATAGAATCATGTTGGCAGCACTGACTTATATTAATTACACCAAATTAATCTTGAATGTCAGGTGATATACGTGTGAAAAGTATAGAGCTGTTGGCCTGCATGTATTGATATTAGGGTAAAAAATATAGACAGCATTTATTAACAGTTGGCAGCCCTGATTGCTCTTATCAATACTTATAGTCATATCGTTAAGTTACACATAGCACATACGAAATTTGGTTGAAATCCAACTGATAGTATAGATGTTACATGTATTTAAAAATTGGCACTATCAGCAAGCACGTATATAAGTTACTCCAAATTAATCTAAAATGTCAGGTACTATACGTGTGCATAGTTTAAAAGCTGTCGGCTTGCATACTTTCTGATATATTGGTATTTAGATTAAAAAAAATAGAGGGAGCAATTATTAACAGTTGGTAGCCCTGGTGGCTCTTAAGAATACGGTCAGTCATATCTGTTAATGTGCACATATTACATACAAAATTTGGTTGAAATCCAATTGATAGTGTAGAAGTTATATGCATTTAAAAATTGGATCTATCAGAAGGCTTAACATCCTTTTGGCAACACTGTCATGTATGGCCTCCTGGAAATTAAACTGGAATAGTATTATCTACATGTGTGCCAATTTTGGAATAGCTCCTATGCATACCTTCAAGATATCCAACATGGAGCTCAAATTTCTAGTGCATTTTTTCAGCAGTTGGTAGCACAGACATCATTTTCAAATATGGACGTGAGATTTTCCGGTATACATCTTTACTCATACTACATTTGGTTTCGATTGCTGCAGCCGTTTAGGAGTTGATAGGGGGGAGGGAGACACACACACAGCCAGCCAGACAGACAGACAGACAGACAGACAGACAGGACAGACCGACAGACAGACAGACAGGACAGACAGACACACATTTTCCCGGATCGATCTCATAAGTCTACTTTTTCCTCATTTTTGCAAAATGTGATAAGTAGGCTAAAAATACTGCTGACAACGGACAGCCTAATTGAGCCTTCAAATAAGGAAAGGACCCACGGACTCCGGACAGTCTACGGAGGAAAGAGTGGTACGATGACGGCGAGGCGATGCTATCCCCAACATGGACGACCACTCGACGACAGGACTCCAGACCTGACTTCCAATGGTGAGTGTGCCAGCTATTCCATTTTCCCCCCTCTGCCCCTTTAACAACATTTCCTCCCTTGCTTTGTTACATTAAACCCTAAATTAGAACTAAGGAATTTCTCTTTCATTGCCCCGCATCACAATCCCAGCCCTCCCAACTACAATTACACTGCAGCCGGCAGCCAGCCCGCTGACACAATCAGCTTTTTAAATTATAAACAAACAAACATGTAATTAAGAGAATACTAATACTGTTATTGGTGGATACATGCGTCATACTTCCATGGTTAATTCGGGGGCTGGAACATCGTGACCCCATGATCTGGGGTGGTTGAAAACAACGTGAATCGGATGTAGAAAATTACTCCATACTGGTAACTAATTGGAAAACATTGCGTCGATAACTTACACCGCACAGTGGGACAGAATGATGCTGAAGCCATGGACACGTCAAATTAGTGTCAACTAGCAACCCGCCCCGGCTTCGCCCGGTATCTTTAACAGTTTACCCAGCGTAAGCTTAAAAAGCGCACGGACTGCCGGTCCCAGACACAATTCAGAAAAGCCGAGGTGAACAGCAAAACTCCAAACACATATACTCTTCTCTGAAGTCTCAACACGACACGACTCGATAGTTTGATGCTGGCCGAAGCTGAGTTGATAGGCTCGCACCAAAGCTAGTATTTTTTTCACTGAATGGAGATTGTTGGAAGAAAAGAAGACGTAAAAAATCTTATAGTGGGTGATGTATTAGAGATATATGCTGTCACGGAGTTTGTTGAAGAACTTTTCATGCTGAACAATTCGTACTCTCATAGTATATAGATAGTTTTAATGGTTTACCCAGGAAAGTTTGAAAGTTGCACGGACGGCAGTTCTTTTATCGACTTGATTGACTGAAATCGTTACTGATCGGCTTCCTTTGGCCATACATGAATAATTTTCTACTGAAACCTTCCTCGAGAAATCCGAATTGAACAACATTTGGTACAAAGGTAGAAAAAGCAAAGGGCACCTCATTGTCATGTTTTATATCGCCGCCATCTTGATGGAAACTTAATGGCGGCCAACCAAATGTTCAATGCTTAAATCAAATTACGACAAACCTAATCATCCGATCTCTACCAAATTTTGCAACAACATATATTTATAAGGCGAGTGTCTTGACTGAACTACAAGGTCATCAGCCCAATAGTTCGCAAATAGCGGCCATGTGTGCGTGCAAATCGATTCCCCATATCAATTCAAACACGGTAAAACCGAATTGAATGAATTTTTTTTACAGAGGTAGCACTAGCAAAGGGCACCTCATCTTCATGTTTAATATCCGTATAGCACCTTCTATTTCAACAAGCTACTACAACCAACATTCAATTATACTCCTTCAGAAGGACAAAGAGTTATAACAATACCCATGCTTTTAGGAGAAAGTAGGCTATATGTTCTTTACTGAACATCTTGTTTCCTGCCAGGATCAGTCTGCGAGTCATTTTGACCCAAAAAGGGAGCTTCACTAAGCCTTTATATTTTTAGCCCTGGAGACATATTTTTGGTGTTTCAAAAGCTGTTTCTCAAATTGTAAATAGCTATTTAATTATTAAATAATGTATAAACAATAATTGTTTTCGTAAATGAATATTTATACTGAAAAAAATATAAAGGAAATTACATCTCTACATAATAAAAAACAAAGTCCCCGATTCTTGGATGTAACGGGTAATCTCGAGAACCACTGGATGGATTTTGATGCAGTTTTCACCATTCTGTAAAGGATTTCTCGAGGAAGGTTTCTGTAGAAAATTATTCATGTATGGCCAAAGGAAGCCGAGCAGTAACGTTTTCGTCAAGATGGCGGCGATATAAAACATTACACTGGAGTGCCCTTTGCTAGTGCTACCTCTGTACCAAATTTCGTTCAATTCGGTTTAACCGTGTTTGAATTGATAAGGGGAATCGATTTGCACAAATACATGGCCGCCATCTGAAAACTATTTGATTATGACCTTGTTGGTTAGTCAAAAGACGCTCGTCATATAACTATATGTTGTTGCAAAATTTGGTTGGCCGCCATTAAGTTTCCGTCAAGATGGCGGCGATATAAAACATGACAATGAGGTGCCCTTTGCTTTTTCTACCTTTGTACCAAATGTTGTTCAATTCGGTTTCGCCGTGTTCGAATTGATAGAGGGGGACAGATATTCAGAGTACACACACTCACACACACACATACACACACAGACAGACACACATTGGCCCTGTGTAGATCTCATAAGTCTACTTTCATTTTTTGCAAAATTAGAAAGTAGGCTGAAAACGAACTTCCTTCGTTTGGTGTAAGAATCAGGGAGCTCCAACGGCAAAAATATTCCAGTACATGAAATATTAGTGTACTCTCAGTGCAAGAAACAATACTCACTCCAGTTCTGCCAATATTTCAAATCTACATAGTGTAAAAGAAAGTCCCCGACTCTTGGATGTAACGGGTAATCACGAGAACCACTGGATGGATTTTAATGCGGTTTGCACTATTCTGTAAAGGATATTTCGAGAAAGGTTTCTGTAGAAAAAATGGCCAAAGAAAGCCGAGGAGTAACGATTTCAGTGGATCGAGTCGGAAAAAACCTGCCGTTTGTGCACCTTTAAAGCTTACGCTGGGTAAACCGTTAAACATAACAAAGCTTTTTGAAGGAAGCTTTTAGTATCACGTGACCGTTAATCAAGCGATCATGAGCTGCTGGACCTCCTTTTTTACGTGGAATCCGAACCACAGGACATGGTATTTCACTTCGAAAATCTCACAAGCATTGACCTGGAATCGAACCCGGTCCACCTTGGTGAGAGGCCTACAGTTTGACCGCTGCGCCACCACGCCCCCCCCCCCCCCTTTAAAAATATCTGTATACTATGAGTGTAAGAATTGTTCAGCATGAAAAGTTCTACAACAAAGTCCTCGAGAGCATATCTCTATCTTAAATACATCGCCCACTTAAGTCTTTTTACGTTTTCACTTATTCCAACAATCTCCATTCAGGGGAAATTTAAATGACTAGCTTCGGAGCGAGCGAGCCTATCACCCCAGCTTCGGACAGCATCAAACTGTAGAGTCGTGTCGAGTTAAGATTTTAGAGAAGACTATGTGTGTTTGGAGTTTCGCTGTTCACCTCGGCTTTTCTGAATTGTGTCTGGGACCTGCCGTCCGTGCGCCTTTTAAGCTTACGCAGGGAAAACCGTTAAAGATACCGGGCGAAGCCGGGGTGGGTTGCTAGATTAGGATAAATGAAATCAAAATTGCATGTTGCATTTAGTTTTATTTGGTTATCTCTAAACGAACTAGAAAGGAACTACACCTTGTTCTTTCACCAAGCCCTCAAGACCCTAAATAAATTACCAAGTATGTACGCGCATTGGACAACCCCCCTCCCTTTTCCCTGTTCCAAACGTGGAATGGATTGCGCTGTGTTCCCGGCTCGGTTCTGGAAAGTGGATTATCCTATTTGAACGAAATTGAATTCTTGGCTGAAAGGTTAAATAATTCAGGGGGCCGTTTTTCCAGCTACTGAAATGAGGTCGGCACGCGAGGGTCGGAAACCCAGGGGACTCTGGCCGATTATGACGTCACTGGCATTACTAATGCATCGCGTGGATGAACAGGCAAGAGAATCCAGTCTGCGCTGGCTCAGACTGTGAGAGGAGGGCATTCAACAATTTTGTTTTTGAAACATTGACGGTTTGAAGAAATCATCCGCGATGATAACGGTAGCACTTTGCATCGGAGACGACTACGGTTCTAGAAACTCAAAATAAATATCACTTACGTCAACTTTTATTTCACGCTCCAGGCTAGCAGAATGGTTAGAGACTGTTTCTGAATAATCTTGTTTGATTTTTTTATTTTGTTTTATTTTGACTAATTTTCGATTTTTTATTTTTATTTTTTATATTTGAGCTGGATTTCACTAGTTTTGACTGATTGTGATTGTTTTGTTTTTGGATTTCGATCAAGTTTTCTTTGTTTTTTGTGATCTTTTTGAGCTGTTTGACAAAAAGATTGTTTCTCTTTTGTATTTTGACTAATTTGCTTTGTATTTTAGGACTTCATTGGACGAAAGGGAGAAGTGGGGAGAAATGCGAGACCACATGTGGCAACCAGAACCGCCAACAAGCTCCGGTCAGTTCACTGGGAGAGTCTGGACCACCCCCCAAGTGATGTCCACGTTTTTGGTCCGCTGAAGAAGTTCCTGGCAAGATGGAGATTCACGTGCAACGATGACGCCAAGACAGCAGTCCAACGATGGTTTCACAGTCAGCCGGCTGAATTCTACCACAGGGGCATCTCAAATTTAGTGCTGCGATGGGAGATATGTCTGGACAAATGTGGAAAAATAGTGGAAGGTACGTAGAACAGTATGTGTATTTATAGGGGCAAAGACTTACCGATCCGCCCTCGTACCATCCCGATATTTGCCTGGAGTAGAGCAGGGATACCACGGAACACCATTTTCAGAATAGCTGAGGTAGGAATAGAACTCGCCTCACAAGGTTGAGGATTCCTCAAGTTGCAGTCCTCGGACCACAATTAAATTTAGTGGCAGAACCGGGAATATAACCCGCGCGGTGATGGAGGGTGTACGTGAGCCAGGATTTGAAGTAAGGTAGGTTACTATCCCAGCATTCCGCCTGGAGGGAGTGAGAACAATTCATTCTCATGATAGCCGCTGTCTGCGCCGGGACTCGAACCGGCAACGTCCGGACTTGCTGCCCACGTGGCCGTGATGCACGACTACGTCACGGGAGAACAGAATATAGTAGATGATTTGTTTCATTTGAAGGGCCTGGACATTTAGCCCCGTGTACTTGGATGCATGTCTGATAGCCTGTATTATTGTGATGACTATATTAGTGAGTTTTCTTTGTGATTCAGATGGGAAGGAGACGGCAGTGGCTCACACGGGTTCGATTCCCGTCAGGGATTTTAGAAACTGATGGGAGGGCGGGAACGAGGTGCACTCAGCCTCGTGAGGACAATTGATTAGCTGTCTTGACAGTGAGGCAGCGCCCCGATCACGGAGACCAAGATTAACGGCCGAGGAGACCCAATGCACTGACCACACGTCTCCCCAATATCTGTGGGCCAAATTGCTGGGCTGCGGTCGCTTGGCAGGCTTAGCCCTTCATGGGGTTATTTTTGTTACACAAAAGTGGGGTAGCCAACGTCCTCGCCATGTTAAAACACTGGATCCCATGAGAACCTCTCAGTTAAGCAGCATTGGGCTTGGTCGGAACTTGGATGGTAGGCCGGTTCTAAATACTGCGCGCTGTTGGCTAACATAAGGAGGAGGGGAAAGGCCCTGGCCACCCTACCGCATGTAAACTGCGGATGGCGGTAGCATTATTGGCTGTCACCCCCAAGCTTCCGGGTTCGATCCCCGGCTCTGCCAACAATTTAAAAGTCTTGCTATGGTCTGGTACGGGGTCTCCCAGCCTCGTGGTGTGAAATGGGAACCTGCCGGATGCTATGGCAGGAGGCGGAGTGGAAAGGAACTGGCCACCCTACCACACATAAACTCCGGCTCGGGACGCCTGGTTAGTGATCCTTTGACTAAGTCAAAGGCTGTAATTCAGGTCACCTCCGTCCCTGGAGGGGATATGGCACTCTAATTCTAGAAGTGGGGTAACCTCTGAAAACCACTTCTAGGATGGCTGAAGTGGGAACTGAACCCGCTTCTTCTCAGTCTTGCGTCACAAGCGCCAGGACCTCCACTAGCCACTACACCACGAGGTCCCCACTGTACCACCCCCACAGAAAGTAGGGCGCCATGTAATCTCTCAGTAATTAGCAGATGAGCACACCACGCCCAAATGTGCTCGCGTCTGGTATCGATCTCCTGTGTCGTGAGTAGCAATGTCCTCACTTAGAGGATGGCATGGTGTCGTTCGATGTGCCAGCTTCTGTTTAAATAAGGTCCTAAACCAGAGTTTATCAATCCTTAATTAACAATGCTAATCTCTATATAACACGTAATTCCGTGACGAACTAAACAGCCTACTTTTCTTAAAATGTAAGATTCATGCCAATGAATAATCTCTACATCAGAAATGAAACGTAACATTGGATGTATCAGCGCGCGAAAAATCATGTTAGCAACAGTGTCATGTAATTTACGTGTTGCTTAGAATTAATCTGAAATATTATGATCTAATTTTGTCCCCATTTTAGATAAAATCCATTTGTTAAAATAGAAGTTACAAGTATTTAAAAACTGGACCTATCAGCAGGCTTAGAATCATGTTGGCAGCACTAACATGTATCAGTTATTCCAAATTAATCTTTAATGTCAGGTACCACACGTGTGCAAAATTTAGAGCTGTTGGCTTGCATACTTTCTGATATATTGGTATTGGAATTAAACAAATAGGGAGAGTATTTATTATTATTTTGATAAAAGAGTCATTTCAAAAAATGAGTGCTGACGCGCTAATATCCATCAAAAGAGATCCAACGAGGAAGTCGACAGAAAAATAGAAAAATTTACCGACACAATCCGAAAAAGAGGGGCATGATTTTACGGTCACCTGAAAAGAATGGACGGAAGAAAGCTGTTAACTAAAGAGATCTTTCACTTTTTATATTCAAACTCCAAAACCACAATTCCCTGTTTTAGAAAAGTGGCTTCGGTGGCGTAGTTGGTAGCATTCTAAGCTTCTATGCCCAAGGTCGCGGGTTCAAACCCGGCCGAACCCGTCGGATTTTTAAGAACGTTAAAAATCCCTCAGTATGCCTTCCTTTGGAGGGAAAGTAAAGCCAGCGGTCCAATGTTATTGATTTATGGCATGAAAAAGAACCTTCCACCTACTACACTTGTGTGAAGCCAAAATTTGCAGGTTAGGAATTGATAACGCTTTATTAGTTCCAACGTTCCCCGCAAGGCGCTGACTGCGATGCCTTCTAGTAGCCAGGTACACAAGTTAGGTGTCGTGGACGGTAGCATTTGGTAGAAAAAGTAGGAACTACTTGAAATTATTGTCTGCAGTCCTTACTTGAATTAAAACAGATAACACACACTATTACAGCCATCACAATTAACACCGGTTATCAGACAGATTCTACACACACCCAAAGTACACGGCGCTACATGACCGCGTTGTTGCAGCCCCTAAACTGAGGAACCAACCAACCAACCTAGTTTAGAAATACCAAAGAAGTGCTGCAAAGTGCAAATGCAACATATCTCAGCCGAAGACACCCTAACCCCAGATCTCTTCTGCAAGAAAATATTGACGACCGGGCTAAACCGAGACGAGCAACCGAAGAGAAGACACGGTGCCCCTTGGACAGAGGAGCGTAAGCAGGCGCACTCACAAAGAATGAGGGAAATCTGGGCTCTGAAGAAGACCAATTTCAGTCTCAAATGCAACTAGACTTAACGTGGTCCTTGATGGACCCAGGAAATAATAATAATAATTTCATTTGAGAAGACAAAGTATATGGAAGGGACTAAAGCAGGTTTCAACAATCAACCATTAATCACCAATTATGGGAATATCGCTCAAGTAGACAAATTTAAATATTTAGGTGAAATTATTGAACCAGCAGTGTTAATTCAGCAAGCTAACAGAGAAAGAACTACAAAACCACCAAGAGCATACACAATTACTCGGAACAGATACAATAACTATATCAACAAAGGTAAAATTAAGACATTATAACACAGTCATTAAAACAGAAGCTCTATATTTATCTGTAACTATTATAATTGGTGGCAAGTCTCGAATAGAAATGATCGAAAAGCAAGAAAGGAAAATCCTCTGGAATATCTTAGGACCAAAGAGTGGAAATGGAATTTGAATGAAAAAGAAATCACATGAAATTTATCAAGTTACAGAAAGAACCACAGGTACCATAAGGAAACAGTTTTACGGACTCCTATACAGAGTGAAGCAAAAACGAACGGCACAAAATGCAGGACGCATTCCTCACACGTAGACGAAGAAATTTTGTTATATGTACATGGGTCCGGAAACGCTTTGTTTCCATTTTATACCTCATTGTCTCCCAACGCATAAATCATGAAAAACACACAACAGAACATACCTACATACCACATGTAGCTCTTTGTCACAGCAGATGTGCCCTCCGTGCGCATTGATGCATGCAACAACCCGCCGTCGTAGTGAATCTCGGATGCGCTGATGTATCCCTGGAGTATTGAGTATGGTTTCGCAGCCTTCCATAATATGGGCACGCAGACTCTGAACATCTCTTACAGGGGTTCGATACACAAGAGCTTTCAAATGTCCCCACAAATAAAAGTCCAGTGGGTTTAGGTCCAGAGAGCGTGGAGGCCAGGCAATTGGTCCACCTCTACCTATCCATCTGTCATAAAATCTGTTATTTAGAAGCCGACGGACATTAACACTAAAATGAGGAGGTGCTCCATCGTGCATGAAGTACATGTTTTGTTGCACAGCTAAAGGTACATCTGCTAAGTCGCATGGCAACAGGGCCATGTAAAACAAAACACTGGCGGTGCACCTACGATAATGGCAACGTAACCAGACGTAACCAAGAGTGCTTGTTCCCCATGATTCTAACGTTCTGTTCTTGTGTGTTTCCCATGCGTAATGAGTTGGAGACAATGAGGTATAAACATGGAAACAAAGAGTTTCCGGACCCATGTTCATATAACATAACTTTTTCGTCTACTTGTGAGTAATGGGTCCTGCATTTTTCGCCGTACCTTTTTGTTACACCCTGTATAGAATGGATAATAACAGGCTCACAAAGACAATTTTTCACCTAGCCTTATCAGTGAAAAATCTAAACAACTGGCTAAAAGAAATCAGTGAAGACATGAATGAAAATGGCTGTCATGAAAAAAACATTCAAAACAGAACAAAATTCACAACTTTAATTCACAAACACAAATTTTCTGAGAATGTATTTCCAACCTCATTATGCTGGTTCAGGTACAACGACAATTCATTCAAAACTTCAGTTAACATATCCAACAACAGATAGCGCGCAGGATGACAAGCGAGCTAGGCTAGAAGCAGACCTTACCACGTCAGTAGCGGTACGGAGGTCCATAAGTGAGCATCGCTGTGAGGAGAACACAACAAGTTCTTTCTAGTGCAGGCTAAAATATGTTAATTGGTTTATTATTATTATTATTATATTATTATTATTATTATTATTATTATTATTATTATTACAGTGTGATATTCTAAATTGTATATATGCCCATATACACAGTTACTCACGTAATTCACAAAACCTTGCAACACAAAACAAACCTAACGTAAAACGCATAGACATTAACCATTATCAATATGGTACTGAATATTAACCGTGTTGACTGATATTAATCTCCAATTATAAAATCCACCTTGTCAAACACTAAGAAGTTTAATAATTAAATTAAAACGTACATGTTTCGGTATAACAATGATACCTTCGTCAGCGTAGATTAAAGAAAAAGAATCTTAAAAACTATGTTAACAAATACAAAGAGAAAATGGATATCCTTGCAAAAGCATTAGAATGTAAATAAATGAAAGTTCACAAAAACAATAGAAAATACATAAAAGAACAAGATTAAAAGTTAATATAATCTACCTCAATGGACTGTCTATCGGACGTCGCTGCTGAGAGCTATTGGATGTTGGAAGCAAGATTAACTTTTAATCTTGTTATTTTATGTATTTTCTAATTTTTTTTGTGAACTTTCATTTATTTACATTCTAATGCTTTTGTAAGGATATCCATTTTCTCTTTGTATTTGTCAACATAGTTTTTAAGATTCTGTTTCTTTAATCTACGCTGACGAAGGTATCATTGTGTACCGAAACATGTACGTTTTAATTTAATTATTAAACTTCTTAGTGTTTGACAAGGCGGATTTTATAATTGGAGATTAAACCTAACGTACCCTATAACGGGATTCAAATTTTGAAGCATACTCTTATCATCTAAAGCCGTGCTATTGAACCACAATAGTGAACATTAACCTTAACACACTGATCAGGATCTAATGATGGCCACTTGAGGGTCGAAACCCGTGATCCTAAATTGTCCATCTAATTGTGATAATTAACTAATACATATATTTTCTTCCAGGATTGTGTTTACATATTTATATCTTGTACTACGCCCATTCATAGGGCACAATCGTGTACACCAACAAAAGACAATGAGATAATACAGGATGGTCAGAAAAGGGAACACAAAGAGAGGATGAAGAGATATTCGGAAGGGAAGAAGAAACGGCTCCTTACTTGGGCACGACGAATCAAAAAATAATAAGAATACTAATCTAATTGGCCCAGAACCCGTCTCTTTATGATTCAGATTCTGCACGTCTCTCCTTCCAATTGAATTGATTACATCTCATCCCGGCTTTCAGCTCGTAGCACTCCGCACTTAATCAATCCTTTCTTTAATACAAATTTGATTTCAGTAGCGAGAAACCGTTTTCAACAAAATGAAAGGAAGTGTCTTTGAAAAGACGCGTCACGGCGCGGCTGGCGACAATGATCTACAAGGGCTTGCGGGTCGTGGTGCTCATTTGTCTCCAGCGTGGACAATGCCCTAGTTCCCTTCGACGCCGCTCCGCACCACTCCGCGCCGTTTGGGATGATGATAATTGCGGTTTAAAGGGGCCTAACATCTAGGTTATCGGCCCCTAATGGTTTGGGTGATAGTGGTTGGTTGGTTCCTCAGTTTAGGGGCTGCGACAACGCGGTCATGTAGCCCCGTGTACTTTGGGTGTGTGTAGAATCTGCCTGATGTTGTTGTTTGAGTCTTCAGTCTTTTGACTGGTTTGATGCAGCCCTCCACGCCTCCCTGTCCTGAGCTAATCGTTTCATCTCTACATAGCTACCACACTCTACATCTGAGGCAATCTGTTTAACATATTCTAGCCTTGGTCTACCCCTACATTTTCTTGCCCTCAACCCTTCCTTCCATAACTAAGCCTGCAATTCCTGGGTATCTTAGTATGTGTCCTGCCAACCTATCTCTTCTCTCCATTAGCAGTCGCCAGAAACATCTCACCTCTCCCACTAGTCTTAATAACTCTTCTTTTGTAACCCTATCTACCCATCTGATCTTCATCATTCTCCTCTAACACCACATTTCAAATGCTTCAATTCTCCTCTTTTCTGCTGCACCAATAGTCCAAGTTTCACTTCCATAGAGCGCCACGCTCCAGACAAAGGCCTTCAAAAATGACTTCCTAACACCTAAATCTATATTCGATTTCAACAGATCCCTTTTCTGTAGAAATGCTTTCCTTCCCTGAGCTAACCTACTTTTTATATCCTCTTTGCATCGTCCATCACTGGTTATTTCGCTTCCTAAGAATCTGTCTGATAACCGGTGTTAATTGTGATGACTGCATTAGTGTGTGTTATCAGTTTAAAATTCAAGTAATGACTGCAGACTTTGAATTTTTTCGAGTTGTTCAAGTTTTGCTGCAAAATGCCACCGTCAACGACTACTAGTTCAGAACTTGGTTACCAGATGCCACCGCAGTTGGCTCCTGGCGACGAACGTCTGAACCTAAGAGCGTTTGTCAAAGGTTTAACCTATATATAATTTAGCTTCACACAGGTGTAATTAGTGGAAGGTTCTTTAACATGCCATAAATCTAGGACATGGGACTGCCAGCTTTACTTCCCCTCCAAAGGAAGGCATACTGAGGAAGTTTTAACGCTGGGTGATAGTGAAACATGAGAATGTAAGGTAAACTATAACTAGAATTAACTACACACATACAGACTATGAGAAGAAATGGAAAACAAAAGGACAATAAGGCAACTGAAGGACAGGAGGAAAAGAAATGCCCTCGAAGAATGAGGATTGAGGGACTTGGAAGGAAGGAGAGCCATGAAAGGCAGATAGGAAAGGTAAAGAGGAGAGGGCCCACCCCAAAGGCAATGGAAAAAGTGGGAAAATCCAGAACCCAAATCAGGAATCCCTCGGGGTCACCAACTCCCAAACTCACCAGCCGTGAGCCCCTGAGGGGGCTTTGGATGAGCAGCACGCTTTGGTGACGTCATGTTGAGGTACTTGGGGCCACTTTACTAACGATTAGTTAGGTAATTCCTAAATGACTTAAATACGAGAGTTAATGCGTGATCATCGTCGATACATTTCACGAGGCCATTCGGGTTCCTAATTTCTTAAATACGCTTTGCGGCTCTGGCGCATGCGTGAACTCGGTTTCACCCTGGAGAAATATGGCAGACAGAACAAGAAGAGTGTGGCACTGATCGTTGCTTGCGATGCTTCCTTGAGATTTTCTGGAAGATAATTATAAAGAAAGGGAAATACAGAAGATGATGATGATGATGATTGTTGTTTTAAGGGGCCTAACATCTAGGTTATCGGCCCCCAAATGGTCTGCGTGATAGCGAAAATGAAATAAGACGGAAACCATAACGAAAACTAACGGAGACTGAAAATACTGACAAAAGATTGAAAAGACACACACATGTAATTTAGATTCAAAATACTCACAAAATGCAACTTAAATTGAAAATACTTACAAAATGCAATTTAGATTGAAAATACTTACAAAATGCAATTTAGATTGAAAATACTTACAAAATGCAATTTAGGTTGAGAATACTCACAAAATGCAACTTAAATTGAAAATACTTACAAAATGCAATTTAGATTGAAAATACCTACAACATGTAATTTAGATTGAAAATACTTACAAAATGCAATTTAGATTGAAAATACCTACAACATTGAATTTAGATTGAAAATACTTACAAAATGCAATTTAGATTGAAAATACCTACAACATGTAATTTAGATTGAAAATACTTACAAAATGCAATTTAGATTGAAAATACCTACAACATGTAATTTAGATTGAAAATACTTACAAAATGCAATTTAGATTGAAAATACCTACAACATGTAATTTAGATTGAAAATACTTACAAAATGCAATTTAGATTGAAAATACCTACAACATGTAATTTAGATTGAAAATACTTACAAAATGCAATTTAGATTGAAAATACTTACAAAATGCAATTTAGGTTGAGAATACTCACAAAATGCAATTTAGATTGAACATATCTACAAAATGTAATTTAGATACACAGGGAGCCAATTCACAAAAACAGTGCGGGAATCTTAAAAGAGAAAAGAAGATATAATGAAAAAGAAAAAGAAGGCTGATCCCTAGGAGAAAGAGGTATCAGGAAAGATGAGCGAAGGGCCAATTAAGGCGGGAAAGGAAGAGACTCCCTAGGCATCGGATACCCTAATACCGTCGGGGTCGGAAGAGAACAAGAGTAGACCAAGAGTGGTCGACAGGAAAGAAGACGGAGAGGACCCCGGAACAAGTAAGTGGAAGCAATGCCGGACTCAGCTGGGATCCCGTGGTAGCCAACCCACGTCCCACTAGATGTGAGCTCCTGGGGGGAAATACAGAAAACCTTATTCATGGCAAAAGCTTAATAAGATATAAACTAAGTATTTAGGAGAACTAGGAGCTAAATAGGTCACGCTCGCCCCGTTGTCTTGGTTGCGTTGCATACTGAGTTCATTGTGCAGAGCTGGAAGACGTTTGAATCCCACATCGGATAGGTTTTTTGAACATTTATTTCCATATTTCAATGTATGATATTTTATATTTACATTGTCATAATAGTACATTATGCAACGAGCCTATAATGGCAATAATTAAGACACGAGTATGTTTATAAAACGAGCGTATGCGACTTTTATAATTTCCATACGAGTGTCTTAATCACCATTATAGGCGAGTTGCATAGCATACGACTGTTTATGTTCTACGATAATTATAACTATTTTATGTTCGAACAAATATTCATAAATATCTGTCGAGATTTCGCCGAAGCCTCCATGGCTTAGGCGGCAGCACGCCGGCCTCTCACCGCTGGGCCCGTGGTTCAAATCCCGGTCACTCCATGTGAGATCTGTGCTGGACAAAACGGAAGCAGACAGGTTTTTCTCCGGGTACTCCGGTTTTCCCTGTCACAATTTCATTCCAGCAACACTCTCCACTGTCATTTCATTTCATCTGTCATTCATTTAATCATTCCCCCGAGGAGTGCGTCAGGCCTCGGCAGCCGGCACAGTTCATATCCTCGCCGCTAGATGGGGGCTTCATTCATTCCATTCCTGACCCGGTCGGAGACTGGAAGCAGACTGTGGATTAACATTTTTTCATCTGTCGAGATTTCGCCAGTTTTATGAACTCAACAGAGCGTATGGGACGCAGAGTATACCTAGTATTTGGTCATGGCCTCTTCAAATACCCCACTATGACACTCGCAACGCACTGAAATTTAAAATAGGGGACCATTGAGTGCTATCCTCGCCTAATTGGTCACACAACTGTTTCTTGAGCTCTGATTGGTAAGAGAAACTGTATCATAATGAAAACTTGTACTACTAGCATTACCCGTCGCGGCTTCGCCCACGAAATTTCTAGTTGTAAAGAGTACACTCTTAGCAAAATCTCAGTCATGAATGCTATGACTGATTTATCCTTGGTATGAATAATCAGACTTTATCAATTCAGCTACTGGTGCAGTGGTTAGGGGTTTGTCATTCCTTCATATGTATATCAGAGCGAAGTTAGTTTTCTGGGAATATCACAAACACTGTTAATTTAAGGGCCTTTAAATGTGGTTTTCGGAGACCCTTTATAGTCGGGTGAAAAAGATTTTCGTACCACACTCACACGTGAAAATTGCGTGAAAAAATTCTAGAGTGCTCATTGGCCCCCTTAAGCGCATCATACTGTATGTATTGATGAATTTTGCAGCTTAATTTTGTTTAGTGATAACCTTATAACCGTCTGGAAACATTCACGGTAATGTAATGATTGGAATTGCATTGCGTCTTACAGAAATAGATGGACTTGTGAGATTCTGTTACCATGGTTACCGTGTTGCATTCTTTCATTATTTCATTGTAAATATACATGTTTTAAGGTATTCATTTAATTGTGAGGCATTTAAAGAGTAAGTGAATGAGTTTCGCTTACGCATTGGGTTATGCTGAACCTGTAGGTTGGTGTTAATGGGACCTTATTTTCGGTACAAAACTGGAATGGGACCTTAGCAGAATAATATAGGGAGGGATAATGAGCCTCATTATAGTACAGTTCTCTGACATATAATATTTACATTTCGCCAGGGTCGAACATGAAACAGTTTTAAGTGCCTCACCCTGTAGGAAATTCTTGAGGTCCATCCCATGTGTGTAGTGAAGGGAGGTGGTATAACCTTACAGCACGGGAATTAATCAGAGACCCTTTGGATTCAGTGCGGTGTTAGTGGAATACATCAGCCACTCTAATTTCTTATGCTAAGTGGTGGCCGCTATCGACCGGTGAGATCCCATGACCTACTTGCAGCTTTCATTACCTTTTCGTTGGCAGAAGAAATTGAAAAATCCCCGCTACTGCCGGTTATATATAGCCGTAACAGCTGGGGCCGACACCCTACTACAACCAATATACTTCCAAAATAGCGCGACGTTGAAGCCTTTCTTATTAATTTGATTCGAACCTGTTCACGATCTACAAAAGAAAGCAAGTTATTAAAAGAATCAAGGAGAAATAATTTCAACACTGAGATTTGCTGATGACATCTTCATCTTAGCCGACACACCAGAGGATTTAAATGGGATTTTAAATGGTATGGATTCTGTCTTGAGGAAAGAATTCATGATGAAAATCAATAAATATCAAACAAAATTATTGGAATGCAGCCGAAATAAATCAGAAACCCCTATGGACGTCAAATTGGTAGGTGAAAAGCTAAAGGAAGTAGGAGACTTCTGTTACTTAGGAAGCAAAATAACCAGTGATGGACAAAGCAAACAGGATATAAAAAGTAGGATGGCTCAGGCTAAGAAAGCATTTCTATAGAAAATAAATTGTTGGCAAATATAGTTTTAAGTAGGCTGTTAGGAAGTCATTTTTGAAAGCCTTTGTCTGGAGCGTGGCGCTCTTCTGAAATAAAACTTGGACTGTTGGCGCAGCAGAATTGAAGCGTTTGAAATGTGGTGTTGCAGGAAAATACAGCGTATCAGACAAAATGATCAGACTCGTCCAATAAAATAACATTTAAATTCAAATTCAAGTAAAATTAAGAAAAAATAACAGAAATCATCAAATTGAGTGAAGAATTGTAACTAGCGCGTGGTCCATCCTCATCGGAAAGAAAAGTGTATTAAAGAATGAAAAATTAAAACTAAAACAAAGAATATAAATTAAATAGGCCTATATAATGACAACAAAAGAGGGTAAGATAAGAAAAGTTGTAAATTTACAATACTTTGGTGAGATAATCCAACCTAACGGATTCACAAAGAAGGAAATCATGGGAGAGCCAGAAAAATGGAGCTTGATTTCCACCTTACGAAAAA
Organism: Meconema thalassinum; assembly: GCA_946902985.2. Taxonomy (NCBI): domain Eukaryota; kingdom Metazoa; phylum Arthropoda; class Insecta; order Orthoptera; family Tettigoniidae; genus Meconema; species Meconema thalassinum. Next base: position 235,561,433 of record OX336395.1, on the reverse strand, counting down.
TACATACAACAAGAAAGCGATATCTAATAGGACTAAACTACGACATTATCAAACAGTAATTCCACCAGAGTGCCTGGATGCTTCGGAATGTTTAGGACTAATAAATAAAGAAGAAATTGAAGAAACTGAAAAAAAGGAACGAAAGAATTTAAGAAAAATTATCGGACCAAAACAATGTGCTGATACATACCAATTGCGCAGTAACGAAGAAGTAGACCTATATGAAATATGCAGCAGAATCTCAGATACCATACGAAAACGAAGGGTTAAATTCTTTGGACATGTTTCCAGAATGCCTGACGACAGACTCACTAAGAAAATTGTTAACCACTTCAACAGGCCCAATAGAAAAGGCAACTCTTACGTAAAATGGTTTGCTAACACCAAGAAGGATCTACATCACTGATCAAGATATCCGCAACAGAACCACTTTCTGAAATAAGATACACACATTTGAGGGGTTCCTAGAGCCAGAAACAGCGACCAAGAAGAAACAGCATTGGACAGCTGAAAAGAAAGGAGCTGTGTGCAAACGAATGAAGGAAAACTGGCGCCAAAGAGAACTGAAATCATGAAGAGTTATTTCCGTGGTCCTTGCTTGGTCAAAATTGATTATGATGATGGAAAAAAGGAAAAAAATAAATGAAACAAGAAATAAATAACACTCCATTATATTCGTAATTACAAACAAAGACATAGGGATTACAAAAATAGTTTTTCGATTATAAAAAAAGCAAAGCCTTTAAGTAAACGTACACTTGTAAATTGAGATTATCCCACTCTCACTTATAAAGCGGATAACGCGATCAGCATCAGCTAATATAATTTTGCGTAGATCAAGGTTTCTTCGTAAGTCAGCAAGATCCACACACTCTGTTAAAATGAGGGCCACGGTAAAAACGGCTCCACAGGTACAAGGTAGGGGGTCTTCCCTTTAGGTACGAGTGGGTGGATCTTGTATGACCTATCCTTAGCCTAAACAAAATGACGGACTCCCTCCGTGACCGGAAAGAGCTCCGCCACACGCGAGTAGTTCCCTTGATCGCTCTCAGTTTACTGGGCAGTGGGTCAGCTAGGCACTGACTCTCCCAAAATGCCAGAACTTGTAGGCGTAACTGAGAGTGAATATCTCTAGCGAGTATCTCCATTGGTCGAGGTGGTAGTGATCCGCCTCTTCCAAGCTCCCAAGATACAATATTGCAACTCGCGAAGCTTTAGGACATGTCTGCTGTGTGCCAATTGCCATGGACGTGACTGTGTAAACAAAACAGAGAACTGGAAGCCTCATCCACGCTTGCTTTGATCATAAGAAGCAATCATGTTACTCGTGAGTATTACGATCCATTTAGATTGATGGGCTCGTAACCAACATAACGACATAAATATAACACTCTCAAAAACATAGACCACTTGGGCCGGCTGGCTGGCTTCAAGCTTTGCGCGATAGCAAATAAAAAATCCACAGTTGCCACTGACTAAAGTACATACGTCATTGAACGATCACCTAATGTCCCATATCCCCTACCGGTTTGATGACATTCCATACCTTAATCCACGAAATCTCTCTGCTGCCGCGTACTTTGTTTCCTACTGCATGATTTCTTAGACGACGTGTCACTGCATGTGCGTCAATACATGTGGTTTCAGCACGATGGCGCACCAACTCTTTAGCCTATTTACATTTTATGAAAAATAGGTTTATGAGATCACCTTTTGTCCGTGTGTGTGTGTGTTCCCCCCTAATAACTTTTAAACGGCTGGGGCGATTTCAATGATACCCGCTAAGGTCATAGCACCATTTCTGCCGACCCCGACGTTGCCCTTCCAATTTTATTACGTCTCACCAATCCAACATGGTGGCTGTGCGAAATATTTCACCAGCATTCAATATCTCCGAAACTATTATTGATATCCCCCTGAAATTTTGTACTGTGATAAAGGGCACTACTACAAGTTCACCTATGAGACTTTGAAAAACCTGGTAACTACAAAACCAGCATGGCGGCCACGCGAAGTTCAGACTTTTAAATAGACTTTTCTCGCGATTCAACCATCCAAACGCAATGAAATTAGGTACAGCAAATGTATATACACATTGTAATGCACTGACATCTAATTTGGTTCAATTGTTTACATAACCTCAAGATGGCGCATGTGCGAAATATTTTACTGGCATCCTATATCTCCGAAACTATTTCTGATATCACCCTGAAATTTGGACGGTGATACAAGGCACTACTACAAGTTTATATTTGTAAGTTTCAAAAACCTGTAGAGTACAAAACGAACATGGCGGCCAAGCGAACTGGAAACATTTTAATAGACTCTTCTCGCGATTTAACCATCTGAGGGGAGTGAAATATGGTACATTAAATGTTTATACATATAGTAATGCACTGGCATCTAATTTAGTTCAATTGTTTACCTAACCTCATGATGGCGGTTGTGCGAAATTTTAAAATTACTTTTTATTTCTTGTGTCGTAATCATGCGATGGAAGTGAAAGTTTGAATAATGAACCTACGCAATAATTTTCCTTTAATGGCACATAACTCTATGGCCTATACATATAACAATCCAACATGGCGACCATTCGAAATATTTAGACGGTTCTCAATATCTACGTATCTACAGGATATGAACATAAGTTCACCTATAGGACTTTCAATAACCTGGTGAGCACTATCCAACATGGCGGTGATGCAAAATATTTAAATGGACGTTTCTCGCGATTTAACCATCCGAATGCAGTGAAACTCGGTACAAATGTTAATCCACTTGCATATAATTTATTTCCATCGTTTTCATAACCAGAAGATGGCAACTGTGTGAAATTTAAAAACCTCGTTTTTACTGTTTGTGTACTAACCATGCGATTGAAGTTTGAATACTACACCTACACCATAATCTTCATGTAATTGTACATAACTCTAAGACCTACATATATAAAAATCCAACATGGCGACCATCCGAAATATTAGTCGGTTCTCAATATCTACGAATCTATTACAATCAAACTGAAATTTTGTAAGTTAATAGAGGCAATGAACATAAGTAGGATGTATAAAAATAGGCTGTATAGTTCTTCACGGAACTGCTTGTTTTTCACTTGCGGTAAGAGATAATCTGCACCACAGATTTGGGCAACAGTGGATGGGTCGTGGTGGCCTGCACGTTCACCCGACTTGACACCTCTAGACTACTACCTATGGGGTCACATGAAAACCTCGATTTACGAGACCTCTGAGGAATCCGAGGAAGACCTACTGGTGCGGGTTATGGCTGCGGCGGATGTTGGAGAACCAGGGATTGGTGATCGTGTGTACCAGAACATGGTACGGAGGTGGTCGTCACATCGAGCCCCACCTGAAATTGAACCCAGACGACAGGCAGCAGGAGTCGGACAGAGCGCTTAAAATGCGGGAGCGGTGAACGTGTGCTGTGGTGGGTCTATCTATCTACCTATCTTATCTTATCTTATCTTATCTTATCTTATCTTATCTTATCTTATCTTATCTTATCTTATCTTATCTTATCTACCTATCTACCTTATCTATCTATCTATCTATCTATCTATCTATCTATCTATCTATCTATCTATCTATCTGATCTATCTGATCTATCTGATCTATCTATCTATTTATTGTGGGTAGAGGGAAGATGGAACGTTTCCGGACACAAGTTCCTATGCTAAACTTAACCGTCTTGGTCGCCATTACCAGCTCTCTACGTCTGTAATGGGAATTTAGAACCACTCTGTATATAAATTACTAGCAGTAGTGCCCGGCTTCGCCCGGTGGATTTCTTTGTTTTACAGAACTGGAGCGCTCGAGGATAAGGATCGGAATAAATGAAAGTAAATTTGAAATCACCAATGCTTATTGCAGTTGATACCCTCAGTACACTGTACCAACTCCATCCTCCTTATACAGAGACATACTATTGTCATGATGATAACTGTTTTAAGGGGCCTGGGAAATCTTTCTGCACTAATTACTCCCCGTGACTGCAATTCATAAGCAGCTCGCAATTCTGCACCAGAACACTGCTAGGGGCGACGTGAAGCAGCCCGCATTACATGGCAACAATAGACTTCGGTATTATTGAAGCCGTTCTGGAGCGCTTGTTCTTCGACTTACTGAACAAAAAGCAATCTTTAAGGTTACCTGAGAGGTGTAGCCTAATGCTACATAGCCTAAACTATTCCTCTTGAATCTGGCTATCATATACAAAAATAATTTTTCGAATCCGACTGGTAGTTCCAGAGATTAGCGCTTTTAAACACACAAACAAACTCTTCAGCTTTATTATATTAGTATAGATATGTAAACCTTCAAAAGTTCAGAAGAAAACTCAATGTTCTGTCACTTATTAACGAAAATAGACCATTGTAAATAGTTTTTACGGTGGTTTTGGGGTCAGAGATGTGATACGCGAAGAAATATCGAAGTTTTCCTGAAGTCTCTACATGGTGTCCATTGCAGTTGGTCTCTCTCATTAAATCTATACAAAAAGAGCCCGTGACTACAAACTCTTTAACGAGCAAATACAATATCGAGACTTAATTTCTCATCATGTTTGTCTGATGCGCTGCTGTTCCCGGGTCATTATTTCCATATTGGACTAACTGAATGAGGACCAAGTTTTAATTAATCTATTTTACTTTCAAATCAATACTGTGAGGGCTTCATTAGTCTCAATTTTATTTCAATATTGGAACTAAAATTAACTTGTAGCCTTTGTTAGCCCTATTGATTTAACTTATGAAAGTGGCAGGGATTGTCTCACTGATCACCGGACTGAGTTGAGCTTTATCCCGTAATCTTAAGCATTGAAGGCAAACTGTAGACTACCAATCACGCTTTTCCTTCCTTGACAGCCAATGTGACGCGTGCGCTCTGGACCCCAACTGTTAATTACACACGCGATGTTACAAGCGAAGCTAAGCGAAGCTTATAGTTTAACGTGACCGTTAATCTTGAGATCATGAGCCACGGGACCTCCTTTTTACGTGGAATCCGAACCACAGGACATGGCATTTCACTTCGAAAATCTCACATGCATTGATGTTACAAGCAAGTCCACTCATCATTCTTGTCCATTATATTTCCTGATCCACTTGCTGTCCGGTCTGGAGATTGTAGCATTCATCCAGTCATTCATCTATTTACTAAGCAACCCGATCCGGCTTCGCCCGGGAACAGTAATGAATGCATTACGTGATAAGAGCCTCTTGTTTTCAATGTCAATGAACAACGACCAATATCCGTTTTACGTCTCGGCATGATGGGTTATAATCACTGCCTGGACTATGAATTATATTATTCTTCTCTAAAGTTTTCAACTCAAACCGACTCGATAGTTTGTTGCTGGCTGTATCTGGGGCAATAAACTCGTCCGCTAGCTAAGCTGTAACTGGGGTGATAAGACTCGCCCCTAGCTAGCTCGTCAACTGTCGCCTCAGTAACTGAATGGAGATTGTTGGAAGAAATTAAAACGTAAACACACTTGAATGAAACTCAAATCCCCCTTCCGTCCAATCTTAACTTGACGGTGAATCACAGGCGAATTGAAGAAAACCCGAGTTGCACTTCCAGGGAAACTCCCAACACAACCACCCTTCTCAGAAGTTTTAACTCAACACGACTCAACGGTTTGCTGCTGGCTATATCTGGGGCAATAGGTTCGCCCGCTAGCTAGGCTGTAACAGGGATGATAGACTCACCCTTAGCTAGCTCGTAAACTGTCGCCTCAGTAGTTAAATGGACATATTGTAGATGGAAGAAATTAAAACGTAAAAACACTTATAGTGGGCGATGTATTGAAGATATTAGACATATGCTCTCGCGGACTTTTTTGTAGAACTTTTCATGCTGAACAATTCTTACACTCATGGTATTTAGATATATTTAACGGTTTGTCCAGCGTAAGCTTACAAAACGCTCGGACGCCATGTTTTTTTCGACTTTTCCACTGAAATCGTTACTGCTCGGCTTCCTTTGATCACAAATAAATTATTTTCTACAAAAATCATCCTCGAGATATCCTTTACAGAATGGTGAAAACCGCATCAAAATCCATCCGGTGTTTCTCGAGTTTACCCGTAACATCCAAGAATCGGGGACTTAGCTTTATACTAAGTAGAGATTTATTTCAATGACTATCAGCGTCAAAACTAGTCAGCAAGCCCTTATTAGCAGTTATCAGTGCGGCCTCCTGTGCTTCTACACTACTCAACTTGAAACCGTTCAATACTGGATCTAACCGACGGCTTCGGTGGCGTAGTTGGTAGCATGCTGAGCTTCCATGCGCAAGATCGCGGGTTCAAACCCGACCGAAGTCATCGAATTTTTTTAAGAGCGTTGAAAATCCCTCAGTATGCCTTCCTTCGGAGGGGAAGTAAAGCCGCCAGTCCCATATCATAGATTTATGGTAAAAAAAAGATCATTCCACTAACTACACTTGTGTGAAGCCAAAATTTGTAGGTAAGAATTGATAACGCTCTATTAGTTCCAACGCTCGCCGCCAGATGCTGACTGCGATGGCCTAGTAGCCAAGTCCGCAAGCTACGTGTCATGGACGGTAGCATTTGGTAGCAAAAGTAGGAACTACTTGAAAATATCATCTGCAGTCCTTACTTGAATTAAAACAGATAACACACACTAATACAGCCATCACAATTAACAGCGGTTATCAGACAGATTCTACACACACCCAAAGTACACAGGGCTACATGACCGCGTTGTCGCAGCCCCTAAACTAAGGAACCAACCAACCAACCAACCAACCAACCAACCAACCAACCAACTGAATCTAACCATCGCCTCCTAGGTCTACCTCTGCTAATCTTACCTTCCATAGCAGAGTTCATTAACCACTCAGATAATCTCTCCTCCTCCTCAAAAACCAGTCTCTTATGTACGTGTGCATTTCTCCCCCTCCACCACGTCCTGAATCCTAGCGGAAATATCTGAAACTTACACAATGCATACGATAAATAATAAGACCAGAAATGTTTCTGTACTAGCAAACCTGCGACAGTGACTTTATGTACATATCAAAATCAGAAACACAACAAAACTCGCCCATTAAGTCCATTGCGAACGTCTCGTCCAATGTTAATTCTTAGGAATCAAACATGTTGACAATGTACACATCACAGTATGCTATGATTGGAATACATTCGGCATGTGAGTTTGTCAACGAGGAGTGGGTCACGAAACAGAATCATGCACTCCACATTCCATCGGCTAGCGCATCACTTTCTGTCTAAAGCTGACACATATGGAAACCTTTAATATCTCAAAAAGTACTCGTCGGATTTGCAAAATAAGCACATCACTGAACTTGTTACGTGATTCTTAGTTGTTCTAGAGGGTGAAATTAGTATATTCCCATTTAACCAACAATGCTACGCGGTAAATACGTATTTGCTGGGGGCGAAATGGACCGTATTTAGATTGATTAGTTGGTTGGTTCCTTAGTTTAGGGGCTGCGACAACGCGGTCATGTAGCCCTGTGTACTTTGGGTGTGTGTAGAATCTGTCTCATAACCGGTGTTAATTGTGATGACTGTATTAGTGGGTGTCATCTGTAATTCAGGTAAGGACTGCAGACGATAAATTTCAAGTAGTTCCTACTAATGCTACCATCAACGACACCCAGCCACGAACTCGGCTACTAGATGCCACCACAACCGTCACCTGGCCGCGAACGTTGGAACCTAGAGCGTTAATCAAATCTAACCTACAAATTTTAGCTTCACACAATTGTAGTTAGTGGAAGGATCTTTTACATGCCATAAATCTATTACATGGGCCCGCCGGCTTTACTTCCCCTCCAAAGGAAGGCATACTGAGGGATTTCTAACGCTCTTAAAAATCGGACGACTTCGGCAGGGGTTGATTATGATGATGATAATTGTTGTTTTAAGGGGCCTAACTTGTAGGTTATCGGCCCCTAATGGTCTGGGTGATAACGAAAATGATAATGAAATGGAAACTAGAACGAAAATTATGTGAGACGGAAAATACTTACAAAAAGGAACTCAGATTGAAACAACTCACAAAATGTTCTTACAAAAGGGAATTTTGAACGAAAAGATTCACAAACAGAATGATTGAAAAACACACACAAAATGTAGGCTAGGTTCAAAATACGTACAATGTAGCGTCGAAATAACTTACTTACAAAATGCAATTTAATTTCAAAATACTTACAATATGCAAATGAGATCGAAAATACGTACAAAATGCAATTGAAATTGAAAATACACAATGCAATTCAGATTGAAATATCCCAGTTCCAATCCAAATTAATCACAAAGTGCAATTGAAATTCAAAATACTTACAAAATGCAATTGAAATTGAAAATGCTTACAAAATGTACGGTAGATTCAAACGACTCATGTGGATTGACAATACTTACAAAATGCAATTTAGATTGAAAATACTTGACAAAATGTAATTTAGATTCAAAATACCCACAAAATGCAATTGAGAATCAAAATATTTGCAAAATGCCCACCAAACAAAATGCAATTTAGATTTAAAATTCTTGCGAAATGCGGTTTTGGTTGAAATTACTTACAAAATGCAATTGAAATTCAAAATACTCACTAAAATGCCCTGAAACCTACATTGAAAGACTTACTAAAAAGCAATTTAGATCGTCAATATTTACAAAATGCAATTGAGGTTGAAAACAATAGCGAGATGTAATTTAGATCGAAAAAAAATACAAAATGCAACGTTGATTAAAAATACCTACAAAAAAATCGCTAAAGGGAATTTAGATACACGGGGAACCAAGTAACAAAAACAGTGCGGGAATCTTAAAGAGAAAAGGAAATATAAGGAAAAGAGGAGAGGAGAGGAGAGGGTCCGCCCCGAAGGTAAGGAACAAAAGGGGAAAACGGACCCAGCTCAGGAATCCCTCGGGGTCGAACTCACCAGCCGTGAGCCCCTGAGGGTGTAGCAATATCTAGGGTGCACCAGAAGTGGTGGGGCTACATACACCCTGCCTCCTTGAGGGCCTTGAGCAGAAGGCAGGAGATAACAGGAAAAGAAAAAGAAGGCTGACCCCTCACAGAAGGAGGGAATCAGAAAGATGAGACTAGGGCCAATTAAGGCGGGAAATGAAGAGACTCCCTAGGCCTCGGAAACTCTAATACCGTCGGGAAGAGAACAAGAGTTGAGCAAGTGAGGTCGACAGGAAAGAAGACGGAGAGGAGCCCGACACAAGTAAGTGGAAGCAATGCCGGACTCAGCTGGGGCGCCGTGGTCGCCAACCCACGTTCCACTATATGTGAGCCCCTGGGGGGGGGGGGGTTGAACCCGCGACCTTGGACATAGAAGCTAAGCATGCTACCAACTACACCACCGAAGCCGCAGGGACGGTATTTTATGAGCGCCTTTAATACGATTTGAGAATTTGAAAACAGAATATCAGTGTCTTGAACGGCTCCGTAAAAGCATTTCAGCCCAACTACCGATTTGGCATTCAACATTAACTTCTTCCGGTTGAGACGAGATAAACCATTACTTTGTCTGCTAAGATGGGACGCCTACTTAGTCTGCTAAGATGGGACGCCTACTTAGTCTGCTAAGACGGGACGCCTACTTAGTCTGCTAAGACGGGACGCCTACTTAGTCTGCTAAGACGGGACGCCTACTTTGTCTGCTAATATGGGGGAGCCCTACTTTGTCTGATAAGATGGGACGCCTACTTCGTCTGCTAAGATGGGGACCCCCTACTTTGTCTGCTAAGATGGGACGCCTACTTTGTCTGCTAAGATGGAGGACCCCTACTTTGTCTGCTAAGATGGAGGACCCCTACTTTGTCTGCTAAGATGGGGACCCCCTACTTTGTCTGCTAAGATGGGGGACCCCCTACTTTGTCTGCTAAGATGGGGGACCCCCTACTTTGTCTGCTAAGATGGGGGACCCCCTACTTTGTCTGCTAAGATGGGGGACCCCCTACTTTGTCTGCTAAGATGGGGGAGCCCTACTTTGTCTGCTAAGATGGGGGATCCCTACTTTGTCTTCTAAGATGGGGGATCCCTACTTTGTCTGCTAAGTGAACACATCGTAATTTCTGCAGGCGCATTGGCTCCTAACACAACAGATTCTGAAATATTTCGTATCTAAATACACTAATCAGTTACTTAACACAATCAATAATGTTCGGGAGTGGTAAGCCTGGCTTCTGCACTTGCACTATGATTTTCATAACTTATTTCGTATTCTGGGAGTCATTACTAATTGTAATTGCAGTCCATTATCACTGCATTTCTGGAAATGTGGTTTTGTTTTTGCTCATTCAACAGCAATATTGTCATGTTTGTTTGGCACATGAGGGCTCGTCTACTGTTACCGAGGCTACACATATGAGATGCCGGCCTCGTGGCATTGAGGTAGCGCACCTGCCTCTCACCCGGAGGTGCCGGGTTCGATTTCCGGCTCCATCAGGGATTTTAGAAACTGACGTGAGGGCTGGAACGAAGTGCACTCAGCCTTGTGAGGTCAATATTGAGTAGCTGTGACAGTGAGGCAGCGCCCCGCTCAAGAAAACCAAGATTAACGGCCGAGGGAACACGACGTGCTGACCACGTGTCACCCCAATATCTGCAGGACAAATGGCTGGGCAGCGGTCGCTTCGTAGGCTTAGGCCCTTCAAGTTCTGTAGTGCCAATGGAAAGAAAAGAAAAAGAAAATAACATATGGGATACAAAATACACCTTGTAATTATGTGAAAAAGCATGATTGGCAAAGGATTGGTATAGATAAAGGTAATTGATGAGCAGTATGGTATACGCGGGGTTGACAATATTGTATTTGTCACAATTCACCAGGATAATGGCGGACTCCACTGGAATTTTACAATATAAGTCGTGATCTAAAAAGTTATAGACAACGGAGGAGAAAACATCTATTGCCACCATTATTATTCATCATTACACTAAAGGAGTTTCGGCTAATTTAAGTAGTTTTGTAGAAATTTGACCACTCCAGAACTGTTACCTGTATTCGTGATAATTCACGTCTATGAGTTCACTGTGTAAGTTAGCACAGTTATTGGGCAAAACCCTCGTAGATCACTTATATTCTTTGCTTCAATATATGGTGAGTTGTTGCATCTAGTCGGCGTTGGAATTCTCCATGTGCGCGGCATTCCAGCCTTACCACTACGTAATCACGGTGTCATCTTAAGAAGTTAGTAAATATACATCTGTTATTACACCCTCAGTCTGAAAAGTTTGGTGAATGGGCCATATTACGAACGGATTGTTGGCTTACCTGAAACAGCCGTTACTGTCCTTCGAAGTAATCCCCGTGGATGGTTATGCACTTCTGAGAACGACTGAACAAGTGCTGGAAACTCCTGGCATAGTCTTCTTTAGGAATAGGCTTCATTTTGGGTCGTCAAAACTCTAAATTGAAAGCAAGAGAGAAGCGTGAATTTATGCAACCTGCCTTGCACACCTGATAGACGGGCGGTATGACAAAGGTGATTTTATGCAACCTAACGTGCATACTTGTTCGACGGGTGGCAGTGAGAAGGGTGAATGTTCCGTGGAATGGAATGGTCCTGAAAAGCATCGTCACGGGTGACGAGACCTGGTGCCTGAGGTACGACCACGAAGGCAAGCTTCAAAGTATGGTGTGGTGGGGTTCAGGGTCACCGAAAATCCCTGAAGGGCGAGAGGTTTTCGGACATTTCGGACATCCAACGTAATGTGACGACCCAACTGAAGGCTATGCCTCCGGAAGACTATGCCAGGACTTGTACAGCCGTTCTAAGAAGTGCATAACCATCCACGGGGATTACTTCGAAGGACAGTAATGGCTGTTTCAGGTAAGCCAACAATCCGTTCGTAATATAGACCCATTCATCGAACTTTTCAGACAGAGAGTGCATATCCTCCTTGCTGCTGAGAACATGTTCCACGCGGTAGATGTATCAGGGTGTCCGAATACTTCTGATCACAGTCTATTCTTATCATTCACGTACTTCATCGTTGTGTTTCTCTTATTTTCTGATAGTATTTAGTTATTTAGAGCAGAAGTTATGTTGGTATCACATTGAGATGCAAATACATGCGCTGTAATACCTGCCTTGATTAACTCCAGATAGCGTCATTGGCAAAAGCTTTAGATGCACGTAATGAACTATGCAAATGTGCAGAAATCCATTTTGTAGTCATAACTAGGGATCATGTCTCATGGTTGACGTGGTCAACATATTCAAGTAGCGTTGTATCGGCCATCCTGGAAATGGCTTTCAGTGCTTCCCCATTTTCGACACCAGGCGAAGTTTCCTTGTAATAGACCACGACCGTATTCCAAATATAATAAGTAGTTCCGTGAAGAACTAAACAGCCTATTTTCATATATCCTATTTATGTTAATTGCCTGTATCAACATACACAATTTCAGTTTGATTGCTGTAATACGAGGCACGTCCAGAAAGTAAGTTCCGTTTTGGTAATAAAATTTAATTGTGTACAGATACAGAAAAATTATTTATTGCACAACATTCTACACCTCCTAAACTACTTTTCCACATAACTGTCGAACTTTTGCAGGCATTTGTCATAGCGGGGCACAAGTTTTAGGATACCTTCTTCATAGAAGTTTGCCGCCTGTGTCTTCAACCAGTTGGAAACATCTTCTTTCAGCTCGTCGTCATTGTTGAAGTGTTGACCGCCAAGGAAAGACTTGAGATGTGTGAACAGATGAAAGTCGCTAGGAGCGAGGTCAGGGCTGTACGGAGGGTGGTCAAACACGTCCCAGCCAAATCCCTGTAGGAGGTTTTTCGTCACATTTGCAGTGTGTGGTCGTGCGTTGTCGTGAAGAAAAACAACACCTTTTGACAGCAACCCTCGGCGCTTATTCTGTATGGCGCGGCGCAATTTCCTAAGTGTCTCGCAGTAGGCATCTGCGTTGATTGTTTGACCACGCGGTAAGAAATCAATGAGTAAGATGCCTTTCCAGTCCCAGAACACTGTGCTCATCATTTTCCGAGGTGTCAAGATTTGTTTCGGCTTAACCTTTGCTGGGGATGAAGTGTGCCTCCATTCCATTGATTGCCGCTTACTTTCAGGGGTGTAGTAAGAAACCCAAGTTTCATCTCCTGTAAATATCTGTGTCAGAAATTCTTCGCCGCCTTCATTGTAATGGGTCAAAAACTGCAGTGCACTACCCATCCGTTTTGTTTTGTGTTGCTCCGTAAGAATCTTTGGTACCCAACGTCGGCAAAGTTTACGAAAGTTCAGTTTTTCGGTAACAATTTCATGAATTAGTGATCGTGAGATTTGGGGAAATTCCATAGCGAGAGCACTAATTGTAAACCTGCGGTTTTTCCGGATCTTGCCATCAATCGCGTGAACCAGTTCTTCTGTAACCAAAGATGGACGCCTACTTCGTTCTTCATCGTGCACTTCACTACGTCCTTCATTGAACTGTCGTACCCATCTTCTCACCATTGAATCACTCATCGCATTTTGTCCATACACTTCGCAAATTTGCCGATAAATTTCAATTGGTTTCACTTTCCTAGCATTCAGAAAACGAATCACAGATCTGATTTCACAAGCGGCGGGATTTTCAATCAACACCGACATTGTACGAGTAAACATGCACAACAACGCGAAGGTGGCTGACAGCGCTCTCCAAATGGCGCACGTTTCTTCTCCTTGATACAGAGCGTCTACCACGCAAATGCGGAACTGCGCTGCAGCGGAACGTACAACTAGTTGAAGACACAGGCGGCACACGTCTATGAAGAAGGTATACAAAAACTCGTGCCACGCTACGACAAATGTCTGCAACATTTCGGTAGTTATGTGGAAAAGTAGTTTAAGGGTTGTAGAATTTTGTGCAATAAATATTTTTTCTGTATCTGTACACAATTTAATGTTATTACCAAACGGAACTTACTTTCTGGACGTACTTCGTAGATTCGTAGATATTGAGAACCGTCTAATTATTTCGGATGGTCACCATGTTGGATTTTATATAAGTAGATCTTAGAGTTATGTAATATTACATGAAGATTATGGCATAGGTGTATTATTCAATCTTCTATTGCATGATTGAGACAACAAATAAAAAAGTGATTTAAAAATTTCGCACAGCCGCCATCTTGAGGTTATGTATACAATTGAACAATATTAGATTTCAGTGCATTACAATATCTGTTAACATTTTTGCTGTACCATGTTTCATTGCACTCGGATAGTTAAATCGCGAGGAAAGTCTATTTAAATGTTTCAAATTTGCTTGGCCGCCATGTTAGTTTTGTACCTAACATGTTTTTGAAACTTACATAGATGAACTACTTTATCACCGTACAAAATTTCAGGGTGATATCAGGAATAGTTTCGGAGATATAGAATGCCGGTGAAATGCCATGTAGGATTGCTGATATGTAATAAAATTTGAAGGGAACGAAATAGTACTATGTCCTACCCGAGATTCTTTGAAATCGCTCCAGCCGTTTAGATTTTATTAGGGTGAGACACAGACACACACACACACATACATACGCACATACACACACTCGGAGAAAAGGTGATCTCGTAAGCCTATTTTTTCATAAATGAACAAGTAGTTCCGTGAAGAACTAAAGCCTATTTTCAAATATCCTACTTATGTTAATTTCCGCTTTCAACATACAAAATTTCAGTTTGATTGCTGTAATAGATTCGTATATACTTAGAACCGACAAAATATATCGGATGGTCGCCATGTTGGATTTTTAAATATGTATGACTTAGGAGTTATGAAGATTATTGCGTACGTGTAGTATTCAAACTTCAATCACATGCTTAGGACACAAGAAGTTAAAACGAGATTTTAAAATTTCGCACAGCTGCCATCTTGTGGTTATGGAAACAATTGAAATAAATTAGATGCCAGTGGATTAACAATTTTATAAGGATTTACTGTACCAAGTTTCACTGCACTCGGATGGTTCAATTGCGAGAAACGTCCATGTGAATAATTATACTTTGCGTCGCCGCCATGTTGGATTTGTGATCACAAGGTTATTGAAAGTCCTATAGGTGAACCTATGTTCATAGCCCATATGAACATTTTAAAAAAGCAGTTTGATTGCTGCAATAGATTCGTAGATATTAAGAACCGTCTAAATATTTCGGATAGTCGCCATGTTGGATTGTTATATGTAAGGCCATAGAGTCATGTACCATTAAAGGAAAATTATTGCGTAAGTTCATTATTCAAACATTCACTTCGATCGCATGATTACGACACAAGACATAAAAACGTAATTTTAAAATTCGCACAGCCGCCATCTTGATGTTATGTAAACAATTAACTATATTAGATACCAGTGCATTACAATGTGCATAAACATTTGCTGTACGGTACCAAGTTTCATTGCGTTTGGATTATTAAATCGCGAGAAAAGTCTATTTAAAACTTTCAACTTCGCTTGGCCGCCATGTTCGTTTTGTATTTGACCGGTTTTTGAAAGTCTCATAGATGAACTTCCAGTAGTGCCCTTTATCTCGGTACAAAATTTCAGGGTGATACCAGTAATAGTTTCAGAGATATAGAATGCCGGTGAAATATTTCGCACAGCCACCATCTTGAGGTTATGTAAACAATTGAACGAAGTTAGATGACGGTGTATTACAATGTGTATAAACATATACTGTACCAAGTTTCATTGCGTTTGGTTGGTTAAAACGCGAGAAACGTCTATTTAAAAGTCGCAAATTCGTTGGCTGCCATGTTGGTTTTCTAGCTACCAGGTTTTCAAAAGTCACATAGGTGAACTTTAGTAGTTCCCTTTATCACAGAACTAAATTCGAGGGCGATATCGTTAATAATTTCGGAGATATTGAATGCTGGTGAAATATTTCGCACAGCCGCCATGTTGGATTGGTGAGACGTTAAAAAATGTGAAGGGCACGGTCGCGGTCGTCCGGAATAGTGCTATGAACTTACAGAGTTTCATAGAAAACGCTCCAGCCGTTTAGATTTTTTTTTGGGGGGGGGGGGGGACACGCACACACAGTCACACGGACAAAAGGTGATCTCATAAGCCTATTTTTTTTTTCAAAAATGAAAACATGCTTTAAAAAATAGGCAAAAATAGGGGAACTGCGAGAAATCGAAAAGAAAGAAGGAAAGTAAAATATTGAGGAAGAAGCTTGGATCGCAGAAGACCACAAATGGGACATGGAAAAAAGGAGAAAGAAGAGATCACGGACACAATGCGGTCATCTGGTAAGAATGGACGACAATCGATTGACACAATGGTCGATTAGCGGTAGTGTGAGTCAATGAAACTGAGCCATATCTGGTCGATTAGATTAGCAGTTTGCCTTTTCTTCACCACTACGAGCGGTAGCAATGAAACTCAACCATATCCGGTCGAATAGATTAGCAGTTTGCCTTTCTTACCACTACAAGCGCTAGTGTGAGCCAATGAAACTCAACCATATCCGGTCGATTAGATTAGCAGTTTGCCTTTTCTTTACCACTATGAGCACTAGCAATGAAACTCAACCATATCCGGTCGATTAGATTAGCAGTTTGCCTTTTCTTTACCACTACGAGCACTAGCAATGAAACTCAACCATATCCGGTCGAATAGATTAGCAGTTTGCCTTTCTTACCACTACAAGCGCTAGTGTGAGTCAATGAAACTCAACCATATCCGGTCGATTAGATTAGCAGTTTGCCTTTTCTTTACCACTACGAGCACTAGCAATGAAACTCAACCATATCCGGGCGAATAGATTAGCAGTTTGCCTTTCTCACCACTACAAGCGCTAGTGTGAGTCAATGAAACTCAACCATATCCGGTCGATTAGATTAGCAGTTTGCCTTTCCTTTACCAGTACGAGCGCTAGCAATGAAACTCAACCATATCCGGTCGATAAGATTAGCAGTTTGCCATTTCTACCACTACAAGCGCCAGCGTTAGTCAATGAAACTCAACCATATCCGGTCGATTAGATTAGCAGTTTGCCTTTTCTTTACCACTACGAGCACTAGCAATGAAACTCAACCATATCCGGTCGAATAGATTAGCAGTTTGCCTTTCTTACCACTACAAGCGCTAGTGTGAGTCAATGAAACTCAACCATATCCGGTCGATTAGATTAGCAGTTTGCCTTTTCTTTACCACTACGAGCACTAGCAATGAAACTCAACCATATCCGGTCGAATAGATTAGCAGTTTGCCTTTCTTACCACTACAAGCGCTAGTGTGAGTCAATGAAACTCAACCATATCCGGTCGATTAGATTAGCAGTTTGCCTTTCCTTTACCAGTACGAGCGCTAGCAATGAAACTCAACCATATCCGGTCGATAAGATTAGCAGTTTGCCATTTCTACCACTACAAGCGCCAGCGTTAGTCAATGAAACTCAACCATATCCGGTCGATTAGATTAGCAGTTTGCCTTTTGTATCACTACGAGAGCTAGTGTGAATGCACAGTTTCATTTAAGCTCGTTGAACTACTTCCGATGTAAAGATTTTTCAAAAAATTAATAAACCCCTGAGGGTATTGAACTAAAAGAATCTTTAAAAATATAGTTGGATTGAGGAGGACGACGAAATGGCTGGAGGAGGTTAAGTGGGACACGGAAGAAATTACCATCACATCTGAATTGATCCTCAAGAGAAAGAAGTTCAGAACTCAAGTAGATAACCACAAATTTCACGAAGAGCAACAGAAGAACAGGCCCAAACCCGTAATATCCGAGGAGCAGAGAAAATAAGGGAGTGAACGAGTGAAGAAGTTCTCGGAAGACAAAAGAAGACTGACCAGAAAGCATTAAGTTACACAGTTTGCCCGATTCGGAAGCAAGAAGAAGACGTCCACGGCCGTCTACTTCCGAATACTCTACAGGGTCTTTCATATAAAATAAGAGCGCCAAGTGGCGGCTTTGTTACCCGCTGCTGCGGTCTCCTTGGCCGAGCTTTTGGTGCGCCAAGGCCCTCTGCTTTAAGCGTGTGTACAATCCTATATTATGCAGCGGCCTTGCTAGCGTTGGTTGGTTCTTAAGTTTAGGGACTGCGACAACGCAGTCATGTAGCCCCGTGTACTTTGAGTGTGTGTAGAATCTGTCTGATAACCGGTGTTAATTGTGATGACTGTATTAGTGTGTGTTATCTGGTTTTTTATTTTTTATTTAAGTACTGCAACTTAGAATTGTTCAAATAGTTCCTACTTTTGCCGCCAAGCACCACCATCAACGACTTCTCGGCCAAGTTCAGAACTTAGCTACTAGACGCCACCGCTCTTGGCAACGAACGTAGAAACCTAAGAGCGTTGTTTTCTATCCAATTTAGCTTCACTCGGGTGCAATTAGTGGAAGGTTCTTTAACATGCCATAAATCTATGACATGGGACCGCCGGCGTGTGTACAATGCTGAAATCTTACTTTAGTTAGTTAGTTATTGTTGATGAAACCGAAACCCCTACTTGTGCTAATTTTGTGAGTGATGTGTTCTCGCCAATGTCATCTAGCTCATCCTCTGTTAAAACTGTTCGTGTGCGGGCATGTTAGGTAGATTTCATTAGAAAGCTAACTATTGCAATGGGTCCCATGTTTCGACTTCCGGAAAATTTCGACATATCTTCGCGTTTCACATCCCCCAGACCCCAAAACCACCGTCAGTTCAAAAGTTTATATATAATTTATGTATATGTGTATATATATATATATATATCAGTTTCTTGTGGACACGATAACTGCCGTAATTTTGTACCAATCACTTTGAATTTTTTACATAATATGTATCCCTATAAAATCTCGGTCGAGTTCGTTAATGGGCAATATCTGTCGAAGGGGGTGAAAATGGGGGGCTTTTTTCGAAAAAGTGAAATTTTGCTATAACTCTCTTAATACGTGAAATATCGAATCCATTCAAAGTTCATAATATGTATCGTATAAGTGCCAAAAATTTATGTCAAATAAGTTTTTTGATAGCACCAACCATTGACCAAAGGGGTGGAAAAAAGTGGGTTTTTCGGGAAACATTAATCATATCTCTCTTAATAGGCACAATATCAAAACCGTACAAAATGGACAATATTCCTCCAATAATTACCTAAAACTTTTGTCTGAAAGAATTTTTGATATGACCCACCATTACGCCACGGGGTGAGCAAAATGATTTAAATGATAAGAAAATGCCGAGTGCCAAGAGAGGTTGCCATGACAACTTTACTTTTAATTGATAAGGGATGAGCCATCGTAGTTGCTATGACAACGCCACTGCACGAGATAACATTCAGTTTTCCATCTGTCTGTGGGAACCGACTTCGGTATCCGAACTGGTAGCATGCTGAACTTCTATGCCCAAGGTCGCGGGTTCAAACCCGGCTGAAGTCGTCGGATTTACTAAGAGCGCTAAAAAAAACTGAGTTTGCTTTCCTTCGGAGGGGAAGTTCCAACGTTCGTTGCGAGTTGATGGTTCCGGTGGCATCTAGTAGCCAAGTTCACAGCTAGGTGTCGTTGATGGTAGTATTTTAGGTAGATTTCATTAGAAAGCTAACTATTGCAATGGGTCCCATGTTTCGACTTCCGGAAAATTTCGACATATCATCGCGTTTCACATCCCCCAGACACCAAAACCACCGTCAGTTCAAAAGTTTATATATAATTTATGTATATATATATGTATATATATGTATATATATATGTATATCAGTTTCTTGTGGACACGATAACTGCCGTAATTGAGCACCAATCACTTTGAATTTTTTACCGAATATGTATACCCATAAAATCTCGGTCGAGTTCGTTACTGGGCTAAATCGGTCGAAGGGGATGAAAATGGGGGACTTTTTTCGAAAAAATGAAATATTGCTATAACTCTCTTAATATGTGAAATATCGAATCCGTTCAAAGTTCATACTATGTGTCGGATAAAGCCCAAAAATTTATGTTTGAAGAGTGTTTTTATAGCACCAACCATTGACCAAAGGGGTGGGAAAAAGTGGGTTTTTCGGGAAACATTAATCATATCTCTCTTAATAGGCACAATATCAAAACCGTACAAAATAGACAATATTCCCCTAATAATTACCTAAAACTTTTGTCTGAAAGATTTTTTGATATCACCCACCATTACGCCAAGGGATGAGAAAAATGATTTCGGAATTATAAAAAAATGCCAAGAGCTATCAGTGGTTGCCATGGCAACACTACTAAATTGATGAGGGATGAGCCATCAGACGTTGCCATGACAACGCACTTGCGCGAGATCAGATTCAGATTTCCATCTGACTAACTGTGAAGCGGCTTCGGTGACGTAACTGGTAGCATACTGAACTTCTATGCCCATGGTCGCGGGTTCAAAGCCGGCCGAAGTCGTCGGATTTTCTAAGAGCGCTAAAATCCCTCAGTATGCTTTCCTTTGGAGGGGAGGTTCCAACATTCGTTGCGAGTAACTGATTGCGGTGGCATCTAGTAGCCAAGTTTACAGCTAGGTGTCGTTGACGGTAGTATCTGGTAGCAACATTAGGAACTACTGCTTGAAATTGAGCGTCTGCATTCCTTACCTGAATTACAGACTAATACAGCCATCACAATTCACACCGTTTATCAGACAGATTCTACACTCACCCAAAGTACACGGGGTTACTTGACCGCGTTGTCGCAGCCCCTAAACTGAGGAACCAACCAACATCTCTGCGGGAGATATAATTTTGCGTGAAGAAGTAACAGACCGTTACATAGTTACACATCAGTGTCGAAACCTTGTATAAGGACAGTGTGACCACAAGTATAAAAATGGACTCCAAATGACAAGAAGGTTACCGTCATCATAAGACAATAAAATGTTTAAAATATGCATAAAATGACGAAAAACAAAGTTAATTAATCTCCAATTATAAAATACTTTCACGCAACAAATGAGGTCTGATCCTTCTACGAAAACCTGCATATTCTGCCTATTTTCGCCTATCCCCAAGTTTGTCCGGTGAAATCTACCTCCGCCTTCCGGCGTGCCGAGAGGACTTTTTTTTTATTGAGCACCGAGCCAGTAGTGTCAAACATTTTTGCAATTACGTGCATCTGTGCTGAACAAATGCATCACGTACCCGCCGACTCAAAATAAGTTTTACATAAAAAATACGATGTTGCAATGATAACTGTCTCACCATGTTAGCACTTGAGGTTTAGACTGGCGACTGAGCACCTGCACGCTTATTGCAAGGTCAAGTTTGGTAATGTCAATCTGTTATTTTTATACAGTCCATCGGAACTTGAAAAAAAAAACAGCTCTCGTATGTACTATGCGCGCGCTTTCAATACTACAGCAGGGGGCCTTGGCGCGTCACAAGCTCGGCCAAGGTGACCGCAGCTGCGGTTAAGAAATCCGCCGCTTGGCGCTCTTATTTTATATGAAAGGCCCTGTATATCCAGATTTATTTAATCTCTCAAGGGATTGGTATCAGGGAGGTCTTCCAGTTATCTTCTCTAATGACCAACCCACAAGAATTGAGTACAATTTCACGACTGTTTGTATACGAAATCAGAAGCGTATATGAGGGGGGAGCTGTGCGGGCTCCAGCCCCCCCCCCCCTTCCTCCCTAAAAAAGCCAATAAAATTAAAAAGTGTTGTTTTTGTGAAAGCATAAAATAATTGAAAATTTGGTTGTACCCTAATCTTAACTTATTTGCTAAGTTATAAACAATATTAAGATTAAAATTAGACTACCTCGTACTGTAGTGGCTAGCATTTCTATTCCTGGCTCTGACAAAAAAATACGAGCCTTACAGTAGTCGCATATGATGTCTAACATCTGACATGTTATTCGAATAATTCCATATTACTTACTAGCATTTTTTAAAGAATGAACTCATAGTGCTACCTTGTGCCAGCAAACATGAAAGGATTCTCCTCCAATGCATCTGCAGTAGTGACATATACCTGCAACTGTATGCGGGAGCAATCCACTGCCTTCTTGATGCGAGTTGCGCTTTATACCAGCCTGTTAGTGAACCCATGCCATCGGTGTTATTGAAAATGGCCTCTTATTGCCGATATAGCGCACTGCCAAGTATAGGCGCGAATAAAAATTAGGTGTGCAGAAGGTATATTAAATGCGTATCTCCCAGTGATACGTTTAAACCAACGAAGTTTCAATTATTGTTAGTAGTCGGTGTTAATATACTGAATTCCTACGTTGTTTGGAGTGTTGGTTGATGCGATATAGCACTCGAGGTATCGAGTGCTTACATTAAATAAGAACACAGCAAAAGTATGAAGATTTAATAAATCGTAATTTTTTCCAGCAAATATGATATAATGAATATTTTCACACCAAAGAACGACAACTTTAAGATCATTCATTGTGTAGCGTGTTTTTCGAGGGGATTTTACGCCACTGGCATAAGTCAGTAGGAAGCCATTCTATATTTATTTACGCGGGAAATTGTTCAGCCAAGAGAAGTTTTCATGTTAATTTAGTATTATTATTAACTTATTATTATTATTAAGGTATTTTTGGAGCATTTTTATAAAATTATAAGCATGCAGATAGGTTTTCTATGTCATACAAAACACTATCAAGCAAATTATTACGAACAACATTATCATAGAAAATTATATGATTACGGAATTTTACGGAGTTTTGTCAGTTAGGGTATTATGAGAGAGATGAGTCACGGGGAATTCAGCTACAGGCTTATTCTTGTCAAGAAGCATGACGCAAGCCTGGGTTGCTGCTTCAAGAAAAGGCGCAATAATCTGGAACGGTAATCGACTTCATCCTCGCGCCGAGTGTAATGAGCCTGAGGAGGGGGGGGGGGGGTAGCGCGTGGTGGCTCAGCCAATCAGAGGAGAGCGGGC
The DNA here is from genome assembly GCA_946902985.2 of Meconema thalassinum. Lineage (NCBI taxonomy): Eukaryota > Metazoa > Arthropoda > Insecta > Orthoptera > Tettigoniidae > Meconema > Meconema thalassinum. The sequence goes on along the minus strand of OX336395.1, from coordinate 235,538,580 downwards.
GAGAATAAGCCGGGTCAAGAGAGGGGAGGCGAGAAGTGCATATATGGTTTGCGCGCCATGGAGACTAGGACTATCTTTGTAAAACTTAACCAGTGTGGTTGTAAGTGTGATTGGCTCCGATGTTCGGACCATAAAGTTATCATATCTACAAGTATCTCATCAACTAACGAAGAAGATGACGACGTCCAGGAGGCTGTGGGAAGCTCCCTTCAACATCCAGTTCAAGGGGAATGCTTCGACAATTTCCAGTGGTAAGCGCGAATGACTCAGAACTACGTAATCTCTCGTCTTTTTTTTTTTTCATTTTCAGTATTTCAGTAACTTCATAGCCTGGGAATAAGAGTAAAATCAGTAATTTATCCGACTCCGTTTTCACGTTATTTTCTTGCGGTAATATTCAAATCGGAACGCTCCAATTTAAATTCAGAATATATTATTATTACTATTAATTTTGCCATACTTGTTTTATATAATAAATTCATTTCTTTTAACCATGCAATCTTTGCTTTCAGTAGGTAGCATTAGATATAGACCAATTCCTTCTCCTGATACAATTGTTTGTTGGGTTAATGATCAAATCATACCACGATCTGAGTGAATAGATTCTTGAAGGTGTTCTACCAGAGCTAGGTGTTGTTAAATATAAATTTAGATTTCAACATAGCGTTGAGGTCTTGGCGCCCATTAAAACAACATATCTTAGGCAGAGTATATATTTCAAAGTGCAAGGCAGGGCCAGTAGAAGCATTACATTTGTCACGCAAAAGTGAGGGCCTGTAAATCCGTTTCACTTGTACGCTCAACTTGGAGCAAGGAAACCATTACATTTATCGCTACCAACGTGAGACCGAAAACCTAATAACATTTGTGGAAGGAGAAGGGTATATATTTCTGTGCCTGTATTTTGGGGGTTTTTCATTTATCGGTGTGTATCAGCATGGGTAGTGTTTAGGAAGAGATGAAGTTGCGTAGTGGTCACCAGTTGGATAGTGAAGATACGAGCAGTATGGCTAGTCTTGGAAATGAAAGCAGTACAGGGATGTCGGAGGTAAATCTCGATACTGAGGGGGGTAATCAAAACAGTCAAGCAGGGTTAGAGAGTTTGCTTCTTCAGTTTATGCAACAAAATAAAATTAGCACAGACGCTTTAAATGCTAAACTGGAACAAAACAACGCTAAACTTGAACAAAATAGTAGGGAAAATAAAGAGAGTACTGAAACTTTAAACGCTAAACTTGAACAAAACAGTAGGGAAAATAAAGAGAGTACAGAGGCTCTAAACGCTAAATTGGAACAAAACAGTAAGGAAGTAAGCAATAAATTAAATGAGAAATTTGAAGAGAACAATCTAAAAAAATTAGATAAGAAATTTGAGCAGATTAGAGGAGAAATCAGAGGGGTGATGGAAGAGAAGGCTAAAGAGATTATTGCAGATGTAGACAGAAAATTAGGAAAAGTACAGGAGGAGTTAGAAATTAGAATCAGTACACAGGCTGAAAATTTAAAAGAGCTAGTGCAACTAGGAACACAGCAGGTCAAAAAGCAATTGGGGGGAGAAATTGACAAAATTCAGGTAGCAACTAAAGAGGTTAAAGAACAGCTGGGGGGAAGAATTGATAAAGTACATGCAGAAATAATCACTGAAGTTAATACTTTAAGGGAGAGGAATAAGGAAAGCATTAATGAGATTAGTGAGAAACAAGCTAAATTAAGTGGTAAAGTTGAAGCATCGGAAGGGAGCATTAGGTTAACTGTAACTAATATTGAAAGAAAAGCTGAGGAGAAAATTGCTGAACTAGAAGTTGAAAGCTAGAATTAGGCAGGAAAATAGCCAGAGTAGGCCAGTTTATATGAATAGCACACACAGGGAAATAGAACTAGGTAAATTTAGTAATCGGCAGGGTTGTCCAATGGAGTTCATGAATACAATAGAAAATAAATTCGGGGAGAGGTTGGAAGATGGTAGTGTTGAGTGGTGCCAGGTAGTTGAAATTTTAGAGCAAGCGTTTGTAGGGGAGACAAAGAACTGGTTTGCTGTCTGAGACAATTTCGAGAATATTTCAGATTTTAAAGTTAAATTTTGTGAGAAATTTTGGAATGAGGTCATTCAGTCTCGGCATCGTGAGGGAATTGTGTGTGGGAAATATAACCCGAGAGGCAACTACACTATGACCGAGTACTTTTTAGGACAGGTATTAACGTGCAAATATCTGGATGGTTTGAAGGAGGAAAGTGTTGTAGTCAGGCTATTACTAAGACATTTTCCATATAGAATCAAGGAAGCTGCCTGTATCCAAAATGTTAAATCTATTTCACAAGTGGAGAATTTATTGAGTACATTCGATGCTTTGGGAAGAGGTGGTTACGAGGAGAATTTCGGTAGGAATCAGGGTAACAATAATAACAGGCCTAATGAGAATAGGAACCAGGAAGTTCAAGGGAACAGTGGCGAAGGGGCCAGCGTTCAAAATAGGGGGAACCAAAATAATAATAATAATCAGCAAAACCAGTACAGAGGAAATGGGTATGGTACAAACTACCAAGGTAGAAATAATGATTTCAGGGGAAATCAAGGCCGAAATAATGATTTTAGGGGTAACCAAGGGAGGTATAATAATAATAATTATAACCAGAACAGGGGTCAAGGAGGGAATCAGCCCAATGGTAATGACGGACAGAGAGATACCGTTAACACAACCCAGAACAACCAGACCAGTGCAGTAGTGAGTAGTACTACACCAAGTGGTAGCAATGCTTTAAACACGAACCAGGCTGCGATGTAAGGTCAGAATCTCAGTCTGTAACATGCCCTGTCCATACACCAATACAGGAACCCTATGACCTAAATGTAAGAAATGAATTATTACGTGAACTAAATGATGAAGGTATTATTCAGGAGGTGGTTAGTAAGAGCCCCATAGTTAAATTTAACGAGTCCGAGGCGTACACAGATGTTTTAATTGATAGTGGTTGTATGAAGAGTTGCATAAGTAGTGCATTTTATGATAAAATGAAAGGAACTGGAGTAAATTTTGAGGAGATGCCAATTAAAAGCACTTTTGTTATCACAGCTGTTGGGAAGAGGTCTAAAGTAATTTCTAAGCAAGTTTTAGTAGACATTAAAATTAATAATCATGTAGAGAAGCAGATTTGACTTGTAATTCCAAATTTAGTATTCAGTGTTATCTTGGGTTCAGAGTGGCTAAGTAGAGTGTCTGGTAACTTATGTTACGATGTAGGGAGTTTGAAATTTAAATGGGGAGATTCTGAAGTAGAAGTAGCGTTCAATGACCATATTCAGAGAAGTAGTATTGTAGGTGTGATTTGTACTTTAAATGAGATATCGCCAGCCGTAGAGCGGGGTTCTCCATGTTTAGTGGGCAGTGTGATTACGAACGGTAGTCTAGAGGACTTGTTACGTGATGCTGCATTTCAGGGAAATATAGAGGTGGAACAGTGTGTTCGGCTCTATGTGGTGTTATTGTGTAATAGGAGAGTTTTTGAGAATCGCATTGGTATGGCCAATTGCTATACACATTCATTGAACGTTATTGATAGGTCAGTATTCACAGGACATAGATATCCTGTACCTTTCGCTTATCAGAGTGCAGTTGAGGCACAAATTAACCAGATGCTTGGAGATGGGATTATTGAGCACTCTAACAGTCCATATGTTAATTCTTTGATCACGGTACCCAAGGCCGACGGCATAGTTCGTATTTGTTTAGACGCTCGTTTGGTTAACAGTAGAATTAGTTCATCTCAAATCTATGTCAATAGAGGAATTAATGCAAACATTTGAGGGGAAGAAGTATTTCACTTTTGTAGATTTGAGTTCCAGTTTTTGGCAAGTGCCACTTATGTACGAAGATAGACCATTTACAGCTTTTAGTCATAAATATAACCTTTATCAATTTTGTAGAACACCTTATGGGTTAAAGAGTAGTTCAGCAGGTTTAATTAGGGCTTTAAACATCGCATTAGGGGATGCCACAGGAGAGTTTGTAACCATTTACATTGATGATATGGTAATTAGTTCACGCAGTTTAGAGGAGCATCTACGTCATTTAGATATAGTTTTTTCAGAAGTTAGATAAGGCAGGGTTCACTTTGAAGCTGTCTAAGTCGTCATTCTGTCAGTCAGAAGTGACATTTTTAGGTCATAGAGTGTCGAGTAGAGGTGTGACACCAGAGGAAAGTAGGGTTAATAAGATACTTAACGCAGAGGTGCCACAGAATGTTAAACAGTTAAAAACATACCTGGGAATTTGCAACTTTTTCAGGAGGTTCGTTCTTAAATACTCAGGGTGGGTAGAACCATTCAGGGAATTGCTTAAAAGTGGGACTCGGTGGAGTTGGGAGTCCAAGCATGATCAGGCTTTTTAGAGCGCTGAAGGAAGGTTTTGAGAAAGCTGTAGTGCTGAAATATCCTTTGAAAGATAAGGAATATGTGGTTATGACAGATGCTTCACATATAGGCATTGCTCGAGTATTATGTCAGAAAGATGATGAGGGTAATCTGTGCATTGTATCTTTAGCCTCGCGAGGACTGACAGCAGCAGAGAAAAGATACACGATTACTGAGTTAGAGCTTTTAGGTATTGTTTTCAGTTTAGGGAAATTTAGAATGTATTTAGTAGGGGGGAAATTTGAGATCCATACAGATCACCATGCATTACTGTATAGAGCTTCCACGAGTTAAAATGGCACCGAAGCTTATGCATAGCGAACTTCCGGTCCGTGAATCTCCATTTGATTTTCATTGGCAATGAATCGTCCGTGATTATTTTCATTATTATTTCGAATTGTGGTTTTGTTTTTAGGTGTTCAACTTATGAAATATACACTAGAGGGTTAGCATTTCTTGAATATTCCAAGAACAAGTGTCTCCTAAAAGAGTAATTAGTAAAAATTCGCAACAGAAACGACCATAACAAACAGCTTGGTTACAAAGTGTGCGATCTGCACATGTCAAACTGCAGTAGTGTAACATATCTTAGACTACAATCGTATTAAATTGGTGCCAATGAAATATGTTATATGTGAGAATATTATAATAATTTGCTATCCGGTTGTTATATTGGTATATTATGTATTAACTTGACCCGATTAAATGTTAAAACGTGACGAAACTAGTGATAGGCTATTCACCATACCGGTAGGCCTAATATTTACTAACAACTCGTTGTTTCTTCTTTAACATTTATTTAATCATTATAATTATAATAGCCTACCCATTAACACTTATTTAACCAATAATCATTTTATAATTACAGTACATACATATTCTACGTACTTAGGCCTATTGCAAGAAAGCGATATTTGATAGCACATTCGGTTGCACCTTAAAATCCAACTGTGCCTAGTTTGCAATATTATGGAAAATATTACTGTAAGTTAATAGAGCAAACAACTGGCGACAAACGTTTTAAAGAAATGTCTACGTAAAGTACGGAACGGTACCAAACGGTAATCATTGAAAGGGTCAATTTCACAAACGAATGAACTTCAATTTGCATGAATTATTCAACCCTAAACCTTCGAATGGAGGCATGGATTGTCTGTCTTTAGAAATAGTTTAGTCAATAATTTAAAACAAGTTGTCAGAAAACTAAATACAAGGAGCTACGTGCCTACTACAATGTAAAGTTGCTCTGTGAGAAAAACAACCTTGCCAAGAGTATACGACGTGCATACAGTTAAATATAATCATTCAATTGGAGAGACACTTTCTTCGTCAAGATCTTAACAAAAAAATCAAACATAATCTGTTGTAAATTGACGGGAAAATGTGCAACATTTAGAGACTGCGAGTGTCGTAAGCGGCACAACGTTAGCCGACATTTCGCATCATTAATACATGAGAAATAAACACATGCAGAGCTTTCTCATTGCACACAGCGGAAGATCATCTCGCTCTTGATGCATTTTACAACTTTTATTTCTCCTAACAACAATAATTTGCTTAGATACTTGCAAGGAAAATTGTAGTACACAGTTCCCATTGCTTTCATTACCTGACTACTAAACCGGAAGCTGGTAATGCATAACCATACGCCGGTGGCGCGTCCTATGGCAAGTGAAAGAACGAAAGAAAGTGTAAGCTCTATATGAGGACTTGTAAACTCAGTTCTAACAGAGTTAGTAGGTGTATTCTTGCTCTGCAGGAATACGAATTCACAGTAAAATACATTAAAGGTAAAGATAACATTCTTGCAGACATGCTATCGAGGGACACTAATTTATGTAGGGATTATCCTGTGGTTAAAGCAGAGGACGGTATTTTAATATGTGCATGTGTGGACAGTAGCAACAGGGCATCGTTACAGACTCTGAGAAATATGCTAGTGGAGCAACGTGATGACGTTAAGTTAAGGGAGCCACTGGCTAGGTTGGAAATAGGTGAAGAAGAGTATGTGAAAGTAGGACGGTTCACGTACAAGATGCAGGATGGGCTTCTTGCAAGGAAATGTAGGAATAATCGGTGGGCAATATGTGTTCCTGCCACTTTGCGGGAGGAGCTAATTTGGTTCATTCATAGGGAATTGGGACACTTTGGTGCTGCCAAGGTGTTCTATGAAATTGGTCGTGACTTCATTTGGAGTAAAATGGGAAGGGATGTTAGGAGGATTTTAGCTAAGTGTGACACCTGTCAAAGGAGTAAATATCCAGTTAAATATTTAGTGGGGGAGAGATCTGCAGTTCTCACCAGTAGTCCCGGCGAACTACTGTGTGCGGATTTATTTGGCCCGATCGTTAAAGGACAGTACGGTCACGAGTACATTTTTATAGTTATTGACGCTTTTAGTAAGTATGTCAAGCTATATCCGCTAAGGAAAGCCACGGGACTAGCGTGTAGCCGTCTGATCATTAATAAGTATGTACCTGAGTTTGGCATTCCTCTCAGGATACTATCTGACAGTGGACCACAGTTTACTGCAAAGAAATGGAGAACCAGTATGCAGGAAGCTGGTATAACACACGTTCATTCCTCTGTAAGGTACCCTCAGGGTAATTCTGCAGAGCGTCCATTAAGGGAAGTGGCTCGTCTTTTTCGGACTCTAGTGCATGACAAGCATACGGCCAGGGTTGGACATCTTCCCAAGGTCGAGACTTGGCTGAATTCTGTCCAGCATGAGAGCACAAAATTGACGCCATACGAAGTTCACTTCGGTAAAAGACCAACTAGCGAGGGTGTTGGGTTTAAATGAGGGTAAGCAACCAGGGATGGATTACATTGTCCAATTGGCGAAACAGAATTTATCTAAGTCAGCACAAAAGAGAATTCGCCAACAAAAAGAAACTAAATTTGACCTATTCGAGCCGGGAGACAGAGTCTTACTTAGAGTTCCGTAACAGTCAAATAAGCTAGAGAAAGTCATGTCCAAGTTCTTTTATCTCTACGGGGGCCCATTTATAGTTTCCAAACGTATGGGCAAAACAGCATATGTGCTGGAGGATAGTAAGGGAAACAGATTATACGGGACGTATAATATACATAGTCTACAAAAGTATGTGTCATAGAGTAAGTGTGTTTAGCTGGCGAGCCAGTCTATCAAATGAGTAAGTGTGGTATTTGGTGCGTGGAAGATCTGGTTTTCCAGGCAGGCGTATCAGAAGTCACACAGGGGGGTAGTATGTAAGTAAATGAGAGTTTTTAAGGTACAGGGAAATATGACGGGATTGTCGGATGCTCTTGAGCACTAAAATGTCTCGATACACCAAGGCCAGAATTTGGTAGCGCTGGTGAATTCCCATTTGTCTCCTAGAGATGGGTGAGCGCTTGAACAGGGTATTTTTGCTTAAGGCGTCCACGAGACAAAAGATGGGCCATCAGAAGGCGAGACAGTCCTTCATGAAACTCATACATAACAGCACACGTGATTTCTGTTTACGGCCTCGCCATGTAAGATTTGTAAGTGTGTAATTTAAGGTAATTTGTACAAAGGTATTATTTGTGTGAGGAGAACTGGTCTGTGTTGAGAACTAGTATTAAGTAGAATATGGTCTACGGGAACTTAAGAAGACAGGGCGATTACGGCACAGAAATATTTGGTGTTATATGTAATGCGCATTTACTGGTTTTTTTTCAGAAGTCAATATTAATTTCGTCTTATATAAAGAGAGATTAAGTATTATGGTCACGATGCGCTGCCACAATAGTGTGATCGTGTGCTCAGTGAGAAAAGTGAGATTAAATTTCACCATAAGGAAGGGACCTCCAGTGAAATTAGGAAGTTCTGTGGTGATAAATATATCAGAACACCTTTGATGCGTGTGATGTGACATCTTATATACATAGTGCTCACACATTATTTATGTCTATTTTCCAACATAGAGAAATTTGAGAGGCGGAAATATCCGTGGAACATTATTCTATATGAAAAACATTGGACTGGTTGCAAAGTGCAATTCATAGTGACAACAAACTTTGACGCAAAGTGCGTAAAGATAAGTTATGAGTGTATATATATGTAATTTAGGGTGATTTCATTTATGTAATATGTATTTTGGATGGGGATTATTAACGTGTCTGGGATAATCACATGATGGACCGTCGTCACGGTAAATCATCCGATGATCCGAGGCGAATATGTAACGTGTTTTTCGAGGGGATTTTACGCCACTGGCATAAGTAAGTAGGAAGCCATTCTATATTTATTTACGCGGGAAATTGTTCAGCCAAGAGAAGTTTTCATGTTAATTTATTATTATTATTATTAACTTATTATTATTATTAAGGTATTTTTTGAAGCATTTTTATAAAATTATAAGCATACAGATGGGTTTTCTATGTCATAGAAAACACTATCAAGCAAATTATTACGAACAACATTATCATAGAAAATTATATGATTACGGAATTTTACGGAGTTTTGTCCGTTAGGGTATTATGAGAGAGGTGAGTCACGGGGAATTCAGCTACAGGCTTATTCTTGTCAAGAAGCATGACGCAAGCCTGGGTTGCTGCTTCAAGAAAAGGCGAAATAATCTGGAACGGTAATCGACTTCATCCTCGCGCCGAGTGTAATGAGCCTGAGGAGGGGGGGGGGGGGTAGCGCGTGGTGGCTCAGCCAATCAGAGGAGAGCGGGCAAGAAGAAGCCGGGTCAAGAGAGGGGAGGCGAGAAGTGCATATATGGTTTGCACGCCGTGGAGGCTAGGACTATCTTTGTAAAACTTAACCAGTGTGGTTGTACGTGTGATTGGCTCCGATGTTCGGACCATAAAGTTATCATATCTACAAGTATCTCATCAACTAACGAAAAAGATGACTACGTCCAGGAGGCTGTGGGAAGCTCTCTTCAACATCCAGTACGAGGGAAATGCTTCGGCAATTTCCAGTGGTAAGCGCGAATGACTCAGAACTACGTAATCTCTCGTCTTTTTTTTTTCATTTTCAGTATTTCAGTAACTTTATAGGTTGGGAATAAGAGTAAAATCAGTAATTTATCAGACTCCGTTTTCACGTAATTTTCTAGCGGTAATATTCAAATCGCAACGCTCCAATTTGAATTCAGAATATATTATTATTACTATTAATTTTGCCATACTTGTTTTATATAATAAATTCATTTCTTTTAACCATGCAATCTTTGCTTTCAGTAGGTAGCATTAGATATAGACCAATTCCTTCTCCTGATACAATTGTTTGTTGGGTTAATGATCAAATCATACCACGATCTGAGTGAATAGATTCTTGAAGGTGTTCTACCAGAGCTAGGTGTTGTTAAATATAAATTTAGATTTCAACATAGCGTAGAGGTCTTGGCGACCATTAAAACAACATATCTTAGGCAGAGTAAATATTTCAAAGTGCAAGGCAGGGCCAGTAGAAGCATTACATTTTTCACGCAAAAGTGAGGGCCTATAAATCCGTTTCACTTGTACGCTCAACTTGGAGCAAGGAAACCATTACAATTGTAGGAATTTATTTAATGGGGCCTCCAAACCTTGAGGTAAACCGTATGCGATTTACATTCCACATAGTCACATGGCTTACAGTACGTCGTTGTACCGATCTCCGCCACCGCGCGCGCTCATTGTTTCCGTCCCATGCACTTCCGTCCCATCCACTTCCGTCTCTTTTCCAAAATCACTCCCACAAAAATGTCCAGCTACAGAGAGCCACAAAAATATCAGATGCCGAGTGGAAAGCTGTTACGCATCAAAAATATTCGGAGGGCTGGAACGGGGTACACTCAGCCTTCTGAGGCAAAACTGAGATTCCACAGTACGGTACTTTTGGAAAATAGATTATCAATTTGTAAACAATAATAAAAAAAATTAAAAAAAACTGTTTACCTTTCTGCTTCATAAATTTTACAACTTTCTTTATATTGCCACTAATTGTAGGGTATAGGCTATATAAACGTAGAATTTTACAATTAACTCTTACCTAAAATAATTACACAAAGTTATATACTGTAAGATATAGGTTGATATTTCTGGGTATTTTGCGGTGACAATCCCCTGAGATCACTCACAATTTTCCAGGATAGTCAGCCCCCCCCCCCCCCAAAAAAAAAGAAATTGTATATACGGCCCTGTACCAAATCAGTGTCACCCTGTGTGCAGGACTCGCACCTGGGACCTTAAGATTTCCAACCCGATGTTCTTTGCAAGCAGATATAACTCTAAAGAAGCAATTTTACACTATAATAATAATAATAATAATAATAATAATAATAATAATAATAATATCGAATGGCCTCGGATGCCGGGTGCAAGCTTTCTTATTTTCATTCCAGAGGGCAGCTTGCATGTCGAATTTCGTTGTTCTTTGAAGCAGTATGAGAGTCAAGGAGGCTAGAATGTAAGCTCCTTGACTTTATAGCGCTTTCTAGTAGAGAAATGAGGAACCCTCAGTTGGCGGAAAATTTCGAGATTAATTTTGCCAGTATGAACACGGCCTACTGAATTCAAATGGGTTCTTTAACATGTCAACATCGTATGACATGCGTGTCGTGATTTTTGCCGCCTTTAAAAAAAATCACTTACCACGGCCAGGAGCGAACCTGTAAGCTTAGGGTTGGTAGTCCCACACGATAACCACTCACCCACCGTGCCAAGCTTAGGGTTGGTAGTCCCACACGATAACCACTCACCCACCGTGCCAAGCTTAGGGTTGGTAGTCCCACACGATAACCACTCACCCATCGTGCCAAGCTTAGGGTTGGTAGTCCCACACGATAACCACTCACCCCCCGTGCCAAGCTTAGGGTTGGTAGTCCCACACGATAACCACTCACCCACCGTGTCAAGCTTAGGGTTGGTAGTCCCACTCGATAACCACTCACCCACCGTGCCAAGCTTAGGGTTGGTAGTCCCACACGATAACCACTCACCCACCGTGCCAAGCTTAGGGTTGGTAGTCCCACACGATAACCACTCACCCACCGTGCCAAGCTTAGGGTTGGTAGTCCCACACGATAACCACTCACCCATCGTGCCAAGCTTAGGGTTGGTAGTCCCACACGATAACCACTCACCCCCCGTGCCAAGCTTAGGGTTGGTAGTCCCACACGATAACCACTCACCCATCGTGCCAAGCTTAGGGTTGGTAGTCCCACACGATAACCACTCACCCACCGTGCCAAGCTTAGGGATGGTAGTCCCACACGATAACCACTCACCCACCGTGTCAAGCTATTTTACAGTGTTGCCATATTAACAATTAGCTTTCAGTCGCTCAACACTAAATAATTCCACTTACTGGAATATGAGAAAAGCAGTGACTTAGCTGCTCGTCTTTCACCCGGGCAGCCGGAGTTCGAATCCCGGTGACAGCGGGGTGGAATTTTCACCTGAAAAATCACGTGGCGCCAGAGAGGGCATCCGGCCTTAAATCCGCGGCCAAAACCAAAATGAGCCTGGTTGGCTCCGGCGAACCACAATTAATTGGGAAAAGTCAAAAAATGTTTACTGGAATATGAGAAAAAATAACATGAAATAAATTACATGTGATTAAGATAGTCAAGTACGTTATTGTTGCTTTAAGGGGCGGAACAGCGGGGTCACCTGCTTCATCAAAATTAAGGCATAATGTCAGTAATAATTACCACACTTAGACCTAACCTTTCTGGCAGGTTTCTTATTATTTTTTGTTTTCGGTGGACGGAGACTGTGGGTGTCACTGTACGTTTGGTAGTGTTTAGTGTCTTAAAAATTTGGATCTGATGATGCTCGCATGACGAGCGAAACATGTCATTACTTAGTTTTCTCCTTCTTTAACCCTTTGTGGGATAGGGGTCTCTATATTAACCACCTGTCATAAGGACAGTTTATGATTTCAAAGATGCTGATAGTTGAATCTTAAAGCCAAATTTCAGAGTATTTTCATGGCGAAGTGCTAGTATTTCTAAAAATCAATATACCTACGTATATACTTCACGTTATGTGTTAGACAAAAATTTAAAAAAAAAACTAAAAACATTAGCAATTAAAGTGTAACAAGTAGTTCCGTGAAGAACTATACAGCCTATTTTCATATATCGTGCTCATGTTAATTGCCACTATCAACATACAAAATTTCAGTTTAATTGCTGTAACAGAATCGTAGATATTGAGAACCGTCTAAATATTTCAGATGGTCGCCAGGTTGGATTTTTATTTATGTACTATTACATTAAGATTATTGTGTACGTGTGGTATTCAAACTTCAATCGCATGATTAGAACACAAGAAGTAAAAACGAGATTTTAAAATTACGCACAGCAGCCATCTTGTGATTATGCAAGCAATTGAAATAAATTAGATGCCAGTGGATCAACATTTGTATAAGCATTTAACGTGCAACGTTTCACGGCATTCGGATAGTTAATTCGCGAGAAACGTCCATTTAAATATTTAAATTTCGCGTCGCCGCCATGTTGGATTTGTGCTCACCAGGTTACTGAAAGTCCTATAGGTGAACATATGTTCATAGTCTCTATGAACGTAAAAAAAATCAGTTTGGTTGCTGTAAAAGATTCATAGATATTGAGAACCGTCTAAATATTTCGGAAGCTCGCCATTTAGGATTGTTATATGTATAGGCCATAGAGTTATGTACCATCCAAGGACAATTATTGCCTAGGTTCATATTCAAACTTTCACTTCGATCAAATGATTACGACACAAGAAATAAAAACTTAATTTTAAAATTTCGCACATCCGCCATCTTGAGGTTATGCAAACAATTGAATTAAATTAGATGGCAGTGCATTACAATCTGCAAAATCATTTACTGTACCACATTTCACTGCGCTCAGAGAGTTAAATCACGAGAAAAGTTTATTAAAATATTTCAAATTCGCTTGGTCGCCATGTTCGTTTTGTACTTTACAGGTTTATGAAATATACATAGGTAAACTTGTATCAGTACCCTTTATCACCGTACAAAATTGCAGGGTGATATCTGTAATAGTTTCGGAGATATACACACACATCAAAAAAAGTTTTGCATCACCTCGGTTCCCAGATCTCCGGCATATAGACGTTGACTGTGTATATTGTATCAAAGATACAGTCCCTTTGACTGTTCATAGATGTCACTAAAACTGCTCAAAGATGTAAACAACCATGCATGAGCAGGGCCTATTAGACGGAGGGGGTACGACAGCCGATCAGTTCCAGTCATTCCCCCAGGACGAAGGTACGCTGCTCATGTTGTCTGTAGTTCTACCATGCCTAGAAGGTCAATACCGCAGTTCGATCGCGTCCGCATTGTTACTTTGTGTCAAGAAGGGCTCTCAACAAGGGAAGTTTCCAGGCGTCTCAGAGTGAACCAAAGCGATGTTGTTCGGACATGGAGGAGGTACAGAGATACAGGAACTGTCGATGACAGGCCTCGCTCAGGCCGCCCAAGGGCTACTACTGTAGTGGATGACCGCTACTTACGGATTGCCGCTCGGAGGAACCCTGACAGCAATGCCACCATGTTGAATAATGCGTTTCGTTCAGCCACAGGACGTCGTGTTTCAACTCAAACTGTGCGCAATAGGCTGCATGATGCGCAACTTCACTCCCGACGTCCATGGCGAGGTCCAGCTTTGCAACCCCGACACCATGCAGCGCGGTACAGATGGGCCCAACAACATGCTGAATGGACCCCACAGAATTGGCATCACGTTCTCTTCACCGATGAGTGTCGCATATGCCTTCAACCAGACAATCGTCGGAGACGTGTTTGGAGGCACCCTGGTCAGGCTGAACGTCTTAGACACACTGTCCAGCGAGTGCAGCAAGGTGGTGGTTCCCTGATGTTTTGGGGTGGCATTATGTGGGGCCGACGTACGCCACTGGTGGTCATGGAAGGCTCCGAAACGGCTTTACGATACCTGAATGACATCCTCCGACCCATAGTGCAACCATATCGGCAGAATATTGGAGAGGCATTTGTCTTCATGGACGACAATTCTCGACCTCATCGTGCACATCTTGTGAATGCGTTCCTTCAAGATAACGACATCGCTCGACTACAGTGGCCAGCATGTTCGCCAGACATGAACCCTATCGAACATGCCTGGGATATGTTGAAAAGGGCTGTTTATGGACGTCTTGACCCACCAACCACTCTGAGAGATTTACGCCGAATTGTCGTTGAGGAGTGGGACAATTTGGACCAACAGTGTCTTGATGAACTTGTGGATAGTATGCCACGACGAATACAGGCATGCATCAATGCAAGAGGACGTGCTACTGGGTATTAGAGGTAGTGGTGTGTACTGCAATCTGGACCACAAATGCTGCAAGTCTAGCTGTATGCTGGTACAACATGCAATGTGTGGGTCTCATGAGCAATAAAACGAGCTGAAATGTTGTTTGTGTTGATCTCTATTCCCTTTGTATTTAAAGGTTCCGGAACTCTTGGAACCGAGGTGATGCAAAACTTTTTTTGATGTGTGTAGAATGTCAGTGAAATATTTCGCACAGCCGCCATTTTTAGGTTAAGTAAACAATTGAAATAAATTATACTCCAGTGCAATACAATGTGTATAAACATTTGCTGTACCAAGTTTCATTACATTTGGATAGTTAAATTGCGAGAAAAGTCTATTTAAAAGTCTCAACTTCGCTTGACCGCCACGTTGGCTTTTTAGTCACCAGGTTTTTGAAAGTCTCATAGGTGAACTTTCAGTAGTGCCCTTTATCACCGTACACAATTTCAGGGCGATATCAATAATAGTTTCGGAGATATTGAATGCTAGTGAAATAATTCACACAGCCGCCATGTTGGATTGGTGAGACGTAACAAAATTTGAAGGGCACGGTCGAGGTCGCCGGGAATAGTGCTATGAACTTACTGAGTTTCATTGAAATCGCTCGAGCCGTTTAGATTTTATTAGGGGGACACACATACACACCTCACACACACGCACACACACACACGGACAAAAGGTGATCTCATAAGCCTATTTTTTTCAAAATTGAAAATAGGCTAAAAATAAAATATAAATACAGATAGCCTATAAAATTCGCCAAAAAATTATAATAATAATAATAATAATAATAATAATAAAAGAAATATAAACGTGAAAATAATAAACATAACTATAAAAGGAATTATGAAAATAATTGAAAAAATCAATTCGAAATTAGTTAATTAATTAAATCAATAAAAATGTCAAAATTAAATCTATAAGAACATATATCATAATTTAAAAAGTAATATTTTCAGGTAATATTAGAGAAACAAAGAAATAACATTAATAATTATAATAATTAAAAAGTGACAGTCAGTCTGAAAGACTAGACTTTGTATAATTTTAAATGCTACGAATGCTGAAAAATGCTAGAAAGGCTGGAGGCTTCTCGCTTCGTTCGAAGCCAAAGACTCTTGACATGTTAGAAAATTATGTGCATAATACGTATCTTGCTTACCTTGTTTCAAATTACTCGCGAACGGCAAGTGCAAACCAAGGGCAAAGCAAGGCCAAGCGCGCGGGAAGCCGCACGCTCACCAGAGCGCGCGGGGACGCCCTTCCATCCAGTCTAAAAAATACTTATAGTGGGCGATGTATTGAAGATAAAGATATGCTCTCGTGGACTTTTTTGTTGAACTTTTCATGCTGGCCAATTTTTACGCTCATAGTATATTGATATTTTTAACGGTTTGCCCAGCGTAAGCTTAAGAAGCTCACGGACGCCAAGTTTGTTTTCGAGTTTTTAGTGAAATCGTTACTGCTTGGCTTCCTTTGATCATACATAAATTATTTTCTACAGAATCTTTACTCAAGATATCCTTTAGAGAATGGTGAAACCCGCGTCAAAATCCATCCAGTGGTTCTCGAGATTACCCGTGACATCCAAGAATCGGGGGTTTTTGTCTTATACTAACGAAGTAGAGATTGTCGGGGAACACATGCACACCTCAGTGCATCTGGGTACATTTCGTTCCGTCACCGTAGCGTAACGCCAGACCCCAGCGTAACGACGAAGTCGACAAGATCATTTAAAATGATAAAATATTAGTAAATTAAAATGTAAAAACACATACAAATAAAAATAAATAGTATTGTTCTATAAAGGATCAATTAAAGTCTCTCTTTCGAGTCCGTCAACACAGTAATGAGCACAATTAAATTGAACTATTCATAGAAATCTCATGGTTTTCAGTCGGTCAACACGATTGTACGCAATTGTAATGGGTGGTTCCCTAATCAAGAAAAAACAAGATGTTCAGGAAAGAACATATAGCCTACTTTCTCCTAAATGTATGGGTATAGTTATAACTCTCTGTCCTTATCAACTCCTATTTTCTTCCTATTCGAATTGCAAATTGGCACACTGGATTTGTAGCAGCGGCGTTCAAACCATAATTTATAATTTACCCCAGTATTTTGCAATTTCATCAGCAAACACTTTGCAGTATATTAACACCGACTACTAACAATAATTGAAACTTCGTTGGTCTAAACCAGTGGTTCTGAACCCGTAAAAGGCTGCGGACCACTCAGCGTGAAATTGAATCATGTACGGACCACCCTCCACCCAATACATCTTATCAGTTGTAACCCTTCGTCAATAACACTTATTTTAAAGATATTTCAACCTGATAAGTCATCGCCGCCAATACATTCGGACGATTCTCGTTCAACGCACATCGTTTTCGAAATCGCCATTTATTGGCCACTTTTCATAAGTGCTAGTGGACCCTTTTCTCCCGCGGACCACTCCCGAGGCACTCGCGGACCACCGTTTAAGAACCACTGGCCTAAACGTATCACTAGGAGAAACACATTTAATATACCCACAGCACACCTAATTTTTAATCGCGCCTATACAGTACTTGGCAGTGCACTCTATCGGCAACAAGAGGCCATTTTCAATAACACCGCTGGCATGGGTTCACTAACTGGCCGGTAGAGAGCGCAGCTCGCATCTAGTAGGCAGTGGATACCTCTCGCATACTATACTTCAACTAGTTGCTGGTAGATGTCACTCCTGCAGATCCATTGGAGAATTTGTTTTAATTAAATATATATATATATATATATTTTCCACTGCAAAATGCACAATATAACTCTCAATTATATAACGCCTCAGTACTCAAAAAACAATAAATATTTTAAAAAAATCAAGCAAAGAAATACAACGCTGTTAGGTTTAGAACCCCAGCCGGCCGGGTGAGAGACCAACGGTGTAACCACAGACCTAAGTATGTCCTCCTAAGGTCAATGTTATCAATCGATTGAGATACAACGTCTTAGCAAATAATGACTTTGAACGATTTCTTCACTGGAGTATATTTCTAACAAAGTTCATATTATTTCTATCTGTGGGCTATATTGCATGCAACATAATCAAATTAGTGAAATATAGGTCAGAACGAGAGATCAGCTGCCATCTTGTCTGTAACCGAGACGGTTCAGCTTATTAAAGCCACTTCTGCACTATAATATTACAATATATATTTTTAATTTCGAACGGGCCACGTACGTTAGAACAGTTTAAACGATTCTTGGTTCAATAATCGGAACTGGTGGGTCCCATCTTATGGATTATAAAGTTTGCATAATTCACACGCCCGCCATCCTGAAATGGTACGGCTGATGACCTTGTCGCTTGGGCACAAGACGCGTCCCATATGAAGGTACGTTGTTATCAAATTTGGTAACTATCTAATGATTAGTTTGGTCGTAATTTAATTTTAAGTTTTGACCATTTGAGTGGCCATCATTACGTTTTGGTAAAGATCGCGGCAATATAAAACATGCCACTGAGGTGCCCCTACTAGTGCTGCCTCTGTACCAAATTTCGTTCGATTCGGATTCACCGTGTTTGAATTGATAGGAGGGGACAGACATCCGGTGTACGCACACACACGCACAGAGACGGACACACAAGTTTTGGCCCTGTGTAGATCTCATAAATCTCCTTTTATGTTTTGCAAAAATCGAAAGTAGGCTAAAAATTACATGAGATTAATAAATTCATTTGATGACCAGTTTCGATCGTCAAGCGATCATCATCAGATCATAACAAAACAAAATCACATAACTAACATCTTGACAAGTTGTGCTAGTTAATAATAACTACTGTAACTATGTAAGTATATTTATTGTAAATACCATCAACTCCATACCTGTACACATAGATTTAATAGCCTAAGTGTGACGATCGGAGCCGGTCATCCTAGTGAATTAATTATACTCCGTCATTTTTTTTTTGTTCATGATTAGGAAACCACTCATTACAATTGGGTACAATCGTATTGACCGACAGAACAGAGAAAATTTCATGAAATGGCTTTCCCGTTATCCTGCTCACTTAGACGTCACCACTTTTCAGGACCTAAATCGCTCGTCAAGTTTACAACAATGTATGTGCCTGCCAAACAATGACAGAAGGACATATCCATTTCATTTTTAAAAAAATGCTCATCAAAATGCAATAAATAACTTGTTCGAGATAATCCAATATTCATTAGTGCCAACTTAATAATATTGTTACTGCAGTACCGCTTGCCGCAGTGAGTGGGAATCAATAAGTTATGGGGCGAGTTGGCTTCGTGGAATCTGCTTCTCTGCCAGACTCGTCGTCTCGTGCTCCAGGAAGCTACAACACCACCGTCAATAGCAGGGCTACCAACATCACTCGTGCGCCAGGAATAAAGACAATAGCAAGGCTACCAACTACTCGTGCACCAGGAACACCGTCAATAGCAGGGCTCCCAACAATACTCGTGCTCTAGGAAGCTACAATAACACCGCCAATAGCAGGGCTACCAACATCATTCGAGCTCCAGGAAGCTACAATAACACCGTCAATAGCAGGGCTACCAACATCACTCATGCTCCAGGAAGCTACAATAACACCGTCAATAGCAGGGCTACCAACATCACTCATGCTCCAGGAAGCTACAACAACACCGTCAATAGCAGGGCTACCAACATCACTCGTGCTCCAGGAAGCTACAACAAAACCGTCAATAGCAGGGCTACCAACATCACTCATGCTCCAGGAAGCTACAACAACACCGTCAATAGCAGGGCTACCAACATCACTCGAGCTCCAGGAAGCTACAAAAACACAGTCAATAGCAGGGCTACCAACAATACTCGTGCTCCAGGAAGCTACAACAAAACCGTCAATAGCAGGGCTACCAACATCACTCATGCTCCAGGAAGCTACAACAACACCGTCAATAGCAGGGCTACCAACATCACTTGAGCTCCAGGAAGCTACAATAACACAGTCAATAGCAGGGCTACCAACATCACTCGAGCTCCAGGAAGCTACAATAACACCGTCAATAGCAGGGCTACCAACATCACTCGTGCTCCAGGAAGCTACAACAACACCGTCAATAGCAGGGCTACCAACATCACTCGTGCTCCAGGAAGCTACAATAACACCGCCAATAGCAGGGCTACCAACATCACTCGTGCTCCAGGAAGCTACAATAACACCGTCAATAGCAGGGCTACCAACATCACTCGAGCTCCAGGAAGCTACAACACCGTCAATAGCAGGGCTACCAACATCACTCGTGCTCCAGGAAGCTACAATAACACCGCCAATAGCAGGGCTACCAACAATACTCGTGCTCCAGGAAGCTACAATAACACCGTCAATAGCAGGGCTACCAACATCACTCGAGCTCCAGGAAGCTACAACAACACCGTCAATAGCAGGGCTACCAACATCACTCGTGCTCCAGGAAGCTACAATAACACAGTCAATAGCAGGGCTACCAACATCACTCATACTCCCGGAAGCTACAACAACACCGTCAATAGCAGGGCTACCAACATCACTCGTGCTCCAGGAAGCTACAATAACACAGTCAATAGCAGGGCTACCAACATCACTCATACTCCCGGAAGCTACAACAACACCGTCAATAGCAGGGCTACCAACATCACTCGTTCTCCAGGAAGCTACAATAACACAGTCAACAGCAGGGCTACCAACAATACTCGTGCACCAGGAAGCTACAATAACACAGTCAATAGCAGGGCTACCAACAATACTCGGGCACCAGGAAGCTGCAATAACACAGTCAATAGCAGGGCTACCAACATCACTCGTGCTCCAGGAAGCTACAATAACACCGTCAATAGCAGGGCTACCAACATCACTCGTGCACCAGGAAGCTGCAATAACATAGTCAATAGTAGGGCTACCAACATCACTCGTGCTCCAGGAAGCTACAATAACACAGTCAATAGCAGGGCTACCAACATCACTCGTGCTCCAGGAAGCTACAATAACACAGTCAATAGCAGGGCTACCAACATCACTCATACTCCCGGAAGCTACAACAAAACCGTCAATAGCAGGGCTACCAACATCACTCATGCTCCAGGAAGCTACAACAACACCGTCAATAGAAGGGCTACCAACATCACTCGAGCTCCAGGAAGCTACAAAAACACAGTCAATAGCAGGGCTACCAACAATACTCGTGCTCCAGGAAGCTACAACAAAACCGTCAATAGCAGGGCTACCAACATCACTCATGCTCCAGGAAGCTACAACAACACCGTCAATAGCAGGGCTACCAACATCACTTGAGCTCCAGGAAGCTACAATAACACAGTCAATAGCAGGGCTACCAACATCACTCGAGCTCCAGGAAGCTACAATAACACCGTCAATAGCAGGGCTACCAACATCACTCGTGCTCCAGGAAGCTACAACAACACCGTCAATAGCAGGGCTACCAACATCACTCGTGCTCCAGGAAGCTACAATAACACCGCCAATAGCAGGGCTACCAACATCACTCGTGCTCCAGGAAGCTACAATAACACCGTCAATAGCAGGGCTACCAACATCACTCGAGCTCCAGGAAGCTACAACACCGTCAATAGCAGGGCTACCAACATCACTCGTGCTCCAGGATGCTACAATGACACCGCCAATAGCAGGGCTACCAACAATACTCGTGCTCCAGGAAGCTACAATAACACCGTCAATAGCAGGGCTACCAACATCACTCGAGCTCCAGGAAGCTACAACAACACCGTCAATAGCAGGGCTACCAACATCACTCGTGCTCCAGGAAGCTACAATAACACAGTCAATAGCAGGGCTACCAACATCACTCATACTCCCGGAAGCTACAACAACACCGTCAATAGCAGGGCTACCAACATCACTCGTGCTCCAGGAAGCTACAATAACACAGTCAATAGCAGGGCTACCAACATCACTCATACTCCCGGAAGCTACAACAACACCGTCAATAGCAGGGCTACCAACATCACTCGTTCTCCAGGAAGCTACAATAACACAGTCAACAGCAGGGCTACCAACAATACTCGTGCACCAGGAAGCTACAATAACACAGTCAATAGCAGGGCTACCAACAATACTCGGGCACCAGGAAGCTGCAATAACACAGTCAATAGCAGGGCTACCAACATCACTCGTGCTCCAGGAAGCTACAATAACACCGTCAATAGCAGGGCTACCAACATCACTCGTGCACCAGGAAGCTGCAATAACATAGTCAATAGTAGGGCTACCAACATCACTCGTGCTCCAGGAAGCTACAATAACACAGTCAATAGCAGGGCTACCAACATCACTCGTGCACCAGGAAGCTGCAATAACACAGTCAATAGCAGGGCTACCAACAATACACGTGCACCAGGAAGCTACAATAACAGTCCATAGCAGGTCTACCAACAATACTCGTGCACCAGGAAGCTACAATAACACAGTCAATAGCACGGCTACCAACAATACACGTGCACCAGGAAGCTACAATAACACAGTCAATAGCATAACTACCAACAATACTCGTGCGCCAGGAACACAGACAATAGCAAGGCTACCAACATCACTCGTGCATCAGGAAGTTACAATAACACAGTCAATAGCAGGGCTACCAACATCACTCATGCGTCAGGAACACAGACAATAGCAGGGCTACCAATATAACTCGTCGTCTCGTGGCTTGTACTTAACAGGCACTGTATGCCTTGTCCTAGTACTGTAAATTTAAAACCATATATTCCCCTGAATGTAATTCGCATCGGGAGAGCGTGGGTTCAAACCCCACCTCAGTCGTCCTAAAAATGGTTTTCGTTTTTTCCCATGTTCACCACCAGGCAAATGCTGGGACAGTTCCTTCCAAGATTGCTTCCCTGGCCCTACCTTAATTAGACCCAAGTTAGCGGTCACCATCCCCAGTTGTATCTGCTGATGAAGTGTGTTCAGCTCTCAGACACCGTCGTTGGGACGGTAGAGGAATGATCCCTCGCGGAGGGAGGATATGCGATTAAAAAAAGGATTATTATTATTATTATTATTATTATTATTATCGGAGCCTCCGTGGCTTAGGCAGAAGCACGCCGGCCTCTCACCGCTGGGTCCGTGGTTCAAATCCCGGTCACTCCATGTGAGATTTGTGCTGGACAAAGCGAGGGCAGACAGGTTTTTCTCCGGGTACTCCGGTTTTCCCTGTCACAATTTCATTGCAGCAACACTCTCTACCATCATTTCCTTTCATCTGTCATTCATCTGTCATTGCCCCAGGGGAGTGCGACAGGCTTCGGCAGCCGGCACAGTTCATATCCTCGCCGCTAGATGGGGGCTTCATTCATTCCATTCTCTGAACCGGTCGGTCGACTGGAAGCAGTTTGTGGATTTTCATCTTTATTATCATCTTGTATTGTTGCAGAAGGCGGGAAACGATCACCAAGGACAGGTTGTTGATTTGACTTATGTGGTGAAAATGTTTATAAACTTTCCAAGTGTTGAGCAGGTGTTACGATGACAGATTACATGTCACTATATTGATGGGAAGTTCCAATACTTGCAGGATTCTCTTCAGAGATGTTGGTACAACAGTCGTCCTTTCTTGATGGCACATCTTATTTATATTTTCTACCAACTAACTGGGTTTGCAGAGCAATGTCGATCAAATTGCGTGTGTTTTTGGATTGATGTCTGGTCTATTAGTTGGAATGTCGAAAAGTGCAGACAACTAGATGTCAACACCTACTTGTTGAAGTACAGTTTGGTACTTTGTAAGACGCGGCAGATGTTGTCTTAGCGTCAGAGTTCCATGCGGATGACAGTAACTTACAACTTCTCACATGCAGTAGTCACGAACTGCTGTGACAGAGGCTACGACACTTGGGCTTGGCTATCTCAGTACAGTATATAAAGTAGGCTTTGTTTCTGAATCTTGTGCAGCTGTGTCCTGCATAGTTACCACGCCTTACATTCTTCCTACCTACCTTACTTCGTCCATTCCTTCCTTCCGTCCTCCTTTCCTATCTTCTTTCTACCTCCCTTCTTCCTTACCTTCAATAACTAACAAGGGGACCCTACAGCAATCGGATTGTTGTAATTTTTCCCGCTTCGGGTAAGTAAAGTTCAGACCTCGAACAATAATTTCCCCAAGCCGTTCGATGCCATATTCATAAATTCTCGAGAAAATCGACTTTCAAGTTTTCCGAGCGCTTCATATCCAGTAAAGATGTTACCGAGTTTGAGCGGGACGCGTGGCTCACCCGGTAAGGTTCGGGCCCAGTAATCGCCGGGGCGCTAGTTCGAGTCTCACTTCGGGTGCTATATTTTCTTTTCTTTCAAGTCATATACAGGATACACGCAGAACTGTCATTCGGAATAATGACAGATCTCGAAGAAACCGACATATTCAAATATTCCATCACATTCAATTTTACTCATTCCATTGTTGACATTTATTCTTCTATTCATAGTTTTATTAATCTACAAGGTGTGAATATTATTGTTGGATATTATTTTTGTCCCTTATTCGCAATTTCAAATAAGAGAGAATTAGAAATGAGACGTGCACTTTTTCATTGGAAATTATAATTACATATCTGTGAATTACTACAGACTTGATGATTTTCATATTTCAATCACATTAGCAGTATATGAATTGAAAGAAGAAAAGAAAAAAATATAGCACCGAAAGTGAGCCTCGAACTAGCGTCCCGGAGATTACTGGACCCGAACGTTACCGGGTGAGCCACGCGTCCTGCCCGAACTCTGGAAGTCTTTCTCGAGAATTTATGAATATGGCATCGAACGGCTTTGGGAAATTATTGTTCGAGGTCTGAACTTTACGTACCCGAAGCGGGAAAAATTACAAAAATCCGATTGCCGTAGGGTCCCCTTGTTAGTTTGGTATTCCTGAATATCTACGTGTCCTACCAACCTGTTTCTCTTCCCTTCATTAGCACTCGCCACAAAAATCTCCTCTCCCCCACTCTTTGGTTACTAAATCTAGTCTTCTAACGTATGTAATACTTTAAAACATCGCCCACTATAAGTGTTTTTACGTTTTCATTTCTTCCAACAATCTCCAGTCAGTGGAAATTTAAAATACTAGCTTCAGAGCGAGCGTATCACCGCTGCTTCGGCCAGCATCAAACTGTAGAGTCGTGTCGAGTTAAGATTTTAGAGAAGAGTATATGTGTTTGGAGTTTCGGTGTTCACCTCGGCTTTTCTGAATTGCGTCTGGGACCTACCGTCCGAGCGCCTTTTAAGCTAACGCTGGGTAAACCGTTAATGACACCAGGCGAAGCCGGGACGGGTTGCTATTAATAAAATACAGGGTGTTTCAGGAGGAATAGTAAATATTTTTGGAGGTGGTAGTATATATGAATTGCAATTAAAAAATTACAGTCAGTCTGAAAGACTAGACGTTATATCATTTCAAATGACGCATGCTACAAATGCTACACATGTTAGAAAGGCTCAGGAGGGCTCTTTCAACAGACTCCAGTACCCATTAACTCAGGCTTCCCGCACGGGCAATTCTTTAAGGGTCACCCTGTATTTGAGTCTGCCATCTTTTACAACTCTTTAAGGGTCACATATTATTTGAATCTGATATCTTGCAAACCTCTTTAAGGGTCACCCTGTATTTGATTGAATCTAACATACTGTATACCTCGTTAAGTGTCACCCTGTATTTTACTCCGACATCCTGCACACCTCTTTAGGAGCCACCCTGTATTCTTATCTCGCATCTCGTATATCTCTCTAGAAATCATCCTGTATTCTCGTGTGACATCTTGTACACCTCTTTAGGAGTCACCCTGTATTCTTGTCTGACATCTTGTGCACCTATTTAGGAGACACCCTGTATTCTTCTCTGCCAACTTGTACACCTCTTTAAGAGTCACCTTGTATTCTTATCTGGCATCTTGTACACCTCTTTAGGAGTCACCCTGTATTCTTTTCGCTTCGCTCGAAGCCCCAGGTCGCTCAACGCCCCAGGACTCTTTCAACAGACTCCATTAGCCAATAACTTAGGCTTCCAGCGTGGCGGCATGACGTCACGCACTCGCCGTCCTTTACCCATTAACTTAGGCTTCCCGCGCGGCTGCAAGACGTCACAGTCTCCGTCTCCGTCCCGCGTAACGTTGGACCCAAAGCTAAACGACGAAGTCGACAAAATCATTTGAAATGATAAAATTCCATAAAACATGTGCCCCAATTGTATTGCGTACCGAGATACGGCTGGTAGTATTTAACCCGAACTATTGTAAAGCCAAGGCAAATGAGGACGTTCAAAGTTGATTTTCAAAACTTCCACCACCAATTTTAATGCATTTTGCACTTCTGTTGATAACACCCCGTGTAGCTCTTCAGGGAGCTTCTTGACGTTCTTTGATGAGGGCTGCACTATGCATAATACGAACGATCAACTCGGCTCTTGTGTTAACATTTTCCTTGTAAACTTCGCCTTTCAACCATCCCAACAAGCAAAAATTCAAAGGGTTAAGGTCCGGGGACCTTGGTGGCCAAGAAACGTGCCCATATCTCGCGATCCATCTCCCGGGGAATGTTACGATTAGATGTTGTATCCTGTCATGAGCTAATCGTTTCATCTGTACATAGCTACCACACCCTACATCCGAGGCAATCTGTTTAACATATTCTAACCTTGGTCTACCCCTACAGTTCTTATCCTCGACCCTTCCTTCCATAACTAAGTTTGCAACCTAGGCTATCTCTTCTCTTCATTAGCAGTCGCCACAAACATCTCTCCTCTCCCACTCGTCTTAATACCTCTTAATCTGATCTTCATCATTCCCCTGTAACACCACATTTCAAACGCTTCAATTCTCCTCTTTTCTGCTGCACCAATAGTCCAAATCTAGACACGGTCTAGACAAAGAGTTTCAAAAATGACTTCCTAATACCTAGGCCTAAATCTATATTCGATAGATTCTGTTGAAATGCTTTTCTTGCCTGAGCCAACCTACTTTTTATATCCTCTTTGCTTCGTCCATCACTGGTTATTTTGCTTCCTAAGTAGCAGAAGACTCCTACTTCCTTTAGTTTTTCATCTGCCAATTTGATGTCCATGGGAGTTTCTGATTTATTTCGGCTGCATTCCAGTATTTTTGTTTTACATTTACCCAAGTATAGATCCCTCCTGCGGCGCTCACAAGCGACCGATCGTGAAAGATGAGCATTCAAATGAAAGAGAATATACATTACCAGTGACGCATTGTACTCGAATTTCATAAACATCTATAATTTCTTTAAAAAATGACTTTTAAAAAACTGTAAGAAGCGTGCGATTTGCAGATACTGTTGCTGTAAGATAATACGCTCCATAATTGCTGTCCACTTCACATTTTGGCCGCTGTGATACCTGTTTCATGTCATTTTACCATTCTGAGGTCTTTCCTTTATCATTTTGCATGGATTTCAGAAACAGTAATTTAAAGGAATGAGTACTCAAATCGTATAATTTCATAATAGTACATTATGCAACGAGCCTATAATGTCTATAATTAAGACACGAGTATGTTTATAAAACGAGCTTTAGCGAGTTTTATAATTTCCATACGAGTGTCTTAATTACCATTATAGGCGAGTTGCATACGACTGTTTATGTTCGACGATAATTATAACTTTATTATATGTTTTAACATAAATATTCATAAATATCTGTTCAGTAACTAGAATTTTGTGATCGAGTGGTGCGCTAGGTAGCATATCTCTGTGTTCCAAGCTCTCTGGCCGACCGACGCATGCGCTCTGTGTGTTCATTGCCATATGTGCAGATCGTGAACCATTCAGTAAAACTGTCACCGTAGTCGTTTGAAATCAACGCGCTGTGTAGAAATTGGGTTTGGGTATATTAAGGTACAGTGCTATTTCTTGTCTCATATTCACCAGTTTATTTACGCGAACATATGGACGGTGCACTTTCGGTAATTTATATAGACATGTTGGATTTTGAGCGCATGCGCGAAGGTATCCTTATCTAATTATTCAAACAACTGTTTCTTGAGCTGTGATTGGTGGGAGAAACTGTTTCATAATGAAAAATAGTGTTATAATGACCATCATTATGATACAGTTTTCAGACACATAATAGTCAGGGTCGAACATAAATATTGAATAACTGGTGAGTGTTATGACTAAGCTGTCAATCAATGGACTCAGCACACAAATGACATTAGCAGTGACGAATTGGATTCTAATTTCATAAATACTGTTGCTGTCTGAACATACGCGACATCATTGCTGTTCAGTTCGCATTTTGGGCGTAGGGACGCCTGAAATGTAATAGTACATCATGCAACGAGCCTATAATGGCAATAATTAAGACACGAGTATGTTTATAAACGAGCGTAAGTGAGTTTTATAATTTCCATACGAGTGTCTTAATTACCATTATAGGCGAGTTGCATACGACTGTTTATGTTCGACGATAATTATATCTTTATGTTTTAACATAAATATTCATAAATATCTGTGGGATTCAGTTAATTCAGTTAGTGAACAGGGCGCGATGTCTTTGCTGACTGAACTGAGCGCATGCGTGGTCAAGGCACTCCGAAAGCAGAGACCATTCACTTTGCTGGCCAACACAGAAATATGTTGGATTTTGAGCGCATGCGCGAATGTAAACTTACCTAATTGGTCACACAACTGTTTCTTGAGCTCTGATTGGTGGGAGAAACTGTTTCATAATGAAAAATAGTGTTATAATGACCATTATTATGATACAGTTTCCAAACACATAATGTTTACATTTCGACATGGTCGAACATAAATGGTGTTCTATTATCATTTGGTTGAAATAAAAACATAACAACCTTTCTCCTTAAGTCTCTTATTATAAACCTTTTGGGGAATGTGTGGCTTATCTCGCACGGGTCAGCTAGTCTTAATTAATCTTATAATTCCGAAAACATTTTGTTCATCCCTTGGCGTAAGGATGGGTCATATCAAACATTCTTTTAGACAGAAGTGTTAGGTAATTGATATAGGACTATGAACCAATTTAAACGGTTTCGATATTGTGCGTAATAACCCTTTATAGGGTAAAATATTAATGAAGATATTTTAATTGCATTTATTATAATTACATTTTAATTATATTAACCTAACTATAATTATTAATTTTAAATTTGTTTTCTTCAACATCTTAATGCTCGTATTCATTTTGATAATTTTTATTTTTATCTATTATTTTTATAATCTCAAATTATTATAATCTTAATTCTAATTTTTATTATCATATTTAATTTGTTTCACTCTTATATTTTAATTGTTATTATTTAAAAAGTAATTTTATTCAGCAACTTTGGTATAATATTTGGTTTTCAGAAATAAACACTTTCAAAGTAGGCCTAATAATAATAATAATAATAATAATAATAATAATAATAAAGATAATAATTTAATAATACTTATTATTATTCCTGGGGAGCGTGATGGCGCAGTAGCTTAGCTGCTCGTCTTTCACCCGGGCGGCCGGGGTGGAATCCCGGTGACAGTGGGGTGGAATTTTCAACTGAAAAGTCACGAGGCGTCAGGAAGGGCATCCGGCCTTAAAATCCTGGCGAAAACCAAAATTAGCATGGTTGGCTCCCGCGACCCCCAATTAATTGGGAAAAGCCGAAGAAAGACAGACAGACTGACTTATTATTATTCCTATACCACGGTTGTCCAGCCGGAAAGACTTTACAGTTTCTAATTCCGGATATTGATTAAAAAAGGGGAAATTGAGGAATTAGGGAAGAAAGAGAGAAAAATCTTGCGAAAGATACTAGGGCCTGCAAAACGAAACAATGGTACATGAAGAAAGAAGAAAAATGGGGATCTATATAGACAGGCAGAGAAGATCACGGACACGATGCGTAAGAGGAGACTGAAGTCTTATGGACACGTCATGAGAATGGATGAGAATCGAATAACGAAAAGAATCTTTAATTACATCACCAAGCTCAAGGAGACTACAATGTGGGTAGAAGAAACGAGAAAAGACATGGAGGAAGTTGGCGTACATCCAAAAGACATCAGTAATAGGGCTATGTTTCAAGCTAAAAGTGATAACTTCAAGGGGTTCAAGGAAAGACCCAGTAGAACGATCAAGAACACCTGGTCAGAGGAAAGGAGGAGGAACCACAACGAAAGGATGAAGAAATTATGGGTGAAGAAAAAGGAACTGACCAGCAAATCAATTGTTTCCCGTGGTCCACATTAGGCCAAATTCGTAGAAAGAAGAAGAATTCGTTGATATAACTTATCGCTGAAAGGTTCAATCATCAAGTTCTTTCACAATATGAATTGTCCTTATAAATTGTCCTTATAGTAGGTGGGAAATAGAGAGACCACTAACCTATAAAGTGCTAAGGAAAGTATGATTTCTATTTCTATAAAAACTCTATTTTTTCTCACCCCTTGACTCAATGGTTGGTGATATCAGAATACTTTACTGAGATAAGTTTTTGACTCTTACCCGAAGAATTATATGAAATTTGATTAAATTGGATTTTTCACATATTAAGAAAGTTATAGGGAAATTTCACCTTTCCGAAAAAGGCCCTCATTTACCACCCCCTTGGTCCAAATTCGCCCATTAACGAACTCGACCGAGATTGTAATTTTATGTGTTAGTTTGAAAGTATTTTGTGCAAAATGGTGGTAGTTATCGTGTCAACAAGAAAGTGATAGAGATATATATTATATACGTAACAACGTTTGTACTGACAGTGGTTTTGGGCTCCAGGGGATGTGGAACGCGAAGATGTGTAGGCATTTTCCCGAAATCGCAACATAGTGCCCATTGTAATACGTAGCTTTCTCATGAAATCTACCTAATATTTCTTCTGAAAGACGTATAATACTAATGGATGACAGCAAGTTAGCCAAGCAGATCTTCACATTCCTGTGGAACAAGAAGTCAAAAAGGATTTGGAAAGAAACAATATCAGAGAAGCAGATCCACTACAGAGGGATATTTTTGGGCAAAAAGTGCTAAAAATGGAAGAATTCCAAGAGAGGAAGGGAACGAAAACCAGCTCGAAATGGTCCGAGGAAAGGAAGAGGATACATAGTGAGATGATGAAGGAATGCTGGAGTAAGAAGAAGGATCAACAAAGGACAAAGCACTGATATTGGCTCGTGGTCCCTAGAAGAACGAAACGAAAATAATAATACTAATAATATTAATTATTTTTAACCAAAGACATAGAGAAACAAGAAAGGAAAACTTTACGAACAATTTTTGGCCCAGTTTGTATAGAGGGAATATGGAGGAAAAATCATCCCAGGAAGTATATTGTCATTCTGAAAAAATCTCACGCACTTTTCAGAAAAGACGATTGAAATTTCATGGACACATTATTAGAATGAAAAATAACAGACTAACAAAAATAATTCTCAACCTGGCCCTTTCATTAAAAACCAACAGCTGGCTTCGTGAAATTGAAACAGATCACCAGGAAACCAGCATCTCAGAAGACATTGTACGGGACAGATGTACATTCAAAACCAAAATCGACAATCACCAATTTGGGGACAACCCCAACACCAGAGCCACTGTAACTTGGACAGAAGAAGCTTAGCGAGAGGATGAATCGATTTTGGGAGGAAAAGAAGGCCAACACATGAGCTAAGCAGGTTCAATCGAGTAGGGCATAACGAGGTAAAAAACAAATAGTTCCATGACGAACTAAATAGCCTACTTTTCTTAAGATTTAAGATTCATGCCAATGATTAATCATTATATCAGAAATGAATTAATGTTACATTGGATCTATTAGCGGGCATGAAATCATGTTGGCAACAATGTCACGTCTTGCTCAGAATTAACCTGAAATGAAATATAATGGAACTATTATTTTCCCAAATTTTCGATGAAATACACTTGCTAGTATAAAAGTTACGTGTTCCAATTTTGGAACAGCTAGCATTCATAAATTATGAGATATCCAACATAGAGCGCAAATTCCAATTGGGATTTTGCAGTAGTTGGTAGCACTCATGACATTTTCAAATATGGCCGGGAGCTATTTAGGTCTAGATCTTTACTCATACTAAATTTGGTGTTGATAGCTTCAGCCGTTTAGGAGTTGATATGGAGGGGGGGGCGGGGGGGGGGGGGGACACGCACAGACAGACACACATTTGCCCGGATCGATCTCATAAGTCTTCCTTTTCCTCATATTTTGCCTATTTTTATTTTATGAAAAAATAGGCTCATGAGATCACCTTTTGTCCGTGTGTGCGTATGTGTGTATGTGTGTGTGCGCACCCCCACCCCCTCTAAATAACTCCTAAACGATAGAGCGATTTCAACGAAACTCAGTAAGGTCAGAGTACTATTTTGGCCGACCCCGACCATACCCTTTAAATTTAATTAAGTCTCACCAATCCAACATGGCGGCTGTGCGAAATATTTCACCGGCATTCTGTATCTACGAAACTATTACCGATATCATCCTGAAATTTTGTACAGTGTTAAAGGGCACTACTAGAAGTTCACTTATGAGATTTTCAAAAACCTGTTGACTACAATACGAACATGGCGGTCAAGCGAAATTTATACTTTTAAATAGACTTTTCTCGCGATTTAACCATCCAAACGCAATGAAACTTGGTACAGCAAATGCTTAAACACATTGTAATGCACTGGCATCTAATTTAGTTCAATTGTTCACATAACCTCAAGATGGTGGCTATGCTCAATTTTAAAATTAAGTTTTTATTTCTCGTGTATTAATCATGCGATCGAAGTGAACGTTTAGATAAAGAAACTACGCAGAAATTGTCATCTAATAGTACATACCTCTATGGCCTACATAATATAAAAATCCAACATGGCTACCAACCGAAATATTTAGACGGTTCTCAATATCTACTAATCTATGATAGCAATCAAACTGAAATTCTGTACGTTGATAGAAGCTATGAACATAAGTTCACCTATGGGACTTTCAATTACCTTGAGCGCACTAAGCCAACATGGCGGTGACGCGAAACAATAATATTGAAATGGATGTTTCTCGCGATCTAACCACCCGAGTGCAGTAAAACTTGGTAGGGTAAATGCTTATACAAATTGTAATCCACTGGCATCTAATTTATTTCAATTGCTTTCATAACCATAAGATGGCAGCTGTGCGAAATATTAAAATCTGATTTTCATATCTTGTGTCCTAACCATGCTATTGAAGTTTGAATACTACACCTGCACAATAATTGTCGTGTAAGAGTATATTACTTTAAGACGTACATTTTTAAAAATGCCAACATGGCGACCATCCGAAATATTTAGACGGTTCTCAATATCTACGAAACTATTACAGCAATCAAACTGAAATGTTGTATTTTGATAGAGGCAATTAACATAAGTAGGATATATGAAAATACGCTTTAGTTCTTCACGGAACTACTTGTTACAAAATGTGGAAAGTAGCCTAGTATATTACTCCATAATTCTCAGTGTAGTGGAGGATGATTAACTTTCTAAACACGGTGCTTGAAAGAACAGAGCCGTTGAGTATTAAGGCGGGACTTGAAGTGCGCACTGCTGTGCTCTTTGCCCACGCACAGCGCTCAAGGCCGGACCATCTCCCCTCCAGAGCAGGAAGCATACATAACCTGTTCATTCGGCAAGCTTCCAACACCACTCACTGCCCCAGGTCACATGTTCATCTGTTATGGTCTTCCATCCCCTAGTCAATCGCGTTGCTACAACCACTTGCTCTACAATCTATTATACTACCTCGTGGTGTAGTGGCTAGCAGCGTTTATCGCAGGTAATTAATCTTATCTTCGGTTAGCCAATTAATCTATTATTTGATGATGATGATGATGATGATGATGATGATGATGATGATGATGATAATTGTTGTTTTAAGGGGCCTAACATCTGGGTTATCAGCCCTTAATGGTTTGGGTGATGTGAAAATATAAATGAAAGGAAACTAAACCTATAACTAACTACACACTTACAAACTAGAAGAGGAAATGGAAAACAATAATAAGAATAAGGGGAACAAAAGACAGGAGGAAAGGAAATGCTCTAAACCCTCGAAGAATGAGAATTAAGAGACTTAGAAGAAAGGAGAGCCAGGAAAGGCAGATAGGAAAGGTGAAGAGGACAGGCCCGCTCCAAAGGCAATGAAAGAAGGAGAAAAACCGGACCCAGCTCAGGAATCCCTCGGGATCGCCAACTCCCGAACTCACCAAACGAGAGCCCTTGAGGGTGTAGCACAATCCTGGGTGCACCATAAGTGGTGGGGCTACACACACCCTGCCTCCTTGAGGGCCTTGAGCAGAAGGCAGGAGATGACATGAAACGAAAAAGAGAGGTCTGGCCCCTCGAAGAATGAGGGGTCAGGGAAGATAAGACAAGGGCCAATTAAGGCGGGAAAGTGAAAGACTACCTAAGTCTCGGATACCCTAATACCGTCGGGGTCGGAAAAGAACAATAGTTGACCAAGTGAGGTCGACAGGAAAGAAGACGGAGAGGAGCCAGGCACAAGTAGGTGGAAGGAATGCCGGACTCAGCTCAGGTCCCGTGGTCGCCAACCCACGTCCCACAAGTAGTGAGCCGCTGGGGCACACGAAACGTTTTACCTTCTGAAATATGAATTGTAATTTTAAGAATCGCCGTTATCCAGTGCTTCTTGTTGTTGTATTTCATTTAAGGGGCTTGGATATCGTGGTTACTGAGTCCAGTGTACTTGGGTGGGTGTTGAATTTCGTCTGATAAGCTGTGTTATTGTGATGGCTGCATATTAGTAATTCAGGTGAGGATTGGGAAGGAATCGGCCTTGCCTTTAAGATAAGAACAATCCCTGTATTTGCCTCGAGCAGAAGTGGGAAACCACGGAAAACCGCTTCCAAGATGGCTGAGGTGGAAATTGAACTCGCCTTGTTTCAGCCCAGAATAAAATTTCTTGGCAGAACCGGGAAATGAGCCCAATTGTAGTGGTAGGTTCTTTGATGCCATACGTGCCCGTCGGTTTTACTTCCCCTCCGAAGGAAGGCATACTGAGGGCTTTTAACGCTCTTAAAAAATCCGGTGACTTTGGCCAGTTTTGAACCCGCGATCTTGGCCACAGCTGCTCAGCATGCTACCAACTACGCCACTGAAGCCGAGATACATCATGAAAACATTCCGCCTATAGGGTAGGCAACCCAATATACGTGCCTGCTCGATAACTAGTATAGCACAAGGGTTGCTAGCAGAAGAACGCGGCTAGAAGACAAATTAAATGTGTTATTCTTTCAATGGGGCAAGGAGAAAGTTTTAGCCAATAACTCAATCTAGAGCTGCTTGGACACCTTGATCATCAGCCCCGTATATTAGGGTTTGTAGTGAAGCTCGTACAATACGCACATCAGAATCGTGACAAACCAGGCATGAGCAAGTCGCGGTATTAATAGTGATTAAAGTGATTCAACTTTGAGGTCATCTGCATCTCACCGTGAGAAAAACTATTAATATTATTGCAGTTTAATTAAGGTGCTTGGACATCACTTCACCCCTGTGTATTTTGGTATGTGTTCAATTTTACATTTACTGGCTGACACCGCAGCCCGGGTTCGATTTCAGCCTATGTCAAGAAATGTAATTGTGGTCTAAGGGCTGGAACGGGGTGCACTCAGCCTCGTGAGGCAAAACTGAAAAGAGGTGAGTTCGATTCCCACCTCAGCCATCCAGGAAGTGGTTTACCATTTCTACTGCAGGCAAATGCCGGGATGGTACTTAACATGAGGCCACGGTCGCTTCCTCCCCAAATCTTAAATGAATTACAAATACAGACACCGATACAGACATCACAGTGACATAGGTTATCAGACAAATTCCACACACATCCAAGTACACCGGGCTACATGACCACGATGTGCAAAGCCCGTAAAGAATCAACAAAAACATCAATGTGTCTGATAAGCTGTGTTATTTAGGTGTCTGTAGTAGTAGGAGTGTGTATATGAGGAGTGTACCGCGGTCGTTTGAAACCTCCCTGCATTAGCCTCGATCAACAGTGGGGAAACGACGCAAAACTCGTTGTTTTGTTGTTGTTGGTGTCATGGTTTTGTTGTTGGTGTTGTTGTTGGTGTCATGGTTTTGTTGTTGGTGTTGTTGTTGGTGTCATGGTTTTGTTGTTGTTGTTGTTGTTGTGGTTTTGTTGTTCTTGTTGTTTGTGTTGTGTTGTTGTTGGTGTCATGGTTTTGTTGTTGTTGTTGTTGTGGTTTTGTTGTTGGTGTTGTGGTTTTGTTGTTGGTGTCATGGTTTTGTTGTTGGTGTTGTTGTTGTGGTTTTTTTGTTGGTGTTGTTGTTGTGGTTTGTTGGAGTTTTGTTAGTGTTGTTGTGGTTTTGTTGGTGTTGTTGGTGTTGTTCAATTCTAGGGGCTTGAGAAATCTTAGGTCATCAGTTCTGTGAACTTGGGTGTGTGTTGAATTTACCTGATAACCAGTGTTTCGGTTGTGTCTGAGTAGTACTGTATGTGTATTGGGACAGAGATGACGTAAATATCCTAACATACACCTGGAGGGAGTGCGGAGAAGCACACACAATAGCATGGATTCGAACCTCCGATCTCCACACGTGCACTACATCAGACAATGGTGAATAACGATGCGTAACGGTAACGTACAGTAGTTACTCTTACTCTTCCCTGTACGTAACTTTTAATTATGGATATGAATGCGAGTGGAGAAGGTTTCCTTTAAAGAGGCAGTTGGCACGCGGAGTCTGCATGACCTCACGGCCTGTTTACAACATCGCGTGCTTGGCGTTCCGGGTTCCATTCCCGTGGGCGTACACACTTTCACTGAGGCTGCCACACAGGTCCCAGGTTCGAGCCCAGCAACCATGGATTCAGAACTAGGTCTTAACTTCACGCAATTATGCATCAGAATCCCTCAATCCTCAGCACAACGAATTAAAGGAACAATTAGTACGGAAATAAAAATATTACCACCTAGACTTAAAGCGAAATTAAATCAATTCGAAATTCTTCTTTCTTTGATGTTAAGTTTAAATTAACTAAGGTGTATCTTACATGTTTCATTTCTTAGTAAAGCAAAGCCAACTCCATACAGGCCATGGAGGCCTGGGAGTAGTGGAAGGTAGATGCTTCCACCCATTGTGACATCGGCACTAGATGGGATGGAGTTGTCAGCTCCACGCCCGGCCGTCTTTGCTCCCAGGAATTGCCCTGGTACTCATTTCTGGTGTAGGCTGAATGAACCCCAGGGATATTTCCGTTTCCGAAAGTGGTAGTTTTGTTTCTAAAATCCACTACCTGGGTGGGGATCGAACCCACTCCGTTAAGTTAGAAGCTCAGCGCTTCTACCGACTTCCCCACGCTGCCCCTTCATTTCTTAGTACACTATGAAACCTGGAATATGGTACATCATTATTACAATCTGAAAAGTTGCAATATCAATCTGTCCTCAATTTGGTTGGTTGGTTCCTCAGGTTAGGGGCTGCGACAACGCGGTCATATAACCCCGTGTACATTGGGTGGGTGTAGAATCTGTCTGATAACCGGTGTTGTGATGGCTGTATTAGTGTGTATTATCTGGTTTCAATTCAAGTAAGGACGGCTGACATTCAATTTTCAAGTAGTTCCTACTTTTGCCGCCAAACGCCACCGTCAACGAGTACTAGTTCAGAACTTGGTTACTAGATGCCACCACAGTCGGATCCTGGCGGTGAACGTTGGAACTAATAGAGCGTTATCATATCTAACCCACAAATTTTGGCTTCACGCAAGTGAAGTTAGTGGAAGGTTCTTTAACATGCCATGAATCTATGACATAGAACCCCCGGCTTCCGAAGGAAGGCATACTGAGGGATTTTTAATGCTCCTAAAGAACCCGCTATCTTGGGCATAGCATCTGAGCATGCTTCTAACTACGCCACCGAAGTCGCTTGTCCTCAAATCACCCAAGTTGATCTTGAGATTGGTGATTTTCCACAGTGGTTGTCAGAGCAGAGCAGTTTCTAGACATAGTCTCATAAAAATAGGGAAAGTGCGAAGGCAAGATTTTCAATATAACATTGGCTCGGAAATACTTGTAGAAGAAGATTCTTGTAAATATTTGGACGTTCGTGTAAGGAATGATACGAAATGGAGTAGTCATGTAGGATGTGTAGTTTCTAGAGCTTACAAATCCCTGCACTTTGTAATGAGGGTATTAAAAGGAAGTAGTCCCTCTGCTAAAGAATTAGGATATTTTTCACTTGTAAGACCTATTCTGGAATACGCCTCGGCGGTTTGGGATCCATATCAAGTAGGGCTCATAAATGAGTTTGAAATGGTACAAAGAAAGGCTGCTAGATTTGTGCTCAGTGACTTTGATCCCAGAAGCAGTCGGA
This sequence comes from Meconema thalassinum, assembly GCA_946902985.2. Taxonomy (NCBI): domain Eukaryota; kingdom Metazoa; phylum Arthropoda; class Insecta; order Orthoptera; family Tettigoniidae; genus Meconema; species Meconema thalassinum. The sequence goes on along the minus strand of OX336395.1, from coordinate 235,500,508 downwards.
GCCGTATGTTAAAGAAACGTGTGTGGGAATCACTTGAGGCTAGGAGGATGAAATCTAGACTCTGCGCTATGTACAATACGTATACAAATCAACCAGCATGGGGTGAGCTTAAGAAACGTATGTGAAAGCCCACCTACATGGGTAGGAGCGATCATCCTTTCAAAGTTAAGGGCTGACCATAGCGAACAAATTATGGTAAATATTATTTCGTAAACCGCGCCATTTATAACTGGAACTCTCTATCTGCCGCAGTCTTAGAGCGTTTTCCTAAACATTTAGGAGTGTTTAAGAAAAGACTGACTATTTGTGTAAATACTCCAGTTTAATTGTTAGTGAATTGTTACGTATAAATATGTATTTGTTATTCTAATTTGCCACCGGGGGACACACCCCCAATTGCAAATAAATGAATGAATGAATGAATGAATTCCACAATTCAGACAACCCTCCATATCAGATCTTTAACACATTATTACAGAATTAGACAAACACTGTTTTTGTAAGTTGTAAATGAAGCTTTTTACCATCATTTCAGCACAGTACTCGCAGGTCATTTGAAGGGTCCATTCCAAGAACTTCATAAACTTAAAAAGGAAACGGTATAGCTTCATTTTTGTTGAATGAAATAAAAATTGCTTTTACTGTTACACCTACTATTGTCTCAGTAACAGTTTTACATTGCACATGAAGGAAATATATTTTTATGAGAATAGTTGGGAAACCCTAAAAGAGACCTTTCGACTTGTCTGGCTTTTGCCGAAATATTCGTTGAACACAAAAATGAAAAATATGTTAATGCTCAAAATTATTATTATGTATTCATCATCATAATGAATTTTGTCCAACTGAGGACCACGTAAATAACTGTTCATGATTTCAGTTTTCTTTGGCGCCAGTATTCCTTCATTGTCTTGCTCACATCCCCTTTCTTTTCAGCTGTCCAATGTTGTTTCTTCTTGGTCACTGTTTCTGGCTCTAGGAACCCCTCAAATGTGTGTATCTTATTTCTGAAAGTGGTTCTGTTGCGGACGTTCAGTTCTTGTAGATCCTTCTTGGTGCTAGCAAACCATTTTACATAAAAGTTGCCTATTCAATTGGACTTGTTGATGTGGTTAAAAGTGTCGTCAGGCATTCTTGAAACATGTCCAAAGAATGTAATTCTTGTTTACGTATAGTATCCGAGATTCTGCTGCATGTTTAATATACGTATTTGTCACTGCGTAATCAGTATGTGTCAGCACATTATTTTTTTGGTCCATTTTTTTTTAAATTTTCATCCCTTTCTTTTCAATTTTCTCAATTTTTTATCAGTTGTTAGTCCTAGGCATTCCGAAGCATCCAGGCACTCTGGTTGAATTACTGTTTGATAGTGTCGTAGTTTAGTCCTAATAGATTAGGATAATTGTTGTTTTAAGGGTCCTAACATCGAGGTTATCGGCCCCTAATGAAATGAAATGGCCTGAAATGAAAGGATGAAGATAAAAACAGCTCACTGCCATGGATGAAACGAAAATGTTTTATATAAAATAGACAGTGAGCCCCAACAATTATGCCTTATTTGAATAAAAAAGAATAAAAAAGGCAGATGGTAAAAGAAAACAATAAAACAAATAAGGCATAGTGAACAATAAAATAGATGAACGCAGTACAAAACATAAAACAGACTTAACCTGAATTAAAAGTCTTAACTTACATTAAAACTTAAAAAAGAAACCATCTCCCTCATGAACCGGATGACGAGGTCTGCGGACGGCCCGTCATCACGGAGAATAAGGGAGAGAGTATTAGTCAGTTTAAGAGTCCTTCTCAGATCGGCCAGATCCACACTCTCCAAGAGAATGTGTGCCACAGGTACACACAAGGGGCGTCTTCTCTCTTTAGCAAGTGGGAGTGCGTAGTGAACCCTTATTAATCTGTCAATGAATAAGTCTTCATGATTGTATTATTATTATTACTGATGCCCAGGCAGTACATGTTGAAATTGACAAAGGGAAGGCAAGGTAGTGTGTTGCAACTATTACAACAGAAGCAGCTTGGTAGTTATTCCTGAAGACGACCGGTTAAGCCGAGTTCAAGGACAAATTCTGTACCAACGCGCACCTAAATTGGAGTCATTATGGGAGTGTCATGAGTAAAGTTTCAACCGATCCAGGATTGAATCAGCCAATCAGAAGAGACGACGCCAAAGCCAAGCGGTGAATTGCGTACCCTGGAAAAAGGCGCGGAAACACATATCTAAAGAACCGCCGATCCGAATTAATTCCGCATAAGTGCATTGAGACGTTTGGATAAAATGAAGAAGATTGATACCAGTCCCAAGTTTGTGAGGTGAAAACTCCAGATTATTTTTACAAATTCTCCCCACCCTACCTCATTCTGTCAGTTTCCAATAAATTGATCGGTGATGAGCTGTTTAGGACACAACTTTATTGAGCTCTGGTGAGCAACGTTCACGTCAGTCTGCGTCACGATTTTTCAAGCTCTAATGAGCATACTTTACTAACATTTCATTTTGTGCTCAAGGGAGCAGAGTTCACGTTTAGCAGTGGAGATCTCTAGGCGAGATAAGAGCTGCACGATAGACATATTTAAGACTTGTATTCAAGCCAGTTACGTTGAGTTTGAAGTGTATAATTTTATGTAAATTTTTGTATTATATTTTTTGAGTGATATTTGTGCGTGTGTTAAGCAAATGCTAAGATAGGGCAAGTCTACGATCAGTAATCGCATAGGACATATTTGTGAGTGAAAGTAGTAGCTCACAGCGATTATAGCTAGGCATATTATTAACATTGAACATTTCTGTCCAAGAAGCTACGCCAAGATGTCTGATATGTGGTCGTGTGATGGAATGATGTGCATCGCCTCTACAACTACGTCGACGATGGAGGGCTAGATTTCCCGTAGGGAAATGCACCGGGACGGAGGTTAAGTTCTGCAAGCTGAAACGGTGATGTACAAACATTGATTTACTCAATATGTAGTTAGATAAGGCGCGGGAACGCTGTAAATAGTTCATTCATTATGTTTTTTTTTTGTGTTTAGATTTTTTTTGTGTGCCGACACTATTATCTGTAAATGTACGTTGGCGCGTGTCCAAATTTGTTTGTTGTATATTTTTCTTTGGAGTCATATTTAGTGTACACGCCGTGTGTATTTGATTTTATCCATGCGAATGCGAAACTCGTTACATTCGATAAGTGGTGCTTTATTAAAGTTCATTTTTTTATAGGAAAGGGAGGAAAATATTGTAAGATGTTTGATGAACAGGTCTTTATTCATACTAGGGTTGCCGAGCGCAACAAATTAAGATGTAACTGTAGAACACTTTAGTTCTAAATTTTTAGCATTTTTTTTTTAGTCCATTTCAGGTTCTTTAGTCACGGACTAGATTGGAAGCGCAAGCTGGTGGAAAATATTTATGTCATTTATTTCAGGTTTCTGTCAAACCCATACGTGTGATTCTGTGTGTGTTCTTGTGTCAGGTGTGTGTATTAATTCTTCGTGATGAGGGGTAGGTGGTGCTACCGCCCTCATATTTTGTTGTTGTATTTTTTTTATGGAAAAGCAGAGCGCTCTTGGAGGCTACTGTACCTTGTCCAGTGCTGATTCTTGGATTTCCTAGGGGAAATGCTGAGCTATTTTTATTCTGACACACACACGTATAATGTGCTTTGGAGCACGCTTCTTCGAGACTCGAAACCATGCCACGGCAGGTCGAGGTTATTGACACGTGGGTTGACAGATGTGCAGATTTCCACTTAGCGCCCGTCTAGGTCCGGTGACTCATTTTTAGGCAGTCCAGCTGACCGACTGACCCCTATAAGCTATCATTAGCAACCCTGTTCTTTTGTGATGGTCATTGGACCATAATTAATTGGGGAGTTCGCCATGTCCGTTACGAATTATCGCATATCGTATGAATGGAAAATTGTTTTAATGATTTAAATGTTGGCTTTGAGCCTAGTGACTTTCTATGACTCATTTCATGTTAGTTTGTCTGTGTGACACCTGTTGGTGTAGTGGTATTTACTTGTAAATATGGCAAGCGGTCATATGTGTATTTCTTTTGTTGGTCACGTGTTAATTTACCTGTGTTGATTTGGAAAGTCCTAATTTTAGGCATTAATGTTTTGCTACGGCAGTTCTTTGATTCCAATTTCATGCGGAAATTATTTGTTGTTTTATTTAGTGTAGGAAGTGTCGGATTAATTTATGTAGTGTATAGTTGGTTCCCCGCGTCCGTCTAGCTCTAGACAATGCAGATTCGTCCTCTGAAGGTTTACCGGATGGTGACGAATCTCGCATTTATTTGTACTCATCGTTAAGCATGTAGAACAGCCGCACACGTACACAATGTCATTGAAGTATTTGGGACATTTGGTCCAGTTTTATAATCTCTCCTGAGATTAGGCCTAGTTATGGCAAGTAATTAATTCAAGTGGGAGTCATTTGGGAGCTCTTGTTTTGTTTTATTTTGTTGTAAATAGTTGATCTGTTATTAAATTCATTTGTTTTAACCCTGGTATTCACTTCTTCCTGCATGTTATTTTGTTATGTGTTACCCTGCATGTTATAGAAGCGCTTTAACAACAACTTACGAAATGGACTGTTACACCCCCCGAAACTGAGTCTCATAAGCTTCTTTGCAAGGGTTCAGTAGCAATCCCATGGCCGATCCGGAGTCGACAGAAATCCTAATAGAAATCGCTTTCTTCTCCTTATGTATTATCATGTAAATCCTAAAACAAGTATAAATCATTAATGAATGCCAAACATTCTAGGTGATTAGTTATCTTGAAAAAGCATTAGACTTGTGTTATTTTTGTAGAATCCCCCAATATTTCACACTCGTATATAACCCGTCCTGTCTGCTTTTTGGAGACAGCAATAATACTGTATCTATACGTAGAGCTGGTCTTGAAGGGGAAGAAGATGTATTTATCTCAAAAAGTCAATTTTAGGAATTGCTGGTTTTTGGAATGAACCCTTGAATTCAACAAAGTTCGGGGCTTATCACAGCAACAGTAGCTACACCTTCATAGATTATGAGATCGTTATTTCTCAGTCTTGCAACATTGTAGATATTAAGGGGAGCAGGAATGTCTTACAATGTCCATGTTAAATTTCACTTTTAATTTACCATCACAAGTATTTCAGGGATGTTCCTAAAACGAAGATTTTTGAAAATAATAATTTATTATTTTTCATGAATTTTATTTTAAAATGGCGCAATGTTAACAGCATTTCCATCAAGGAAAATAAAACCAAAGTAAATTTGAAAAACTGCTGTGTTAAAGTGTAGCACACTTCTAAAACATTCATCGTTGGATGTTGAACATTTGCGGGAAAACAGGAATATTCATATTTTAAAAATGTGTTTCAGCAAGAAAATGAAAATGAAGATTCTTCCGCTAGCGGAGGAAGAGGTACAATTTTGGAGGAGGAGGAATGCTCCGAAACCGCAACACGCGGTTTACTTTCCTTAATGTTGTTATATCTATTGTGTAATACAGGGATGCCCAACCTTTTTTAACTGAGGGCCACATTGTAAATAGTTGTGGGACCTTGCGGGCCAATGATGATGATGATGATAATTGTTGTTTTAAGGGGCCTAACATCTAGGTTATCGGCCCCTAATGGTTCGGGTGATAGAGAAAGATGGGATGAGAATTGAAACTATAACTAATACTAACTACAAACTTACAGACTAGAAGAAGAAATAGTAAACAAAGAAAGGATAAGGCAAATAAAGGGCAGGAAGAAAAGAAATGTCCTCAACCCTAGGAGAATGAAGATTGAGGGACTTGGGATGGAAGGAGAGCCATGAAAGGCAGATAGGAAAGGGAAAGAGGAGAGGGCCCGCCACAAGGTCAAAGGAAAAATGGGAAAAAAACGGACCCAGCTCGGGAATCCCTCGGGATCGCCAACTACCGAACTCACCAGCCGTGAGCCCCTGAGGGTGTAACAATATCCAGGGTGCACTATAAGTGGTGGGGCTACATACACCCTGTCCCCATGAGGGCCTTGAGCTGAAGGCAGGAGTCAATAGGAAATGAAAAAGAAGGCTGACCCCTAGAAAAATTAGGGTATCAGAAAAGATGACACAAGGGCCTATTATGGCGGAAAAGTGAAAGACTCCCTAGGCCTCGGATACTCTAGTACCATCGGGGTCGGGAGAGAACAAGAGTTTACCAAGTGAGGTCGACAGGAAAGAAGACGGCGAGGAGCCCGGCACAAGTAAGTGGAAGCAATGCCGAACTCAGCTGGGATCCCGTGGTCGCCAACCCACGTCCCACTAGATGTGAGTCCCTGGGGGGATGCGAGCCAATAACACTTCAGGGGGCTTGGGAGGTATGGAATTATTTTTAAAATAAAGGTGCAATGTGGTGGATTTTGTGGCTGTCTGACCTTAGTTTTCTTAGTATTGTTGCCATTTTCTATATTTATTTTTAGTAGATAAAAAAATGAAACACTAAAAATATATGCACTGTACGTATCTATACTAATATAATAACGCTGAAGAGTTTGTGTGTTTGTTTGTGTGTTTAAACGCGCTAATCACTGGAATTACCAGTCGGATTCGTAAAATTATTTTTGTATATGATAGCCAAGTCGCCTCCGTAGCGTAGCGGTCAGCATGGTTAGCTGCCGCCCTGGGGGTCCTGGGTTCGATTCCTGGCTCTGCCACGAAATTTGAAAAGTGGTATGAGGACTGGAACGGGGTCTACTCAGCCTCGGGTGGTCCAAATGAGTAGAGGGGATTCGATTCCCACCTCAGCCATCCTCGAAGTGGTTTTCCGTGGTTTCCCACTTCGTCTTCGGGCAAATGCCGGGATGGTACTGCCCCCGGAAATTGAATTATATTGAGACCACGGTGGCTGTATTGGAAAATATCAGTAAAGTTATGGATGTCATAGTTATGACGTGGATATTCATGACGTAGGCACGGATGACGTAGGATTCATGCCAGTAGGCTGATTGAGCTGAGATTCTTGGTGACGTCATGATTTTATTCGAGAAAGATCTTGGATTTACGACGCAGTCGCAGGAAACAAGGTATTGTGCTAAGGAAGAAGCTACGCTATTGGAGGAGAGACGCGAACCAATGAACGATAGTTTGGAAGGAAGACGGAGATTGCTGAAACTACGATATTCGATTACTTTTGGCATGCAGATTTGTGGAAATCCATTTTCAGTTATGGCATTGATTTGGAATTTTGAAGAAATTAATTTTGAGTTTTTGAATTTTGAAAATCCGTCAAGTATAGCCAAAGTTAAAACTTCCAGCAATGACGCAGCAACAGGCTATGGTAGGGATGGATACGCCCCTTAAGAAGTTGATAAAAGGTCGTGCACAGGAGAGAGGAGCTCTCATACTCAGATCTCATACGCTCAGATCTTATGTCAGATCGCATATATATATTTCTGGTGATATAGAGTTATTTTCAAGTGATTCAGTGAAGTAAGGTGTCTTTAGCGTGAGGTGAAAGCCTGCCGCATCGAACGAACTCGGAGCAGTTCCATTTCACGCTGCTCAAAACTAGGTGAAGTTGAAACGCGCACATTAACGTTTCCACCAGTCAAGATATCAAGCGCTAACTTCAGCCTGTATTATAATTCTATTAGGCAGTATAACATTGAGGTGTATACAAGATTTGAACGATTTCACAGTGATACTTCGAAAGATATTGGAACTTTAAGGCTGCCAACAAAAGTGATTTTCTCGCCACAGGAGAAACACTTTTATATTCCACATTATACACTACGGCTGACACGTGGAGTGCAACAGTTTGGTATTACAACGATACATTCGACTATGGAACATTATAATATTGCAGTGCTTTTGATGATTATAATCGCAGTTGAGATGGAAGGCTAAGGCTTTGATGCAATTGGGACATATATCACTGGAGTAAAGTAACAGCATGGAACTTCGTTAATCGTCTTTCTACAAAAGCGAGCATGTAGTGAACAGCCAACTACACTCATGCATCGTTAATCCATCGCTGAATTATACCAGATAACAGTGGAAATATTTTCATACTCCACAACTATGAATATTTCTGCGGAAATAACTACATTTAACTTCATGCGATTTCCTGCAAGAACTTCAGAGAACTTTCAAGAGAGGCCAGGGTTATCCCGGCGCACAATGAAGAATTTTGCCGGAAGGATGTTTTTCGGATCCACGGAGCAGTGCAATTTCGGAGGAGGAAGCAGTTCGATTCTTCGAGGACGCTGATTCCTGTTTCGAGGATGGAGCTCATCTTTACGTTGGTGAAATGGATCCATCAGCAGTCTTCTTTGGGGAATTTTCCTTTGGAACTTCAATCGTCAGATAAGGTAGTCGTGAACGTTTCTTGTATTATTTGAGTATTGTAGCGATATTTGAGCAACCATTCTTCCCATATTTTCTGTCCTACCTTTTGCCCCATTTTCTTGATTGATATTTTTGTACTCAGTACACTTCGATGATTTATGCCTTTTTCTTCGATTTTTGAGACATTGCTATGTCATTGGCATACATAAATAATTTTGGATCAGTTGAGACTGATGATTTAGATTCTTTCAGTAATTTGCATATTTTTGTAGTCACGATTTGACTGTAAAGTTAACGATTTGCTATGGCAGATTTGAATTCAGACAGCGTGTCATTTTATTAAAGTAATTCTAATCAGTTAATTACTTTGACCAATTTTCTGTCATCCTCAAGAAAGAAGAATGATTAAAAGATTTTAGAGCGTTAAAATCTTTTACGATATCGACGATCTTTGAAATACTAGTCGTCTTATGAACATGATTGCAACATAGACATTTATCATTGCATTATAGACAATTTTATGAAATACGAATGTTAAATACAATTTATTGAATACACTATAGTAATGAACATTTGATAGGAGTTTTTCTCAATTCTAGATTGGAACAATAATGTTTGCATTCCACAATCTAATTGTATTCTATTCGACTATTTTGCAGTTTAGTTGATCTTTGTTTGAAGATAGTATTTTTATACTGCGTTACTTTGAAGATGTTAATCTCAATTTTTGATAGACCAGACAGGAGTGTCTAATCGTATTTGCTATTAAATTTATTTGTGATTGGCAAATTTTTACTTCATATCGATTCATGAATGAAACCCACGAAGGTTAAATAATAACAGTCATTATTACAATTGATGAATATAAGAATTTTTAAAGAGGAACAATGGATGTATCATCGATAGTTCAGTGGACGTGTAAAAGTCGCTGTTGAGTAATGCCCTTGAATAATGAAGGAGGTTCCCACAATAATTAATGAAGTTGTTGAATTAATAAGTGGAGGTTTTTGTGTGTAGTTTGGAAGATTTTTATGCCATATATATAAAGATATATGATGAATTTTGGGCCAATTGTTGTGCCATTTTTGTGCGTTATGAGCGAAGTATTTTCCCACTGAAGGTTGTTCTTGTTCTTTGAAAGATTATTCATATGAAGATACTGTTAAAATTAACAAGAGTGTTAAATAATTTGAGATAAAGATTTTGAATGGAGGTTACAGTCACAAATATTAATAATTATTATTAAACATTATTAAACCTGAATTTGACAGTAAAATATAACTAACCTTCATTGGTCGATTATATCAACACGATTTGAGTAATTATCAACCGGATAAACGTGTGGTTTAATGTATTCCTTGTATAAATAATATAAACAATTTAATATTGTAAAATAATTTTGTAAATATCTTTGTTAAATAATTTGGAATGATAGTGATTAATAGAAGCGTGTATTAAATTTTCAATCGTCATTTGACATTGTTATAAACAATTTATTATTGTTATAAATAATTAATGAACTTTTGTTATTAACATTTAGAGTTTTTTTATATACTCTAAACAATGCAAGTTAAGCAAGTGGTTTGAATAAGTAATCATGATTTGGGATTGTTGGAGGAATCCACTGGTGTTTGAATGAAGCATGTAAGACATTTGCGTGATAATATTTCAGTTGAGATGTGAACATTTACGTATTTGAAAAGAGAGAGCCGAGCTCTGAGGTAGCACGCTTATGCTAGGGTTGAACGAACGGGTGTCCGCTTTGACAATCCAGGTGCTTTGCAGCTGGTCCGGACAACTGTGTTACCGAGGCCAAGGGCGTTTCATAATAGCCTTGTGGCTATAAATAAAATGTGCAGTATATAAACACGCAAAGCAATTGATATATGTGTCTCATCCCAAATCCCGTTTCCATTCCCAGTGCATTACTATTTTTTGTTGCTATGAGCTTGAGAAAGCTAAAACATTATATGTAGAGAATACAGGTCCTACAGGAGGACATGGTTATGTGGTCGATGGCTTCTGATTGCCACGTATATTTTGTTGTTTCATTTTGTTAAAAATCATTCTTTATGTGAAATTAATTATTGTGCAGTTTAAAGTTTCTCGTCTTCGATCTGGTTCATTTTAAATATCATGGTGGAGGTTATTGTGAGGTCATACTTTTAAGTGATCCAGTTGACAACCCAGTCCCCGAGATATATTTAAGAGGTAAGTAAAGGTAAGTATGAACCCCCGTATATTTTGGTGTGTTCCACAATAATTTTCTTGTTAACTATTGTGCTCTAATCTCGATAGTATCTGTCAGTGCCATTTTCATTGATGTAGCTAGGCCGGCGCGTTTGATTATTGGCAATCCGATTGAGGGGTCGGATATCTGACAGCCTACTATCGGGTTATCGGGTACAGTACTGTACCCGTAATCCACGTGGTCTTACCTGTTGAAATCCGATGGAAAAGCTGGATCGTAGATTCTGGAAGTTCCCGGCTGAAATAACCCCTAAAAGTCTACCAACTAGGATCAACCAGGGATTAGGATACGTCGATATTAAAGAATGTGATACGAAGATGCCAGTGGTGTATATATTACAATGAAACGAAGCTCTTAAAAGAACTCGAACAAGAGACTCTAAAAGAAAACGAAAGTATCCCGTGCGTTAATTTTAAGCAAACTCAAGAAAAAAAACACCCACTGGTCCTCCTAACGCACTCCCTTTTCTAATAGAAAACACCAGTCGTTCAAAGAATGTAAAAAAAACAGTTTATTAACTGGCAAGTGGTGTATGTCTGTCAATTAGACAAAAATGAAGAAAGCTTCTCTAAATCAAATGACGAAAATAGTTTCAATAAACGCCTATAATAAGGCCCCATCTTACTGCTCTAAATCGCAGTATTTAAATATCTCATTCATTGAACACATTACATGAAAAATACAATATTAAATCATGCACTGATGCTATACCCTTATTAAAAATTTATACATATCTTACATTTTATATACAGATTATATCCTTAGTTAGGATTTTGTTATTATCGCTGCCCATTTCCATTTAATTCGACAAGTATATCTCAAGGTTATAATTCTCTTAATTTGTTGCATTCAACAATCAATTAAGATAATCGAATAGTGTTACAACTTAGAAAATAGTTTATTAACTATCCAGATGCTTCAATGAATGCAGTATATTTTTGTTAAAATCACTGAAATATCAAATGTATTATATTGCATGAATTAATTAAAGTTATTCGAAAAGTGGCTGTGTCACATAAATATGTGTGTCACGATATAAGCAATCCATCTCCGGCAAATCTTAATAGGCAAGAATAAAAACGTAGGGTTACTTGAATTAATACTGGCATTTAAGAGAAACATTCGTGATTCCAATTCACGTTCACAACAACTTCCTATTCAAATTAGTGATAGCTCAAAAGCTAATTTCACTCTTACAAAACGAAATGACTACGTTAATGTCTTCACATAAGACTTCGAGTACATTATACAATATTAATGTTGACCATCCAATGATGTCAAATATTCGCTTCATTAGCACAATAAATTCGTATTCATTAAATTGCAATACATTAATTCAGCTTTCCAAAGCTGTCAAGAATTTTTCCCAAACGTAATTAAACTCAAAACCTTTCAATAATTACTCTGAAGATATCACGCCTTATCGTAGACGAATATAGAAGTGTCACAGAGTACCTCTTTCCCAACTTCACTCAACAAGTTGCAACAATTTATTAGATAAGTTGTATTATCTACTTCCATAAATTATCGTCATTTAAGTATATGACAAATTCTGTTATACTTGTTTGAACTGTTAATTTAGTTCACTATTCCTATATATTATATATGTATAATTATTTCCATAATAACTTATATATTAAAAAAATCGTAGATAGACACTAATAAAATAGTCGGTTCAGTTTCGCCTATCCAAACTCGAAAAACGGCTTAACTACTCAGAAGAAAACACGTGAGATTTACACCATGGAAAGGAGTCTATTATCGTATCAATAGATACACGCAAACCATTAAATCAAACTATGATCTAGCCAAGAGCCTACCAAAAACGAATTAAAATAACACAAGCTGAAGACTGAACGAACTAAAGTTTCAGTTAAAAAAAAACTCTAATCTAAAAGAAATATGAAAGTAGGCTACAAATGCCTCGACAATCAATTCACAATTGTTCTCGCTGGACGATTTCTACGATTCCATACCCATGGAAAATAATGATGAAAATGAACTATCACTTCTAAAAGAAAGAAATGTCTACTAGAATGTCATAAGTCCAAACGAAGAGTATCACTGAAATATTTTTGTAATACACACATCAAAAAAAGTTTTGCATCACCTCGGTTCCCAGATCTCCGGCATATAGACGTTGACTGTGTATATTGTATCCAAGATACAGTCCCTTTGACTGTTCATAGATGTCACTAAAACTGCTCAAAGATGTAAACAACCATGCATGAGCAGGGCCTATTAGACGGAGGGGGTACGACAGCCGATCAGTTCCAGTCATTCCACCAGGACGAAGGTACGCTGCTCATGTTGTCTGTAGTTCTACCATGCCTAGAAGGTCAATACCGCAGTTCGATCGCGTCCGCATTGTTACTTTGTGTCAAGAAGGGCTCTCAACAAGGGAAGTTTCCAGGCGTCTCAGAGTGAACCAAAGCGATGTTGTTCGGACATGGAGGAGGTACAGAGATACAGGAACTGTCGATGACAGGCCTCGCTCAGGCCGCCCAAGGGCTACTACTGTAGTGGATGACCGCTACTTACGGATTACCGCTCGGAGGAACCCTGACAGCAATGCCACCATGTTGAATAATGCGTTTCGTTCAGCCACAGGACGTCGTGTTTCAACTCAAACTGTGCGCAATAGGCTGCATGATGCGCAACTTCACTCCCGACGTCCATGGCGAGGTCCAGCTTTGCAACCCCGACACCATGCAGCGCGGTACAGATGGGCCCAACAACATGCTGAATGGACCCCACGGAATTGGCATCACGTTCTCTTCACCGATGAGTGTCGCATATGCCTTCAACCAGACAATCGTCGGAGACGTGTTTGGAGGCACCCTGGTCAGGCTGAACGTCTTAGACACACTGTCCAGCGAGTGCAGCAAGGTGGTGGTTCCCTGATGTTTTGGGGTGGCATTATGTGGGGCCGACGTACGCCACTGGTGGTCATGGAAGGCTCCGAAACGGCTTTACGATACCTGAATGACATCCTCCGACCCATAGTGCAACCATATCGGCAGAATATTGGAGAGGCATTTGTCTTCATGGACGACAATTCTCGACCTCATCGTGCACATCTTGTGAATGCGTTCCTTCAAGATAACGACATCGCTCGACTACAGTGGCCAGCATGTTCGCCAGACATGAACCCTATCGAACATGCCTGGGATATGTTGAAAAGGGCTGTTTATGGACGTCTTGACCCACCAACCACTCTGAGAGATTTACGCCGAATTGTCGTTGAGGAGTGGGACAATTTGGACCAACAGTGTCTTGATGAACTTGTGGATAGTATGCCACGGCGAATACAGGCATGCATCAATGCAAGAGGACGTGCTACTGGGTATTAGAGGTAGTGGTGTGTACTGCAATCTGGACCACAAATGCTGAAAGTCTAGCTGTATGATGGTACAACATGCAATGTGTGGGTCTCATGAGCAATAAAACGAGCTGAAATGTTGTTTGTGTTGATCTCTATTCCCTTTGTATTTAACGGTTCCGGAACTCTTGGAACCGAGGTGATGCAAAACTTTTTTTGATGTGTGTAGTTCAAGTGCACGTGTGTGTGGCCATCTTCTTCCTAATTGCTATTCTTACACAAAAATATCGTCGTCTTGGTCCTAATTATGCTGCAGATGTCTTCCCAACAAAATTCAATGCTTGGTTTTATTTCCAAAATTTTCAAAAAAAACACAAGTAATGCTCTAAATAGCATTACTTTTACTGTTAACTACAAAATAAATTACACTCTCCGACATAAATGATACAAGGAACCAAATCTAGTCTTCGAATGAATTTCATACTATTTAATAAAATATTGGTGAAAAGGGACGAACTAAAAGTGACAAAGTCTACTGTCTACATGAAAGAAAAGTTTTCCAGCTACCTTGGGCGATGTTCTGGTTGAGATTGAAGAAAGTAAAGGAATATACATTCCTTTCAGGAACTGGACCCTCATCCCTGAGTAGTCCATGGCTGGAGCTGTAAGTCGTCGAACCAACTTCCTCCTAACTCGAAAACCACTGTCTACGAAACGGAGTTCCTACATATTACTTGTACAAGGCTCCCTCGACGTTATCAGTAAAGTAGTTTCGTTCATTTGGAGTTGTTTCTTCATTCTCATGTACTTCAAAACCACTGGATCAGAACGAACGCCTACAATCGTTTCTTTTTCTTCATTGTAGTATTTATAAGGATGTCATTCCAAATGATCAATCCTGCCTCTGCATTGCATTCCTGTACTATCTGCTTAGCCCAACATTGCTACAGCAGCTAGATTCTCACAATAAAGTCCAGTCGTATTGTTCTTGATAATACTAATGCTTTCCTGCATTTCAACCATATATGTAGTAGATTTCCTCATCGTGGAGTTTGTACTGACAAGTCCATGCAATAACTAAGCTCACTCGCATATATCTATTTTCTGGGGTATGCCAAAAACGCCAGAAATACGAACAACCGCATGTTGCTATGAAGCAATCCGCCTGTTCGCTCCGCGCCGTGATTAGAGTACACTCGTACGACTGCGTGTTTAACGAAACTTTTCTTACAGAGCCGATAGCACGTTCACTCCGTGTGTCACAAAACTCAAGTGTCTGTGATTTCAGAACTGCTCGCAGACACGCCACAGCTGGCAGTCTACCCATGATACATCTCTCCTTGTATCGAGGTTGACAATCGAACTCTGTCGATTATCATCTTATATATATGCATCAGACAGTTGCAGAAATAAGTTAGTGAGCATGTCCTGTCCACGTGATCAAGAGCATGGCGGGATTGCCTATCTATCTCGTAAGTGAATGACGAGTGTATTGCTCCTCAAGCCTGCAGCCAAATTAATGCCAAACAATAATTTCAAAATACGTCTCGTTGTCGTATCAGGGTTCAAGTATACAGCAAAATACTGGCTCAGTACCTACTGTAAGGCCACGGCCGCCTCCTTCCCTCTTCCTAGCCTATCCATCCCAATCTTCCATCCCTTCCCATCCCTCATGAGGCCCCTGTTCGCCTTGCAGGTGAGGCCGCCTGGGTGAAGTGCTGATCACACCTCCTCAGTTGTATCCCTCCCGACCAGATGTTCCAAGCTCCAGGACACTGCCCGTAGCGGCGGTAGTGGCGAGTTCCGTCCCTGAGTACGTGGGAACCACCAACCTAGAGGGTAAATTAACTAAATAAAAATAAAAATATGATAGCCAGATTCAAGAGGAATAGTTTAGGATATGTAAAATTATGCTACACCTCTCAGGTAAACTTAAAGATTGATTTTTGTTCAGTAAGTCGGCAGAACAAGCGCTCCCGATCAGCCTCAATAATACCAAAGTCTGTTGTTGCCAGGCAATGCAGGCTGCATCACGTCGCCCCTACCAGTGTTGTGGTGCAGAATTGCGAGCTGCTTATAAATTGCAGTCACGGGGAGTAATTAGTGCAAAAAGATTTCTTAGGCCCTTTAAAACAGTTATCATCATGACAATAGTATGCCTCTGAATAAGGGCGATGGTGTTGGTGCAGTATACTGAGGGTATCAGTTGCAATAAGTGTTGGTGCTTTCCGATCCTTATCCTTGAGCGCTCCAGTTCTGTAGTAGTATTCATTATCATCCATAAAACAAATAAATCCACCGGGCGAAGCCGGACACGACTGCTAGGTTTTAATAAATCCCTTTAAAATACGATGATATTCAATACTCATACAGCACGAATGACAATGAGTGAGTATTTATGTTCATTTGACACAATTGATAATCAAATTATGAAATAAAGTTCACGATAATTTAGTTTAGTGTGACGACTGGAACTGCTTTGGGTAAGGGGCAGATGACCTCGTAGTTCCGCCCCTTAAAACAACAATAACTAACTGCTTTTGGTAGGGGTGCGCGCGCACTGCTTTGTCCAGTTGGCTTTAGTTGTTTCAATGTTTTGGCGAGAAGCGGTGGGCCGAACAAGATAGTCTCGCGGGCCGTACGTTGGACATTAGTGGTCTAATATAAAGAAAACCAAGAATCTACAGAAAAATCTTGTGAGAAATAACAGTTTACTAACAGGTTGTGCGAAAGTGTAAGAAATGAGCCACGAAGACAATAAATGTCCGGTTACAAAGCCAAGGATCCGTACCTTAATATGACATAAAAATGAAATTTTGAGATTTTTCTTTTAGCATTCTGGAGCCCCTAAAATAAATAGTTATTTTTCAGATGCTTAGTGCTTTAATATTTATCAGTAACAGTTGCTACACTTTCTTAAGTTTCTGCTGTGATTTTTTGTTTCGGAGGCCAGCGACCGTTTGTGGGTTTGGTAGAGCTATTTTGTCTTGTATATTTAGATCTGATGATGCTCGCTAGACGAGCGAAACATGTCATCCTTATAAGCTCTTCTGTAGTACATAACAACGCTATATTGTGTAGACCGACTGTAAAGTAGCAATATCACCTAAACGTAATTGTGAACGATATTTAAAAAGTTCCCAAAATCACACATCATGCGAATATGACAAATACAATTTACAGGACAATAGAAAGAATGAACCCTAATAGGCATTTCCATTAAGTGTCTACAAAACAAAGCTAGCCTACTAGATCAAACTCACCTGGAAAGACCTTCTTCAATAAGGATCCAAAGTTACAAGATCGAGAAGAAATCAAAAAATAGCGTCGAAACACGGGATTTAAAGAAAATGAACAGAAACGCGGAACCATGTAGGTGATGTACCCTCTAATTTCGACGTTCCATTAACACTGCCTCTTAGCAGATGAGTTGGAACTCTTTGGGATGACCTGTGGCTGACAATGTTGTATAAATCACCAACAGTGGCACGAGAGGTTTTAACAAGCCAATAAATTACAAATCAAGTGCAACATGAATTTTTCCCGCGTCCCTCGGTGAGAAATCGAACCTCCGAAGTTGGGATGAGGAGACGTAAAGCTCCCTCTCGGCCAATATTTATCAGGTCAGAACACAACTGCGGACCAGTACGTAATACGCAATGCAGGAGCTGTGATGGAATATTAAATGTGCTCAATGCTGCCAACTCAAACATCACGGCTAGTTTCTCGTTTCACAAGTTTGTTACCCAGTGATTACACAAAGTGTTCAGAAACAGCCTCTCTTTGTTCTACACAGGCAAATTGTAATATATAGAAAAGTTGTTCAGTGCAAAATTAAACTGAAATTTTGTTATTATTATTATTATTATTATTATTATTATTATTATTATTATTATTATTTCTTATGCCCAATTAAGGACCGTGTTAGAACTTTGGCAGAATGTTTCCTCTTTTCTTCAGAATCTCTCTTGTTGTTGATTTGTTTAGGGGCTTTGCGACATCGTGATATGTAGCCCCGTGTACTCGAGTGTGGAATTTGCCTGGTAGCTTGTGTTATTGTGATGGCTGTATTAGTGTGTGTGTAATTGTAATTCAGATGAGGATTGGGAAGGAGGTGGCCGAGACCATAAATTAGGAACCATCCCGGCATTCGCGTGGAGTAGAAATGGGAAACCACGGAAAACAAATTCTTAGTTGGAATTCGAACCCGCCTCTCAGTTTTTCCTCAAGAGGCTGAGAGTACCCCGTTCCAGACCTCACACCAATATTAAATTCTTTGGCAGAGTTGGAATCGAACTCGGGCATCCAAGAGTGCTAGGCACTAGACCAACAAGAGTTTAGTGCTTTTCAGTCAGTCAACACGAATGTACCCAAAAGAGCTGGGTTATACCCCAATCCTGAAATAAATTACATGAGATTAATAAATACACTAGGATGACCAGTTTCGATCGTCAAGCGATCATCATCAGATCCATTACACTTAGGCTATAAAATCTATGTTTGAAAATTATTGGTAATGCAACTGTCGGTGTATGCTAAAAGTAGTATATATGATGTTAAGTGAAATACTAAATGGTGATAGAAATTATATGGTTGTAAAAATCAACTATGGTTAAACTGTAATATTACAGTCTACTGCTTATCTGGTTGTCTTCCTCGCTGGAGCTACGAGCAGTTTCGTGTTCACTTTTACTCCAGGTGTGGTCGACTGAAATGGGATGTTATCTCAACGACACTGGTTTTTCTCATTCACCCCCCTGTTCCTATGTGCTGTGTGAAGTCAGTGCGATGTGTTTATGTGGGATGTCGCCAAATCTATATAAGATGTATGTTATTGAATGAGGTGGGTCTACAACTATTAAAGACCTTGGAACATTCCTCGCCACGCGTGGACCAATAGCCATTCAAACTAAGCACTGCCCGGTCTTTGAGGACGTCCCGGCACCTTCAATACTGCCGCGAATACGGTCTTGGTTTATTGCAGGAAAAAAGTACATCGAACACCTGATCCAGAAAATATTTACCTATTAAACCCCTCTAATCCCCCCTTATCTAGCTTGGCTGTATCGCTAAGTTGGGTCTTGTTTCCGACAGGGTGTGTTTTTAGTAGAGTGAAGAGGGGTGAGCTCTCCATAAAAGTGTGTTTATTTAGATTGTTGGGCTTTGGTGGCGTAGTCCGTATCATGCTGAACTGCTATGCCCAAGATCTCTTTTTTCTGATGGATATTTTATGATAGTTTTCAATACTTAGAAATATTCCTTATGGCTTCTTTCTCATCCAAACGCCGCTCTCATATTATAGTCCTCAGATTTTTCTGGAGAGTTCTCTCTCTTGTTTCTCGATTTTTGGATAAAACTTTGATAATTGGGGGCATATTACAAATTTAAAATTAAAACACCGAGTATAAGAGAGAATAATCCTCAGAAAAAAATCCTAGAAAGGCCATAGCTGCGTATTTCTGATTAAAGTTACAACTTCGGCCTCCAGATGCTAGTCGCTAACACCAAGCGGCGAACTTTGGAACTTGATAGAGCGTTTCTAAATAGCCAAATATAACCTACAAATTTTGCTACCAGTTTTAGTGGTAGCTCTTAAAAATCCGACGACCTTGGACATAGCAGTTCAGCATGCTACCGACGACGCCACCGAAGCCGCTAGGACTAAAATATAAAAACGGGGAATGGATGAAAAAGAAGTCACAATGAAATCTATCAAAGTATTGAAAGGAGTCTATAGATTTGAAGCCATACATTTTCAGTGTTGCCTAATTTGTAGCTCTTGAGTCAGTCAGCTAGTGAGCGGCCACGCAACCAGTCAACACCTGAAACCTCGAGAGTCTAGTAAGTACTGTGCATAGTACATGCTAGCTTCATGTTTGTTTGTTTGTCGACTTACTACTATATTGTTTTTTATTTGTACATACGTGTATATACATTTTTAAACATTTTTCTATTACGTAATTCATAAAATAAACGGTCAAGACAAAAAACGGGATTCACCGTTGAACGAAAACAACCAAGATGAACTACTACAATACTGCAGTGACAACTTAAATTAAATTAATTAATAATTTAGCTACACAGTGATCAGGATCTGATGATGGCCACTTGTTCGAAACGCGTAATTCTAAATTTCCCCATTATCTGTGATAATCTTCTTCTTCTTTTTTATGTGCCATCTCCTCTCAGGAGGTTGGCAACCATCACAGAGACCCTTGCTTTAGATGATGCAGCGCGAAACAGCTCAATAGTGGAACAATTGAACCAAGTTTTCAGATTATCGATCCAAGAAATGAGTCTTCTTCCTGGTCTTCTTTTGCCTTGTAGCTTCCCTTGAATGAGCAGCTGCAGCATATGATATTTCTCTCCTCTCATCACATGACCCAGATACTGCAGTTTTCTAATTTTGACAGTATTTAATATTTCCTTTCTCTTTCCTATCCGCCTCATCACCTCATTGTTGGTGACCTTTTCTTTCCAACTCAGCCTTAGTATCATTCTGTACGTCCATAGCTCAAATGACTCCAATCTGTCCATTTCTCGTTTCTTTATGGTCAAGTCTCAGCTCCATAGAACAAGGTGGAGAAGATATAACATCTCAGAAGTCTCATTTTATTGAATGCATTTCTGGCTTGACCGATCCTGGACTTTATCTCCTCAGTACAGTCAATGTAGCAGTTCACATTTGTTCCTAAATACTTGTACTTTGTCACTTTCTGTACTGTCTACCCATTGATTATCAAGCTCTCTTGATGTTGTGTTCGTGATAGTAGAATAAAACATGTCTTACTGACATTAAGTGTTAATCCCCATTGTTCACTTGCCTCCACGACTTTGTCAGTCAGTCGCTGTAAATCTTGTAGATCTTCCGCGAATAACGAGTGTCGTTACATATTTATATCTTGCCCATTCGTTGGGCACAACCATGTTGATCGACTGAAGAGCTACAAATTACAATATTGAGAAGAGACTGGAATATTATGGTCACAAATACAGAATGGATGACAATATACTAGCAAACCACAACAGTAGAAATAATACAACACCTACAAGAAATTGGTATCAACGAAGAAACCATTCACAGTAGAACAACATTTAGAACATTAATAAACCTTAATAAACCTTGGGAAACCTACAGAATTGACAGAAAAGTAATAGCAATCAGCCAAAAGCAAGAAATGTAAAGAGGAAATTCCGGATCTATGACTAGAGCAGGAACAACCAGTAGTGGTAGCAGAGGTGTGGATCGATAGCACTTAACTGGAAGTGTGTGCAAGGTGTCGCTGTGTTTGACCAAGAGGCGGCTCCGTCAGTAGTAGCACATTACAGTTCCATGTTCAAATATACACAGCCAGTTCGTAAATCTGAGGCTAACATTCGTCTTGAACACGATAACAACCGTGATTAAGTTTTTTCAGAATGAAGCTACAAATGAAAATCCAGAGCCTGCTTCCAGTCAATCGACCGGGTCAGGAAATGGAATCAATGAACCCCCATCTAGTGGCGAGGATATGAACTGTGCCGGCTGCCGAAGCTTGTCGCAATCCCCTGTGGCAATGATTAAATGAATGACAAATGAAATGACAGTGGAGAATACTGCTTGAATTAAATTTGTGACAGGGAAAACCAGAGTACCCGGAGAAAAACCTGTCTGCCTCCGCTTTGTCCAGCACAAATCTACCATGGAGTGACCGGGATTTGAACCACGGACCCAGTGGTGAGAGGCCGGCGTGCTGCCGCCTAAGCCACGGAGGCTTTCCGAAGCTACAAATAATTGTACAAATTTATTCCCAGTAAATAAAATTATTTGTTTTCTTTAATCATCCATATTTTTCAATCTTTACAATGAACAAGGAATGAAAGAAATTGGAGAAAATATTAAAGCTGGAGTAAAGATTTAAGGAGAATCGCCCTCTTAGCTGACACACCAGAGGATTTGAACGAGTTCTTAAATGGTATGGATTCCGTCTTGGGAAAAGAATGATGGAAATCAATAAATGTAAAACAAAAATATTGGAATGCAGCCGAAATAAATCAGAAACCTCTATCGACATCAAATTGGCAGGTGAAACGCTACGGGAAGTAGGAGACTTCTGTTACTTAGGAAGCAACATAACCAATGATGGACGAAGCAAAGAGGATATAAACAGTAGGTTGGCACAGGAAAGGAAAGCATTTCTACAGAAAAGGAATCTGTTGACATTAAATATAGATTTAGGTACTAGGAAGTCATTTTTGAAAGTCTTTGTTTGGAGCGTGGCGCTCTATGGATGTGAAACTTGGACTATTGGAGCAGCAGAAAAGGGGAGAATTGAAGCGTTTGAGATGTGGTGTTACAGGGGAATGATGAAGATCAAATGGGTAAATAGGGTAACAAATGAAGAGGTATTAAGACGAGTGGGAGAGGAGAGATGTTCCTGGCGTCTGCTAATGAAGAGAAGAGATAGGTTGGTAAGACACATACTAAGACAGCCAGGAATAGCAAACCTAGTTATAGGAGGAAGGATCGATGATAAGAACTGTAGGGGGTACACCAAGGTTAGAATATCTTAAACAGATTGTCTCGTATGTAGGGTGTGGTAGCTATGTAGAGATGAAACGATTAGCTCAGGGTTAATAGTTAAAATTATTACACTTTTAAAAGTAGCCTACGTCATGGCTGTAGTAATGGGTGTACTTGTAATTCGGATGCTGATTAGGAAGAAGGCGACCGTGGCGTTAAGTTAGGAACCATCCCGGCATTTACCTGGAGTAGAAATGGGAAACCACAGAGAACCAATTCTAATTGAACACCCCTCTTCTCAGTTTTGCCTTCACGATGCTGAGTGTAGTCTACCCCAAGTTCCAGTCCTCGGACGAGAATCAAATTTCTAGGCAGAGGCGGGATCGAATGAGGTCCTCCGGAGCGTCAGACTAGAAAAATAGGTTCTTATTTATTCTACCATACAGTAGTTTTCCTTCAACCCAAAAATATGCTATTCCTCCACAAATTTCGGTTAAGCCCCTGGTAGCCACGCTTCTCTTAACACCATCCATCCATTGTAGTCTTGGTTTACCCCGTTTCCGTTTGCTTTCAGCTTGCCCATGTAACATTATATTTGGAATTCTACTATTCTGCATCATTTTCACGTGTCCAAACCATTGTAATCTTCGTTCTTCAACCACGTCTATTCCTTTTTTCTTTTACCTGCATAATTTCTCGATTCTCGTATTTCTAATTTTATCCAATCTTGATTTTCTTACCGCCCTCCTCCATTAACCTATCTTTGTTACTAAAAATCTGTTCAACGTCCAAGTTTCTGCTGCATATAACAAAATACTTTGTACCAATGAACTGTAAACAAGTTTCTTAGTGTTGTTTAAAATATTTATGCTCCATAAAACTGAATTCAATGCTCAATTGTTCTCCTATCCTCACTTGCTCATTTCTCAATTACAGATGGACTTGTTTCCCCAGCTTCTATTATTGAACCCAAATATTTAAACTTAGTGCTTGCGACGGTGGGTGAGTGGTTATCGTGTCGGACTACCAACCCCAAGCTTGCAGGTTCGCTCCTGGCTGTGGTAAGTGTTTTTTTTGAAAGGTGACAAAAATCACGACACGCATATCATACGTTGTTAGCAAGTTAAAGAACCCATTTGAATTCAGTAGACCGTGTTCATAATGGCAAAATTAATCCCGAGATTTTCCGCCAACACGAAGTTCCTCCATTCTCTACTAGAAAGCGCTATAGTGTCAAGGAATTTAGATATCTAACCTCCTTGATTTTCATAGCGTTCCAAGAAATGACGAAATTCGACATGCAAGCTGCCCTCTGGGTGTCAAATAACAAAGCTTGCATCTGACAGCCGAGGCCATACTATGTTATTATTTAAATTTAGTGACTGTTTGAATTAACTGTTTGATCCGAGGGGATCTTTAACGTGCCGGTAAATTTTCTGATACGGGTCCCTCACATTTGCGCAACCCTCAAATACCAACTGACTACGGAAGGATTCGATCCTGAAACGTTGGGATCAGCAGGTGAGAACGTTTCTGCTGCACCACGCAGCTTTTATGTGTTTGCCGAGAGACCGCTGCTGAACCTGGCTTGGTGGGTGCACCTACAGTAGATCAAATCCCACAACAGACATGGCAGGTAACTAGAAGAATTGACGCAGTATCAAGAAACTCCAGCCCCATTTATTAGTGATACACATAAAATTATAGTACTCACACATAGCAGAGTGAAAAATGATCGACCGAACTCACCTGCAAAGAAAAATAACACAACATTAGATAGCATCCTCTTTTAGAGTGTGTAAATATAATTGTTAAGATCAGGGAATTGAGTAGGCCACACCATTTCAAGTGGGCAGTCACCAGTGATGGCCACGTAATTGAATGGAATTTATTAGTCAAAGAATTGCTATTGAGGCTGATGATCCCCGTTATATACTGGTTTTTAACATAGTAAAACATCCACTAAAATCATGGTTAAGACAAACAAATATATACGAATTGCAGCCAACGGGCATATCAGGGCATTTTGATGTCGATGATGATAATAATTTTTGTTTTAAGGGGCCTAACATCTAGGTTATCTACCCTAATGGTTCTGGTGATAGAGAAAGATGAGATGTGAATGAAAACTATAACTAATACTAACTACAGTCTTACATACAAGAAGAAGAAATGGTAAACAAATGAAGGTTAAGGCAAATAAAGAACAGAAAGAAAAGAAATGCCCTCTACCCTCGTAGAATGAGGATTGAGGGACTTGGAAGGAAGGAGAGCCATGAAAGACAGATAGGAAAGATGAAAGATGAAAGAGGAGAGAGCCCGCCCCAAAGTCAATGGAAAAAGGAGACAAAACGGACCCAGCTCAGGAACCCCCCCTTGATCGCCAACTCCCCAACTCACCAGCCGTGACTTGATTCAGGTACATTTTGCAGGTGCGGATGTAATACATACATTAAAAAAAAGAAAAGTAGGATTTTTTATAAACTTGGGATATATAAGGGAAACAATGATGCACGGTAAAATAATTGGTAAATTTTGAAAATTACCAAAAAAAACTCTTAAAAGAACTTTGACATGATAAAAGCTGCTTTTGGTTGCCACAAGCATACTACAGGGTCATCGAAAAATAATGCCAACATTTCAAAAAAATATAGCACTGAAACCCTTTATGTTAAACGTGTAATTCTTTCACTGAACGCCAGCTGGTTAAAGTAAGTTTTGTTTTGGAGGGGACGTGACCTTGCTATGCGCGCGCTAGATGCGCGGTAGCCAAGGTCGGTAGGGGGCGCGCGCGCCAATGAAGTCCTGCCCTAACCCCTTTGGATCTTTTTTCTGGGGGTACATTAAAAACATTGTGTATGCAGAATAAATTCGGTATTAGGATCACCTGCGGGAGCGAATTTCTGCCGCCATATTGACAGTTACTCCTGAAATGATTGCACGTACCAATCCAACCATTGGGAAAGCGTGCGTTCAATGCTGATGTTGGTGGTCGGACTGGCCTCGATTTTTTCTCTACAGTCCCTGTTTCCTTAAACTGATTAAACCATCGAATGGCAGCTTTGTAATTAGGTGCAGTTTGTCGGGCGGTGCAGTCATTGGTGCACGCGCCCCCGGCCGACCTTGGCTACTGCGCATCTAGTGTGCGCATAGCAAGGTCACGTCCCCTCCAAAACAAAACTTACTTTAACCAGCTGGCGTTCAGTAAAAGAATTACACGTTTAACATAAAGGGTTTCGGTGCTATATTTTTTTGAAATGTTGGCATTATTTTTCGATGACCCTGTATTACTGGGACATGTGTATCATTTGTCAACAATATTTGTAGCACGTTTCACAATCGAATGAATATTGACATTTCATTCCTCTCTTAAGCTGGGTCACCCCCGTTAAGTGCTGAAAAGTGAATCCTCTCTTATTTATATTGACTGAAGCTGCGTTCAACATCAGAAGAGTTAACGGGGGCATGTTTGGATTTCACAATGATTGCTGGGGTTAAAACCAAGCTTAACTTTACACTTAAATATCCACACAAAATTGCAGCAAACATCCCCATTGCTTCATATCCAGGGTTCTTTGAAAGTAAAGTGTCCAACTCCATGTTTGCTACATCTACAACTTCTTGTTCCACAGTTTTGTTCGGAATCTTGAAATTTTCTGAAAGTGCGAGTAGCGAGTTTTGAAGTCTTCGGTGGCGTAGTCGGTAGCTGGGTCCCCTCTCTCCTTCTCCCACCTCGTCTTATCAAAGCGGCTTCGGTGGGGTAGTTGGTAGCTGGGTCCCCTCTCTCCTTCTCCCACCTTGTCTTATCAAAGCGGCTTCGGTGGGGTAGTTGGTAGCTGGGTCCCCTCTCTCCTTCTCCCACCTTGTCTTATCAAAGCGGCTTCGGTGGGGTAGTTGGTAGCTGGGTCCCCTCTCTCCTTCTCCCACCTTGTCTTATCAAAGCGGCTTCGGTGGGGTAGTTGGTAGCTGGGTCCCCTCTCTCCTTCTCCCACCTTGTCTTATCAAAGCGGCTTCGGTGGGGTAGTCGGTAGCTGGGTCCCCTCTCTCCTTCTCCCACATTGTCTTATCAAAGCGGCTTCGGTGGGGTAGTTGGTAGCTGGGTCCCCTCTCTCCTTCTCCCACCTTGTCTTATCAAAGCGGCTTCGGTGGGGTAGTTGGTAGCTGGGTCCCCTCTCTCCTTCTCCCACCTTGTCTTATCAAAGCGGCTTCGGTGGGGTAGTTGGTAGCTGGGTCCCCTCTCTCCTTCTCCCACCTTGTCTTATCAAAGCGGCTTCGGTGGGGTAGTTGGTAGCTGGGTCCCCTCTCTCCTTCTCCCACCTTGTCTTATCAAAGCGGCTTCGGTGGGGTAGTTGGTAGCTGGGTCCCCTCTCTCCTTCTCCCACCTTGTCTTATCAAAGCGGCTTCGGTGGGGTAGTTGGTAGCATACTGAGCTTCTATGCCCAAGATCGCGGGTTCAAACACGGCTGAAGTTGTCTGATTTTAAGAGCGATAAAAGTCCCTCAGTATGCCTTCTTTCGGAGGGGCAATAAAGCCGGCGGTCACATATCATAGATTTATGGAATGAAAAAGAACCTTCCACTAACTACTACCCTACCAGGGAATTGTTACCGCTAGACGTGGAGTGGGGCTGTTGTGTATACATTACGTTATCTCGCCTCGTTATGGCTGCAGCGAGAGGTTGCGGGGCAAGATGGGGAATGCAGGTACTGTCATACAATGAGAACACACCGCACAGCGCATGACCCAGCACGAATCATGCACACAAATGACACGCGATGAGGTATCGCTGGAAATGACTGCACGTCTATCGCAGGCGTGCGGCTGAACGGAGCACATTAGTTCCGATTTCCGCCACCGGGAACAATTCGCTGGTAGGGTAGTACACTTGTAGAAGCAAATATGTGTAGGTTAGTTTGATAACGCTCTATTAGTTCCAATGTTCGCCAGCGGGTGCTGACTGCGATGGCATTTAGTAGCCGCGTCCGCAGCTAGGTGTCGTGGATGGTAGCATATGGTGGCAAAAGTAGGAACTACTTGAAAAAATTAATCGTCTGAATCACAGATAACACACACTAATACAGCCATCACAATATTAACACCGGTTATCAGACATACTACACACACCCAAAG
Organism: Meconema thalassinum; assembly: GCA_946902985.2. Lineage (NCBI taxonomy): Eukaryota > Metazoa > Arthropoda > Insecta > Orthoptera > Tettigoniidae > Meconema > Meconema thalassinum. The sequence continues at coordinate 235,472,979 of OX336395.1, read as the reverse complement.
TACACAGGGCTACATGACCGCGTTGTCGCATCCCCTAAACTACAATCAGCTGCACACCAGCTAAATTATTACCACAACTAACCACTCACTCATATTAAAGTAAACAGGAATAAAAGGAAATAGAACAGGGAAAAATACCCTCAACCCTCGAAGAATGAGTATCGAGGGAGCTAAGGTGTAGGCGTATGTTTCACAAAGCTCAAGCTCTTCAACCCGAGGGGGTTAGAAGGTGTGGTTTGTACCAACATCTTCCATTTCTTGAAAAGTCATCAGAAATGTATTTATCTCTTGGATGTCACGGGTAATCTAGAGAGCCACTGGATGGATTTTGATGCGGTTTTCACCATTCTGTATTAAACGATTTCTCGAGGAAGTTTTCTGTAGAAAAACATTCATGTATGACCAAAGGTTGATGATGATGATGATAATTGTTGTTTTAAGGGACCTAACATCTAGGTTATCGGCCCCTAATGATCTGGGTGATAGCGAAAATGATAATGAAACGGAAACCAGAACGAAAATTAAGTGAGACGGAAAATACTTACAAAAAGGAACTCGGATTGAAACGACTCACAAAATGTTCTTACAAAAGGGAATTTAGAACGAAAAGATTCACAAGAGGAATAGATTGAAAAATACCCACAAAATGAAGGCTAGGTTCAAAATACGTACAAAATGCAATGTAGCGTCGAAATACTTACAAAATGCAACTGAAATTCAAAATACTTACAAAATGCAAATGAGATCGAAAATACGTACAAAATGCAATTGAGGTTCGAAATACTTACAAAATGCAATTGAAATTGAAAATACACAATGCAATTCAGATTGAAATAGGCCTTATCCCAGTTCCAATCCAAATTATTCACAAAGTGCAATTGAAATTCAAAATCCTTACAAAATGCAATTGAAATTGAAAATGCTTACAAAATGTACGGTGATTCTAACGACTCATGTGGATTGACAATACTTACAAAAAGCAATTTAGATTGAAAATACTTGACAAAATGTAAATTTAGATTCAAAATACCCACAAAATGCAATTGAGAATCAAAATATGTGCAAAATGCCCACCAAACAAAATGCAATTTAGATTCAAAATTCGTGCGAAATGCGGTTTTGGTTGAAAATACTTACAAAATGCAATTGAAATTCAAAATACTCACTAAAAGGCCCCGCAACCTGCATTGATGACTTACTAAAAAGCAATTTAGATTGTCAATCTTTACAAAATGCAATTGAGGTTGAAAACAATCGCGAGATGTAATTTAGATCGAAAAAACTTACAAAATGCAACATAGATCAAAAATGCCTTAAAAATCGCTAAAAGGGAATTTAGATACACGGTGATTCGAGTAACAAAAACAGTGCGGGAATCTTAAAGAGAAAAGGAAAGAGAAGGAAAAGAGGAGAGGAGAGGGGAGAGAGGAGAAGGTCCGCTCCAAAGGGAAGGGACAAAAGGGAAAAACGGACCCAGCTCAGGAATCCCTCGGGGTCGCCAACGCCCGAACTCACCAGCCGTGAGCCCCTGAGGGTGTAGCATTATCGACGGCGCACCAGAAGTTGTGGGGCTACATACACCCTGCCTCCTTAAGGGCCTTGAGCACAAGGCAGGAGGTAAAAGGAAAAGAAAAAGAAGGCTGACCCCTCACAGAAGGAGGGCATCAGGAAAGATGAGACAAGGGCCAATTAAGGCGGGAAAGTGAAAGACTCCCTAGGCCTCGGATAACCTAATACCGTCGGGGTCGGAAGAGAACAAGGGTTGACCAAGGAAGGTCGACAGGAAAGAAGACAGAGAGGAGCCTGGCACAATTAAGTGGAAGCAATGCCGGACTCAGCTGGGGCCCCGTGGTCGCCAACCCACAACCCACTAGATGTGAGCCCCTGGGGGGTATGACCAAAGGAAGTCATGCAGTAACGATTTCAGTAAATCGGGTCGTAGAAAAACCTGCCGCCCGTGCGTCTTTCAAGTTTACGCTGGGTAAACCAATTAAAATATCTATATCCTACGAGTGTAAGAATTGTTCAGTACGAAAAGTACTACAAAAAAGTCCCGGACAGCATATCTCTATCTTTAATACATCGCCCACTATAATAGTGTTTTTACGTTTTCATTCCTTCCAACAATCTGCATTCAGTGGAAATTTAAATTACTAGCTGCGGAGTAGCTTCGGCCAGCATCAAACTGTCGAGTAGTGTCGAGTTAAGCCTTCAGAGAAGAGTATATGTGTTTGGAGTTTCGCTGTTCACCTCTGCTTTTCTGAATTGCGTCTGGGACCTGCCGTCCATGCGCCTTTTAAGCTTACGCTGGGAAAACCGTTAAAGATACCGGGCGAAGCCGGGGCGGGTTGCTAGTTTGTTTATAAACAAGACGATAGTCCCTGTCAGAACTGTGTCATGTCAACCCCGCTAACCAATACAGCCGGGAGGGTGGTTTATACACAAGCGTGAGTTCTCGCGTCTAAGTAATCGCCGACATGGAGTCTATGTGCGCTATCGATCTAACCCTGGAGGAATCCACCCCTGTAAAGAGCCCTGTGCCCCTTTGCTGCAACCCTCGGGAATTCGTGGCGTTCCACATGAGCAGGCTTCAGCTACATCAATAGGACTCCCATTACAGAGCACGTTTCAAGCCTACCGTGGGAGAAAGCTAACTATGGCAACCATGTGCGTGCGTGCCCTGCATTACTCAGCTAGTTATGAGACGAACGTGACCGCTCCATGACAAACGATGATGATGATGATGATGATGATGATGATGATTGTTGTTTTAAGGGGCCTAACATCTAGGTTATCGGCCCCCAATGTTCTGGGCGATAGCGAAAATGATAATGAAATGGAAACCAGAACGAAAATTAAGTGAAACGGAAATTACTTAAAAAAAGGAACTCAGATTGAAACAACTCACAAAATGTTCTTACAAAAGGGAATTTAGAACGATAAGATGCACAAAAAGAATACATTGAAAAATACCCACAAAATGTAGGCGAGGTTCAAAATGCGTACAAAATGCAATGTAGCGTCGAAATACTTACAAAATGCAATTGAAATTCAAAATACTTACAAAATGCAAATGAGATCGAAAGTACGTACAAAATGCAATTGAGGTTCAAAATACTTACAAAATGCAATTGAAATTGAAAATACACAATGCAATTCAGATTGAAATATCCCAGTTCCAATCCAAATTATTCACAAAGTGCAATTGAAATTCAAAATCGTTACAAAATGCAATTGAAATTGAAAATGCTTACAAAATGTACGGTAGATTCAGACGACTCATGTGGATTGACAATACTTACAAAATGCAATTTAGATTGAAAATACTTGACAAAATGTAATTTAGATTCAAAATACCCACAAAATGCAATTCAGAATCAAAATGTTTGCAAAATGCCCACCAAACAAAATGCAATTTAGATTTAAAATTCTTGTGAAATGCGGTTTTGGTTGAAATTACTTACAAAATGCAATTGAAATTCAAAATATTCACAAAGGTCCCTCCACCATATTGAAAGACTTACTGTGCCCTTGTATATAACAGCGTCGTATAAACGAGAATCAAACTTCGGGGAGCGTTCAGTCCGGATATGCTTTCACTAGAGCTCAAATACCAGACGGCTGCTAACAAATACAAGGACCATATGCAAAACTATAAACTAAGAAATGAGTGAAAAACAAATAAAATTACCACCATTTAATAACTGAATAAAAACAACAAAATATAAAAAAATAATATAAACAAAGTCCACCCTGAACTTTACTCCCACAGTACAATAATTTACACAGATCTGAGTGGCCTAGAAAGGTCCACTCCAAAGAAATAAAATTGTGAATCAAAATCCACTTGTCTGATTAATATGTATGCACGCGTATAACTACGCTAGAGAAGAAATAAGTACTTTTGATGGAGATTTGCTCACAGATGGAACAGCCAATATGCTTGCAAACCCCCATACTGCAAACCATTATTATGGCTTTATGGGACACACTCGAAGAATATCTTACCAACAATTAAAATTTTACTGACACACGCAACCATTTAAAATTTATAAACTAATTGATCTCCATCGAGATCGCAGTGAGTCAGGAAACTCCCAGCAAAACAGAAGCTTGCCCAAAGGCTCAATTGCTCAACATATACATGACAACAACGTGGCCGAACATCGAGACCACCCGAGGTCAAAGAACATGACAATAATTAAACAAGAAATAAGATGCCTAAAATCCAATGATATTTACATGAAATAAAAGCATGAATAAGCTAACACGCTGGGACTCGATCAATCAAAAACGCGAACAGCACCCATTTACCGATTACAATTCTTTTATCATTAAACAGGCTTTATTTTAATATAAGATAAACATTTACGAAGAACGGAGACCTGGGCCGTGAATACTAATGAGCACAGCTTGCTCCTTATCTGATGGAGTGCGCCGGGTAGAAATACCTTCACTTACCACTCATTAGCGTCAGTGTTCAAAACCAGCCCTCCTTGTCGAAGCTTTGAGTCATTCTATTTATAACAAGAGACTAGACAGTCCCGTTCCGCCACCTGTTAATCGCGACAGATAAATTCACACACTTCTTGTCAATTCCAAAGAATTGCAAGACATCGTAGAAGGGGATTCCAACATTTTCCTCGCAAGGATTAAATGCTTATCCTGGACAATAGCTTCAGACAGAACCAAGGTTCCCGAAAACTCCTATCCCATAAAACACATATTTGCAGACTCAACAAAGCATTTTGGGCAGAACACAACACAAATCTACCACGGGCCGACACTCCAATCAAATATCATAGATTTTGTGTACCAAGACACTAAAAGGAAAACTTCATCAACAGATAAAGTCATTGGGCATATGACCCCTCACTTAACAAAGATGCAACAAACGGCAATTAACACACAAGCCTGTGTAACAATAAAAATCTATACAATAAAAAGATTTCCCACCAATTCTATTATCTACTCTAGTTAATTCAGTTTCGCTTCTGTTATGATATCGGTTCCCAATTTGTGTCGCTTAGCCGCGCATTTTACGGTAGCGAAGCGCACTTGAGTACTCTTGCCCCGTGTACTTGACATCAACAAAAAAAATCTTCACAAAGATAGAATACATGCCACGTTGCTCATGAACTAAACTAAAGTGTGTCAGTACCACAAACCAACTACAATAAAACACGGAGACAAAAATAAAATAAAATATTTACACAAAATAATATGTTCCCACAAAACCATAACCAGTTTGTCAAATAATTAAATTATTTAGTACTTATTCCTCTTTCTGCGTCATCTCATCGAACATCGCCTGACATTCTCTCTCCAAAGTGTTTAGCTCATCTCGGACCACATGGAGCCGTAGAAACGTTGGTTCGATGTCTTCCTCTGGGTCTGGAGTTCCATCTTGACGTTGAATAAAAATATAAAAAAATAAAATGTTATTTATAGTCACACGTAATTTTCTATCTAAATTTTGCCAATAGTTACTTTATTCACCATTTGTCTAGTGCAAACTTAAATGTAGACTTTCCCTAATAGTTGTAGTCGTGGGAGACTACTAAAATATTACCGATACACAAATTTCACACTCAGCTGTGCGCACACAACTTTATTATAATGTTTTCAATAATGACCCTATCTCTGATAAATTTAACACAGTATATCTTCACGGTATGGAAAAGAATAAGTGATCACCTCACGGTGTCACCAAGAATCCACAACCTCGTCACTCAGACGACAGTATTTATGTGAATTTAGCAAAAGGACGGAGGGAGAGGGAAATCTATTACTAACTTCTATAATAATGCGACTATTGGCATGCAACAGGTATCAAACAGTTTGAAAAATTATATAGGTCACAATGAGGCTATCGTGCTCTGGAATCGATCATAGATTTCGTTAATCCAATCTTTCCCGCTTTCAACTTCAAGCCGGCGTCAGACGCTCCCTTGGCGCTAAAATTGGTGACCCTCTCTGATTGGTAGTTCATGACGTCAATATCGCAGTTTAGAACAGAAGCCTCTGTCCTATGATTGGTTGAAAGTTCCTCTCGTCTCTCTCATCCAGCAACTATCTTACTCGTAACACTAGGGTGACAAAGAAATTACGGTCTGAAATGAGTCAGGACCCCAACACACCTTTGTCTGATAAAGTGTCTGTCAAACATTCCGATCTCGTCACTCCTTTGTTTCAGGACTGGGCACGTTCAAACGTACTGTCTCCACATAAGCTTGATATTTCGCAATCCAGTCTGGCCTTCCTGTATGATTCTGGCAGTAAAATCAGAATATAATGAAATGAATAATTAGAATCATTAATATGCGTAGCTTATTAAGGGTTCATTACTAAAAGGTAATGTAGATTGTCAAACTTTACAAAACGCAATTGAGGTTGAAAACAATCGCGAGATGTAATTTAGATCGAAAAAACTTACAAAATGCAACGCAGATGAAAAATAACTACAAAACAAGAAGTTCCGTGACGAACTGTAACGATTCGATCCCATAGCTGTTATATTTAAAGGGTTATTCATTTATTATCATGTTATTATTATTATTATTATTATTAACTAGTACATCCATGAGATGATTTTTATATCAGATAATTGTAAGCGGTTTTGATTATTATATTCAATTAGATTTTTATTAACAATTACTTGTAAAGAGACGAAGTATTATATATTGCAACAAGACTGGCGATATGGACTAACCCTGTGCGTCACAAACTGAACGACGTAGTAATAATTACACCACGGCAAACTGCGTCATTTTCCTGAGATGTTAAGAAACCCACTATGGTGTAACCAACACGCCATTTTCTACGGTATATACGCGTCAATATATATTGCAAGTTATGAGTCAAGAATGGAGAAGGCTAATAAGAGAGGGAAGCTGTGACACCACGTGACAAGGAAGTCATTAGTATTTGTACCTGCAACATCGGACAAGAATGGCATTGATCTACAGCTCTCAATGAAGTAAGGAAGTTGTAACCTTGCTTTCTGGGTCCTAATGGACTGAGCACCGAGAGTCGACACTGAACGATGTCTTGCCGACATCTATATCAGTACATAATGGGTTATATCCCTGATCAAGAGTCTTTCTACAGATGGCAACGTACTTAATGAGGATATTTCATAGTAAATGAGATATCACATCATTTTTTTAAACATAAGCGACGTAACATCGAGATCATCTATCATTTCTTAAATATGACGAATCTTCGACTGGGTGAGCCAACAATTCAATAAAACTATCGTCTCTATTATAATTTAACCTCATTTAACTTTCAATTCATTTTAATATTCATTTTCTTTTAAATAATTAATTGCCGCATTGAGTAATTTTAAATTCAATTGTGTGACTATCACTATTCTGTTTTATTAATATTTTGTTTTTGCATTTAATAAATTCATTCTCTTCAACGTAATGCCTATTTCTTTCATTGTAGATGGTACTTTAAGGCAATCATACTCCTTGATTAAATACGGATTGGTTAGATGACTTTGTCTCACTACGGCCCGGGTAAGTGGTTTCGACTCTACTGCTGATAGCCGAGGTTAAATCAATAAATTTCGATTCACTATCTTAAATAGGAATCTGGCGCTCAACAACTTATTATATTACACTATCACAGGTAAGGTCACACCACAGTGTATATTATTTATTCATATCATGTTTGTTTTATTGAACCACAATAGTCATCAACCACGTTCAACGATGAAGGACTTCATTAAAAATGTTACATTTGGCGCCACAAAGTAGGGCACGAAAACCATTCGGTATTTAGTCAGAGGAGTGTATAATTTCAGTGCAAATTGTCAGTGCTTTTGGGGGACAGTGAAGTGAAGTGAAATTTTGGAAGGGCAATTGTTATACGGTGTACTTCGAGATGTCGGAGGAGGAACAGAGGCAGTTGAGAAGTAGGGATGCAGTCAAGAAAGTTAATTATAAGGAGGTTGATAGCGGTAGCGATGTTGAGAGCGTAGAGAATAATACCAAGATGTCGGAGGTAAATCTTGAGAATAATCCTGAGAGTAATCCTGAAAATAATCCTGAGGTTAACCCTGACATGAATTCAGAGGAAAATCTCGAGACGAATACAGAGGTACATCCTGAGACTAGTGGTAGTCAGGAGAAACAGAAGTCCTTAGAGGTCCATGAAATTTCATTAGCTGATATCTTGAGGGAGATGAATAAAAATAGTCAGGAGATGAATAAAAATAGTAGGGAGATGAAAGAAAATATTGGTAGGCTAAATCAAAATATGGAAGAGAATAAGAAAGATAATTTAGAAAGTAGGAAGGAATTCAATGATAAATTTGAGAAATTAGATAAAGATATGAGTAAAAATAGTGAAGAGAATAAAAGAAATTATTTGGAATTCAATGGTAAATTTGAGAAATTAGATAAAGATATGAGTAAAAATAGTGAAGAGAATAAAAGAAATTATTTGGAATTCAATGGTAAATTTGAGAAATTAGATAAAGATATGAATAAAAATAGTAAGGAGATGAGAGAAGAGATGGGTAGGCTAAATCAAGATATGAGTAAAATAAATCAGAAGCTGGAAGAGAATAATGTAAAACTAGACAGTGTGGTTAAAGTCAATGAAGGGTTGAGTAAGAAGTATGAGGTACTACAGGAGAGTATTCAGGGGGTGAAACAGGAAATCAGAGGTGAAATTAAGGAGGAGGTAGAGATGAAGGCTAAAGATATTATTAAGACAGTAGATAAGAAATTAGAAGCAGCAGAAAGTAGGATTCAGGAAAGAATAGTAACTGTGATTGAAGAGAAAATAGCAACTCAAGGTGAAAGTTTTAGCAAATTGGTAGAAGTGGAAACTAGGCAGGTGGTAGAGACTTTAGGGGAAACTGCAGTAGAATCAGTAAAGACAGCCTGTAAGGAGACTATAATTGAAAGTAGAATGGAGTCAGACGAGATTTTAGGTGAAAGCAAATTGGAATTAGCGGAGATTTTAGGTGAAATCAGATTAGAGTCAGACGAGATTTTAGGTGAAAGCAAATTGGAATTAATGGAGACTGTAATTGAAAGTAGATTAGAGTCATTGGAGATTGTAGGTGAAAGCAGATTGGAATCGGAGGAGATCTTAGGTGAGGAACGGCAAATAGCGGAGATTTTAGGTGAAATCAGATTAGAGTCAGACGAGATTTTAGGTGAAAATAGATTAGCGTCAGAGGAGATAGTAGGAGAAAGCATAGTAGAGTTGAAGGAGATTTTAGATGAACGCAGGATAGCTGTAGAAGAGACTATAGAATGTAGCGAAAAAGAAGTGAAGAAGATGAGAGAAAAGATAGGGATAGAAGTAGGTAAGATAAAGAAAGTACTAAGCACCCAAGAGATTAAGATGCAGACAATCATAGATAAATTAGATAGGCAAACTAGGGAAGAATTTAGTCCTGTGATAGAGGAAGTTAATATGAAATTATTAGTGGCAGAGAAGCGTGCGTTAAGTCATAGTCAGAAGAACATAATTAGTAAACAGGTTAAGAGGAGGAGAGAGATAGATAAGAGCAGAAGCAGTAGTCCACGGCTAAAGAGAGCATTAAGTGATAGTAACGGAGAAATGAAAATGAAACCTAAAGGTAGATATTTTAGAAGTAAAATGAAAGAAAAGAGAATTAAGTTGCTAGAGGAGAAAGAAATCAGGATGAGAGAGAGAAAGAAAGCATATGACGTGCAGTGGCGTACTGAATTAGCCAGACTTGGGGATGTGAGAGGGGGAAAGCCGAAGTACTGTGTTACTATGGATGAATGTAGTACAGAGGAAGTAGAAACTAATGTAACACGGAAGGAATTATGTGGAATTCTAGTTAAAGATAGAATTGAAGATGAATGTGGTAAGAACGGTGAAATGCCAGTGAACGTATTTATGTAAATTTATATTACCGATAGTTACTGTTCCGTATGACTTAAATATTAAGTAATGAAGTTTAATAGGATTTAACAGAGGTAGATAAGGAACCTGCTGTGTGTAATTTTAATTCAGTCGTGAAGTTAGGATGGTAAGGGGCGCGTAGTGCCTACGCTTATTGATTTAGATTGACTAAAATTATTTAATTTTGAAGACAGAGGTTGTCGTGCTATTGAGCAATGCAGGTAAGTTGAATGTAGGTCCTTAAACTGCAGGTAAGTTGGATGAAGTAAGAATTAAATTTTAAAAGTAGGAAGGTTATTACATAGGTAAGTAATCGAAAGAAAGTAATAATTATTATGGCAACCATAATTAAGAATATAATGGTAATAAAGATTTAATTCAAAAGTGAGTGAAGATCAGATGATACAGTGGTAATAAAACTAGTGAGTTGAAGAATTAAGTATTGATTTAATAAAGAAGTTTCAGTTGAGGACAGCGAGGTTATCAGCGGATATATGTTGAGAAATTTATAAGTGGTTTAGAATTGTTAATGGTAATGCGTTGTATGAATTAACCAACATCGGGTTGAAATGAGGAAGTAGTAACTAATTAGGACATCTGGTAACTTACTTGGTGACAGATATGTGTGTGTGTATGTGTGTATTTTCACGTAAATGGACGTGAGTTTGAAGAAGTAGGCCAACGAAGGTAATGCCGTTGAGCAAGGTGGTTTTAGAGTTTTGGTAAGATGCCAAATGAAGTTTTTTAAGGAGGAAGTTTTGGTAAGATGCCAAATGAAGTTTTTTAAGGAGGAAGTTTTGGTAAGATGCCAAATGAAGTTTTTTAAGGAGGAAGTTTTGGTAAGATGCCAAATGAAGTTTTTTAAGGAGGAAGTTTTGGTAAGATGCCAAATGAAGTAGGTTGGAGGAAGTTTTTGGTAAGATGAAGTAGGTCAGCGAGATATATTCCGTTGAGCAATGAGTTTTTTTTATGGTGTCTACGGGACTACGTGAAGTTAATGTTGGGAGTTTTTTTTAAGTATATATGGATGTATGCACACAAGGTAATAAGAGATTACAAAGGTAATATGGTCCAAGTTTGAGTTACAGTTACGCAGGTTTTAAAGATATTACAAGGCTTGTTATTGAGCTAAACCACTTTGTAGTAAAAAGTTACTGATGATTAATAACGAATTAATGATGTGGTAGATTGTTGTCCTACACACAGGTTAAAGTAAAGATAATAATTATAATTAAAAGGTTGACATAATATTTACTAATATTGAAAGGAATTTGTTATAATTCGACGTTTGAGGATTTAAAGATAAATCTTTTTTTTTTAGTAGACAGGAAATTAAAGTTTTATTTATGTCATACGGAGTTAGTAAAGATAAGTTAATATTTTGAAGGAAGAATAAGTTGGTAAGATAAGTGTATACCTAAGGGGTAATAATGAAGTTACAATTAAAGGCAGGTGTAAGTTACGCATTTAATTTGATAGAGAAGAAAGTATCTGAACTGTGTTAGAACTCAGAACTTGCTTTATGAAGTGATTATGGGAGAATATTTGCGAATTAGGAGTGTCGGTGTTATTAACTATCAACTGGAACACTGTCATTATTTTAGGAAGACAATAGTTAGGAAAGCTAAGTGTGATGTTATTATTCCAAGGAGTTAGTCGAAGCATGTAAGATTTTTTTTTTAGCTGAAATTTAATGTGTTATTGGTCAGTAAGAGGTGACCTGTAACAGTAAGAAGAAGTGGAATTATACCACGAATAGGGGAGGTTTTTGTATGTGACGTGTGATGTCACGATGAGTTTTGAGAGATTCTGGTATAGCAAGAGTGAGCTATAGTCCAGGCGGTCAGAACAAGTAGGAAGTGGTGTTTGGAGGACACGGTACTTAATTAAGAGTTTTGAGAGAAAACTAAGGGGGGTTTATAGGCATTCAGCAAAAAGTCAAATCATGAATAGACTAAGTTCAAAGTATAAGAGCATTAATATTTTGTGGAACGAAATATTTATTCCGAGGAGTTTGTCATGTGTTTTTGTGAAATAGTTTAGTGATATACGTAATTCAGGTATTGAGTAGTATTTTGTCCAAGTCTTAATCATTTTGTTATGGTAAGTAAGGAATGACGTTACGGTAAAGTTATATCTTGACGCTAAGTTAAATTTTATAAAGTGAACGAGAAGTCAGATTTTATGTTTATTGGTGATTTTGAAAATACAAGTTATTGTTTTCGAGAAGTAGTGAAGAGGAATTATGGTTTTATGAAAAGTTAAGAAGTCGTGGAGACTTAGGAAGTATTAATTTGGAAGGAGCCGGCCGTGGCCTAAGTAAGAATTAAGCCACGAAGGCAGGTGAGTAGTAACTTGGATATTTAAATGAACTGTTTAATAACTGCTTTGAGGTATTTCGATGTCATTATGTATTTGGGGAAATATTTACATGTATGACATATGCACTGAAATAGGAATTGCCTTAGGTATCTTGCTAAGTTATTTTTTTCTTCAATTATTGAAATTTTACTGCATTTGAGTAATCCCTTTATAAAGACGAAAGGAATATTGTATTGTTTGCATCCTATTATCGTGTGCTGTAATAGTTATTATGGGTTAATCAGCTGGTATTACAACAATGTACTTCTACGCCAGACTGATATACAAAAACTACGTTCAAAAGAGATGAAGCCAAAATTGTATGTCATGCATACGATCACCGAAATATAAACGAGTGCAGCGTTGACATATATGTCAAAAATAAAAGTGAAGGGCATTTTATATGTATTTTTTTTACAGCATATAAAAAAAAATGAACATTATGAACATTTGGAAGAATGAGATGAATGAAAGTTAAAATATGATTTTTTTGTGAAGAATACATTTATGTATATTTTTTTTACAACATATATAAAGAAGAATGAACATTATGAACATTTGGAAGAATGAGAAATGATAGTACAAATATGTAAAGTGAAAAGAGTATGTTCTTGTATATCTTTATGTATTGTTGAAGGGTATTATTTGTATGTTGTCGTTATGGGGGTATTAATATTTAAATTTGTATTCATTTGTGTAGGATGTGTAGTGATATAAATAATGTTACATTTTATTTTAAATTATTTATATCAGGGGCGATTGTAACGATTCGATCCCATAGCTGTTATATTTAAAGGGTTATTCATTTATTATCATGTTATTATTATTATTATTAACTAGTACATCCATGAGATGATTTTTTATATCAGATAATTGTAAGCGGTTTTGATTATTATATTCAATTAGATTTTTATTAACAATTACTTGTAAAGAGACGAAGTATTATATATTGCAACAAGACTGGCGATATGGACTAACCCTGTGCGTCACAAACTGAACGACGTAGTAATAATTACACCACGGCAAACTGCGTCATTTTCCTGAGATGTTAAGAAACCCACTATGGTGTAACCAACACGCCATTTTCTACGGTATATACGCGTCAATATATATTGCAAGTTATGAGTCAAGAATGGAGAAGGCTAATAAGAGAGGGAAGCTGTGACACCACGTGACAAGGAAGTCATTAGTATTTGTACCTGCAACATCGGACAAGAATGGCATTGATCTACAGCTCTCAATGAAGTAAGGAAGTTGTAACCTTGCTTTCTGGGTCCTAATGGACTGAGCACCGAGAGTCGACACTGAACGATGTCTTGCCGACATCTATATCAGTACATAATGGGTTATATCCCTGATCAAGAGTCTTTCTACAGATGGCAACGTACTTAATGAGGATATTTCATAGTAAATGAGATATCACATCATTTTTTTAAACATAAGCGACGTAACATCGAGATCATCTATCATTTCTTAAATATGACGAATCTTCGACTGGGTGAGCCAACAATTCAATAAAACTATCGTCTCTATTATAATTTAACCTCATTTAACTTTCAATTCATTTTAATATTCATTTTCTTTTAAATAATTAATTGCCGCATTGAGTAATTTTAAATTCAATTGTGTGACTATCACTATTCTGTTTTATTAATATTTTGTTTTTGCATTTAATAAATTCATTCTCTTCAACGTAATGCCTATTTCTTTCATTGTAGTTGGTACTTTAAGGCAATCATACTCCTTGATTAAATACGGATTGGTTAGATGACTTTGTCTCACTACGGCCCGGGTAAGTGGTTTCGACTCTACTGCTGATAGCCGAGGTTAAATCAATAAATTTCGATTCACTATCTTAAATAGGAATCTGGCGCTCAACAACTTATTATATTACACTATCACAGGTAAGGTCACACCACAGTGTATATTATTTATTCATATCATGTTTGTTTTATTGAACCACAATAGTCATCACCACGTTCAACGACTCATTAAAAATGTTACAGAACTAAAGAGCCTACTTTTCTTGAAATTTAAGATTCTTGCCAATCTATATAGACCTATCTAGAATACTGACGAAATTAAGTTGGTAATATCGAAATTTCTAATTAGTTCGAAATATACCTGGTATAATGTAGCCTAATAGAGCAGTACAGTTGGCAGCCCTGGTGACTGAATATAGGCTATTGTTAGTTCCATCTCTTAAGGTACAGAATACACAATTTGGTTGAAGTCCAATGGATAGCATGCACGTTACATGCAGTTAGACCTTGGATATATCAGCGTGCATAAAATCATGTTGGCAACAATGTAAAGCTTGTGTTGGTCAGAAATAATCTGAAATATTATGATCTCGTGTTGTGCCAATTTTGGATGAAATCCATTTGTTAGTATAGAAGTAACATGTATTTTAAAATTCGACCTATCAGCAGGCTTAGAATCATGTTGGCAGCACTGGCGTAGGCCTATATTAGTTACTCCAAATTAATCTAGAATGCCAGGTACTAGACGTGTGCAAAGTTTAGAGCTATTGGCTTGCATACTTTCTGATTATTGATATTAGGGTAACAAAAATAGAGACAGTATTTATTAACAGTTGGCAGCCCTGGTTACTCTTAAGAATCGGAATAGTCATATCTGTTATGGTACACATAGCACACACGAAATTTGGTTGAAATCCAAATGATAGTATAGAAGTTACATGTATTTAAAGTTGGACCTCTCAGCAGGCTTAGAATCATGTTTGTAGCACTGACGTATATACGATACTCCAAATCAATATAGAATGTCAGGTACTATAAGTGTGCATAGTTTAAATCTGTCGGCTTGCATACTTTCTGATATATGGGTAATTGGATAAAATAAATTGAGAGCATTTATTAACAGTTGGCAGCCCTGGTGGCTCTTAAGAATACGCTCAGTCATATCTGTTTATGTACACATAGCACATACGAAATTTGGTTGAAATCCAATTGATAGTGTAGAAGTTATATGCATTTAAAATTTGGACCTATCAGCAGGCTTATAATCATTTCGGCAACACTGCCATGTATGGCCTCCTGGAAATTAAACTGCAATATTATTATCTATACGTGTGCCAATTTTGAAATAGCTCCCATTCATACCTTCCAAGATATCCAACACAGAGCTCAAATTTCAATTGCGATTTTTCAGCAGTTGGTAGCACTGACATAATTTTCAAATATGGCCGTGAGATATTCAGGTATAGATCTTTACTCCTACCAAATTTTGTTTCGATTGCTGCAGCCGTTTAGGAGTTGATAGGGACACACACACACACACACACAGCCAGACAGACAGACAGACAGAAGGACAGACAGACAGGCAGACAGAAGGACAGACAGACAGACAGACATACAGACATTTGCCCGATCTCGTAAGTCTACTTTTTCCTCATTTTTGCAAAAAGTGAAAAGTAGGCTAAAAATCGCTTAAGGGAATTTAGATACACGGGGAACCAAGTAACAAAAACAGTGCGGGAAACTTAAAGACAAAAGGAAGTATAATGAAAAGAGGAGAGGAGAGAGGAGAGGGTCCGCCCCAAATGTAAGGGACATAAGGGGAAAACGGACCCAGCTCAGGAATCCCTCGGGGTCGCCAACTCCCGAACTCACCAGCCGTGAGCCCCTGAGGGTGTAGCATTATCTAGGGTGCACCAAATGTGGTGGGGCTACATACACCCGGCCTCCTTAATGGCTTGAGCACAAGGCAGGAGGGAAAAGGAAAAGAAAAAGAAGGCTGACCCCTCGCAGAACGAGGGTAGCAGAAAAGACGAGACAAGGGCCAATTAAGGCGGGAAAGGAAGAGACTGCCTAGGCCTCGGATACCCTAATACCGTCGGGGTCGGAAGAGAACAAGAGGTGACCAAGTGAGGTCGACAGGATAGAAGATGGAGAGGAGCCCGGCACAAGTAAGTGGAAGCAATGCCGGACTCAGCTGGGGTCCCATGGTCGCCAACCCACGTCCCATTAGATGTGAGCCCCTGGGGGATCCATGACAAACATTCGGCAGCTCAAATTGTATTGCAAAATTGTCCGATCATTCTTTAATTACCCTCAAAAATGCGCTTCTTGCTATTCGTCACTGCGAGGAGTGGCGATCAAGAAGGCCATGACATGGAGTATGCTATGTAGTGGCGGTCGAGAAGGCCATGCCATGGAGTAAGCTACGTAGTGGCAGTCGAGAAGGCCATGCCATGGAGTATGCTATGTAGTGGCGGTTGAGAAGGCCATGCCATGGAGTATGTATGCTAAGTAGTGGCGGTCGAGAAGGCCATGCCATGGAGTATGTATGCTATGTAGTGGCGGTCGAGAAGGCCATGCCATGGAGTATGTATTCTATGTAGTGGCGGTCGAGAAGGCCATGCCATGGAGTATGTATGCTATGTAGTGGCGGTCGAGAAGACCATGTCATGGAGTATGCTATGTAGTGGCTGTCGAGAAGGCCATGGCATGGAGTATGCTACGTAGTGGCGGTCGAGAAGACCTTGACATGGAGTATGCAAGTACTGTATATTAAGTTACCAGTACCGCGAGGAGTGGCGGTCAAGAAGGTCATGAGATGTGGCCTACTTAACCTGGTCGGAGGATCGATACACCCGCTCCGTGCTCCATTATTCAGAGGGCCATGCCATGGAGATGCTCACGTGAAACGACTGTTCGCTCAATACACGTGTTGTTCTTCCGCTTCCTCCTCACACAGGGCTCGCCAAAAGCAGGGCAACCTTCAAAAATGCTACGGTCATTGGCGATGACAATCCTACACCACTGCTGCTGGTGATCGAGTTGATCTGTCCCTGTATTACCTGACGAAGGATTTCAACCCCTTGAATATAATAATGATGAAATACCCGGCCCTGCTTCACACGAGAGCAGTTTATTTCATTTATTTATTTACTAGCTGAAGTAACCGTGCTTCGCCACGGGTCATAAATAAATTAAAATGTGAAAGTGACAGTTAAAACAGGGGATAGGCGAGGTGCTGCGCGGAGGTAGAGTAAGGATGGAACATTTTGTCCAGCTACATCGCTCATCGTTAACAGTGTTTTATAGCACAAATTGGAGATACCCGAAAAGTGATAAGGACCTTTCGGATAGAAAATTAAAATTAAATGTTAAACTTATGATATGCCATCAAATGTTTGCTATTTCTTAGAGTTCTCTTTTTATTTGAAATGGAAATATGAAAGTTTGAAACCAATGGTTGTCGTGACATCACTTATATGGTCGCCATCGACATACATCATCTCATTTTTATATATTAGTATAGATAATCACTATCAAAAAACCGGATTGCAGGGGACTGGTAAACACGGAAAGGAGAAATCGAGAAGGCTAGGAAAGTACTGGGGAATATTTGCATACCTATGCAAAAAATACTCTCCGTGTTAGCACTTGCTGATAGTAACAATCAATACTCCTGGAATGCGCTGCAAAAGGAAATCTGAAAGACTTTTCCTGGTTTTCATATTGAACTGGGAGAAGTACCCGCTCTTCGAACGGTCTTCGGTATTAATAACCAGACGTTATCAATTGAGCTACTGTTGCAATGGTTAGGAGCTTGTTATTCCTTCATACGTTTATCAGAGCGAAGTTAGTTTTCTGGAAATATCACAAACACTGTTAATTTAAGGGCCTTAAAAATGAGGTTTATGAGGGCTCTTTATAGATTCCCGAATTTTGTGTCTCACATTGAGAAGCGCAACATATGCTTTGGTCGTCCTTCTAGGATAATTTTTATATTTCACATATTTTAGCATGTATTTTGAAATGTTTTTTCTATACCCTTCTATGAGAAGTACGGTGAAGAGTTTTATAAATGATTGGTGTATTAACTCTCATGGATACCTAATTTTACGATGCTCCAAACATTCGAACACGAGATATAGGCGAACATAAAGATACACAGAAAGGCCGAAAATCCCTAAGTATGCCTTACTTCGGAGGGGAAGTAAAGCCGGCGGTCCCATGTCATAGATTTATGGCATGCAATAGAACCTTCCACTAAATACAATTGTGTGAAGCTAAATTTGTAGGTTAGATTTGATTATCAATCTATTAGTTCCCAAGTTTGCCACCAGGTGCCTGTT
This sequence comes from Meconema thalassinum, assembly GCA_946902985.2. Classification (NCBI taxonomy): domain Eukaryota; kingdom Metazoa; phylum Arthropoda; class Insecta; order Orthoptera; family Tettigoniidae; genus Meconema; species Meconema thalassinum. Next base: position 235,454,609 of record OX336395.1, on the reverse strand, counting down.
GCGGTGGCATCTAGTAGCCAAGTCAGAGCTAGGTGTCGTTGACTGTAGCATTTGGTAGCAAAAGTTGGAACTACTGGAAATTCATCGTCTGCAGTCCTTACCTGAAATACAGATAACACACACTAATACAGCCATCACAATTAACACCGGTTATCAGACAGATTCTCCACACACTCAAAGTACACGAGGCTACGTGAACGCGTTGTCGCAGCTTCTCAACTGAGGAACCAACCTACCAACCTACAACATATCACCCAGGTGTCCGAATCAACCACACGGTATCAATCAAAATCATCCTTACGATGAACCCGTTTGTCGAAAAAAAAAAAAGTTAGGATATGCTCAATCTAAATTCACCGAACGTGTACTTCCTGACGAGCAAACCTCGTAGACGAAACACAAACACCTCACATAAAGACTGACCCTCACCGTTGTGTTAAGTCCCCATCCACAGGATGACACCTTTAACAAATTATAAAGGCTTGTGGTGCATGAATATTCAGGTTTTTTAGCCTCCAATGGCCCAAATTCCTAATAGCCGCAAAAAATACTATTTCAATTCAGGATTTTTTAAAAATGAAGTTGCTGTTTGGAGATATAATTCTGTACGATATATCACACGTGTAAATCACGTGAAAACATTCTAATGTACCCGTTAAGCGCATTGATGGATTTTACAGTTTAAGTTAGTTCCGTGATAACCTCATAGCCATTTGCAAACTTTCACAGAAATTTAATAAGTGGAGTGGCATTGCTTTTTACAGAAATAGATGGAAAGTTGCATGTCTTCTCTTGAGAACCTGTTGTCATGGTTGCCGGCTTGCATTCCTTCATTAGTTTCTTAAATTAAATTAGTTTTCTGGGAATATCTCAGAAACTGTTGGTTTTATATAGCCTTAAAATGTAGTTTTCGGGAACTCTCTAGTTTTGTTTCTGCCACCGAGGGGCTAATAATGAGCTTTGTCTCGTCGTTGTATGCCATAATATAATAGATAATGTTAATATAATAAATACAATATAGGGACAGGGATATAAAAGACCTTCCGTACCACACCCGCATGTGAAAATCGCGTGAAAAAATCTAGTGTACCCCTTGACCCCCTTAAGCGCATTATACGTATTGATGAATTTTACAGTTTAATTTGGTTCCGTGATAACCTCCATTTAAAACTTCACAGTACTGTAATAAATGGAATTGCATTGAGTCTTGCAAAAATAGATGGTCCTCTGAGATTCCGTTGCCATGGTTACCTGCTTGCATTCTTTCATTAGATTATTAAATGAAATTAGTTTTCCGGGAATATCTCAAAAACTGTTTGTTGTAGGGCCTTAAAAGGTGGTTTTGGGGGTCCCTTCAGGGACCCCCGAGTTTTGTTTCACACATTGATGGGTTGAAAATAAGCTTTGTCTCGTCCTTCTACGCCTATTTCAGCTTGTATTTTAAGGTGGTAGGCCCCCTTTTATGAGAGGTACGGAGAAGAGTTACATCAATGATTACTTTGGTGCCTCTGATGGATATCTGTATCAAATTTTACGTTGATCCTCCCAGCCATTCTCAAGTTATAAGGACACATAGTTGTCCACAGACAGACAGAAAAACAAACAAAACAGACAGACTGACATTTTATTTTTGTGCGCATCCGTCATAAAACAGTGTGAAACGCGCAAATAACGCGAATTTCCTTGGAAATTCAGAAAAAACAGACAATCTTTCATTTATTTTTATAAATATATAGTTTTTTTTCGTGTGGCCCCACGACTTAACGCTGCGTAGCCACTGCTATCGGTTATATAGAGATAAAGAAGCGAAATCAAACCCGGCCGAAGTCGTCGGTTTTTTAAGAGCGTTAAAAATCCCTCAGTATGCCTTCCTTCGGAGGGAAAGTAAAGCCGACGGTCCCTTGTCATAGATTTTTGGCATGAAAAAGAACCTTCCACTAATTACACTTGAGTGTAGTTGAACAAAATGTTCCATCCTTACTCTCCCTCCGCGCAGCACCTCGCCTATCCCCTGTTTTAACTGTCACCTTCACATTTGAATTTATTTATGACTCGTAGCAAAGCACGGTTACTTCATCTAGTTTGTTATAATAGTTCATTACGCAACAAGCCTATAATGGCAATAATTAAGACACGAGTAGACTATGTTTATAAAACGAGCGAAGTGAGTTTTATAATTTGCATACGAGTAGATATTAATTAACATTATAGGCGAGTTGCATACAACTGTATATGTTCAACGATAACTGTAACTATTTTATGTTCGAACATAAATCATGGTGTCCACAAAATCTTCAATGTCAATTTTCCTGACTTTTCCTGACCATTTTTTCAACAAAATCCCTTACTAGCGAAGACATCGTAACATCGGAAAAATGGTTTATTGAGCAAATATAATGTATCTCTTACTTGCAGCCTCTACCATCCCCATAGCTGCCCAACGCTCGCCTCTTTATTTATTTAAAATACAAAATAAAGTAAATTATAATGCAATAATACATAAATCAAAGTACTTAATAACCTAAACTATAGTAATGGGGTTGCCACATCCATACGCCAACGCCAACGCAAAAAAAAAAAGCGTACAAAAATAAGTAAAAGAGGTTTTTACTATGATGTACTGTAAAAAAGGAAACTTACCATAAAGTCCAGTGAGTTATTTGTTTCTATCCTCAGAGATTAGTTGAACTAGTAACATCAAAATATGGCTGTAAAACACAAAATACTGTATGGTTAATATAAAATTCCTGACTTTATAATACTTTTCGCCATTTTCTCCTGACTCACACCATTTTATCACACTTTTTCCTGACTTTTCCTGACCAAAACCCAAATTCCTGACTTTTCCTGCCTGTGGACACCATGTAAATATTCATAAATATCTTTCGAGATTTCACCAGTTGTATGTACTAAACAGAGCGCAAGGGACGCAGAGAACACCTTGTATTTGACCATGGCCTCCTGGAATACCCCACTAAGTCGCCAAGCAGTGAATTTTAAAAGAGGAGGCCGTGGAAGTCAGGGCAGGTCCGATGCTATCCTCACCTAATTGGTCACACAACTGTTTCTTGAACTCTGATTGGTGGTAGAAACTGTAACGTAATGAAAACTTGTACTATAATGAGCCTCGTTATCGTACACTTTTCTGACATGTAATATTTATATTTCGCCAGGGTCGAACATCAATTTTTTTTACTTAACTAATATGTTCGTTCCATTTTCTGAGCTCTAGTTGGTAGCATGCTGAGCTTCTATGCCCAAGATCGCGGGTTCAAACTCGGCCGAAGTCGTCGGATTTTTAAGAGCATTCAAAATCTCTCAGTATGCCTTCCTTCGGAGGGGAAGTAAAGCCGGCGATTCCATGTCATAGATTTATGGCATGTTAAAGAACCGTCCACTAATTTCACTTGTGTGAAGCTAAATTATAGGTTAAACATTTGACAAACGCTCTTAGGTTCCGACGTTCGTCGCCACATACTGCGGTGACATCTGGTAACCAAGTTCTGAACTAGTAGAATAGTCGTTGACGGTGACGTTTGGTGGCAAAAGTAGGAAAACTTCAATGTCCGCAGTCCTTACTTGAATTAAAATCAGATACACACACTAATACAGCCATCACAATTAACACCGGTTATCAGACAGATTCTACACACACCCAAAGTACACGGGGTACATGACCGCGTTGTCGCAGCCCCTAAACTGAGGAACCAACCAACCAGTGATTGCTTGAAAATTCCAAATATGCCAGAAGTATGCAACAACACCAAATATGTGAAATATGCGGGAACAAATGCCTTCCATGTATTATTTTGTTTCCTGTTGAATTGCGGAAATACAGTTTCCGCATAAAAATGAGCTATGCCAAATATGCATTTGCATACAGATTCCGATAATGCTGGAGGTCGCGCTAAGACATTGCCCTCTGTGAAAGGTAGAGTGTAGCGTGTGATAACCTGCGTTATTGTGATGTGTGTGTATTTGTAAATTGAAGATAGAATTGAGAAGGAGGAGGCCCTGGCCTTAAGTTAGGAACCATCCCGGCATTTGCCTGGAGTATAAGTGGAGAAACCACGGAAAACCACTTCCAGAATGCCTCAGGTGGGAATCGAACCCAAATCTTCTCAGTCTTACCTCACGAGGCTCAGTGTGCTGTGCCAGGGGCGTAAAACACAGGAAGAGCAGGGGGGGGGGGGCATGTGTACAGACTACCCGCCCGTCCCTAGTGATATGCGGGTGGTACGCGACATAGTTCTGCCAGGGGCTATCGTCTTATTTATTTGTTTAAAAGCACTTTATAAACAAATATATTTCCAAAAAGATGGTATATTGGCTTACACGTTCCGTGAATTAAAACTCAGCAATTTTTCTAAGTTTATGCTGTGTCTTGTGTGGGGTTTCGCCTAGGACACCAACAACCCGCTGATGAGCCAGCTTGGTGTTCTTGGGCGAAACCCCGCACAAGACACGGCATAAGCCTAGAAAATTTCCTGAGTTTTAAATATATTTCCATTGATTTTTCAAGAAATTCAATATTTTTCCTGTACTACTGAGACCATTTGGAATATTTTGGTACAAACCACACCTTCTAACTCCCTCTGATTTAGGAGCTTGAGTTTGGTGAAACATACACTATTCTATAAATGATTTAATACTAGGTTAGGCGGAAAATCGGAAAAGCAATCTTGCCTTGCTTAGTCATAATTTATTTTCTACCAAACAAACAGTCTGTTTCCCCTCCGTCCCCCGTTTCCCGCCCAGGAACCACCTTAACCGAGACGCTTTGAGCTTTGTCCCCTTACAATGACAATTTGAAAAGGTGCATATTCTAACTATTATTAGAAATTTTCTGAGCGCCGGTTTAAAATTGAGGTAAGTCAGTGTTCGGGTCTTTTGCTAGACGTTGACAAAAATGTTTTGAGTTTTGTATTCATATTCAGATTGCATTTTGTATTTTAATGAGAAATAATGAATAACAATCATATTTGTCTTTTTTATATAGTGTTAGGCCTACATTACCGTGTTATTGCAAGTGTTAAAACACTAAACTAAAAAGAAACATTCTCTGGGAGGCAGGTAACCGTAGTTTATAAATTTGACCCCCCCACGTTTGCGAGGAGTTTTACGCCCCTGGAGTGTACCCCAAGTTCCAGCTCTCTGACCAGAATTAAATTCCTTAGCAGAGCAATCGAACAATCCTGTTATTAAAACTCAGCAATTCTTCTAGGTTTGTGCCGTGTCTTGTGTGGGGTTTCACCTAGGACACCAAGCTGGCTCATCAGCGGGCTCTTTGTATCCCCGCTCGGACTGGCCGTGAAAGCCAATACACCAATTTTTTGGAAGCCTTCATAGGGAGGTTAGGCTGATTGAGCTTTTAGCTTCCACAGTAAAGCGGCGCAGGTGCGCTTCATATAAAGGGAGGTAGAGCGCAGTTCGCTACTCCTGTGGGGGTCCGGATGGGGACACCAAGAGCCCGCCGATGAGCCAGCTTGGTGTCCAAGGCGAAACACCACACAAGACACGGCACTAACCTAGAAAAACTGCTGAGTTTTAATTCACTGGCCGTGAAAGCCAATATACCATCCTGTTATTGTGAAGCCTTGTAGGTATCGATATTTAAGTATTATCCTGACAGTCTCTTTATTTCTCTATCCATCTCCAGAGGAAGGGAACCTCGGTGTTCCGTCCCTTAAAACAACTCTTTTATTTCCAATGTTAGTCGACTCACTGAAAGGATGGAGGGGTGTCCAAGACCAGTTTCAGAAGACGCAAGATGCATGTATCTTAAACACCAGACTATGTAATTGAACGAGAGGTTTCACACCGAAGATGCAAGTGGATGCAAGACGCATTTGCCTCTTGAGAACCAGCCGGCTGGATATTTCAGCGTGCATCTTCTATGTGATTGTCTTGCAAACTCGTCCCTCCCTTGGAAATCTTGCATGTTAAAAGTTAAAAGTCGAAATCTCCATTTGATAATACGCCTGAAACTTTACTGGATGGTTCAGTCACAAAAGCAGGGCAATGCTCTCCAGTATTATCCCAGTATGGGTGCTGCCATAAACGATTCTTTCTTTGTCTTCGTTTTCTTCTGACTGCACAAGCCAGAATTATAATTTCGTCGTCTTAAGAGTCGGTTGATTGATTATTCATTTTTCAAACTCAAGTACTAAACTAAACAGAGATAAAGGATATTAACAGAAGGTGCAAGTGGCACGTGCATCTTTGGTGTGAAAGCCCTTTCATCAAGATGCAAGACGCATATGCATCCTGCACCCAGGATGAATACAACGTCTTGCATCTTCGGTGTGAAAGGGACCTTTAAAGCTGTGTTCTGCCAGTTCTGCCAACAAATGAAGAGTTAACTCTAGCAATTAATTTTGGCAGTTGGAACTCACCAACACTCTCACCGAACAGACTGTCGGTAGTAGTTTGCAGCCTCGTGTGGTTTGTGATTTCTTTTCACTCAAAACACATTTCAAACGTCACAAGAACAATCTGCGTTACTGTGGTATATTACGTGTTTGTAACACGTGTTCTGGTGTTACTGAGCATCATGACTGTTACATCCTTCTTCCGTTATGTTTGAATTAATCCTTTATAGGGCACGATATTATTAAATATATTTTATTATCATTTATTTAATTTTAATTTGTTTAGCTTATTGTTAATTATTATTTTCTTTTTATTATCGTTTCGGTCTTCTATGGACCACGTTATTTCAACTGCCTCTTCCCTCGTTCTTTCACATTGGCCCAGTGTCTGCGCATTTTTCTTCGGTGAACTTCTTTTCGTTCTTCGGTCCACTTCTTGCCGGTTTTCAATTTAGGTTTTGGCTGAAAACTCTGTATTTCCCCACGTTTCTTCTTCAAAGAGTCACGTTCGAAGATGTCCTCATGTGATATCCCCAGTTCTTGTAGGTCTTTTTCCACCTCTGTAAACCAGATCCCTTTGGTTTTCTTTCCCACAAACTAGGCACAGATTCGATTGGACAATCTTCCGGAGCTCATTCGTGTTAAATCGCCATAAAAGGAGAGTCTTCTTTTGCGAATGGTGTCCGTTATTTTCTCCACATGTAGATAAAGTTCATCGTTGTGTCGTCTTCTATAGTCTCCTCGTTCCTTAATATTAATTTATATATCTAATTTTATATTACCGGTATTTTAATAATCCTAAAATATTAACATTATAAAATTATTATAGTCTAATTATATATTTTATTTTACTTAATTTATTTTATTTCTAATTTTTATCATATTTATTTGTTAATTTGTATTGTTTTATTAAAAAGTACCAAGCACCATAGGTCAAGGTGATAAAAACATTATAATTGCTTTCAAGAAATATTAAAGCATCCAAAAGAAAATTTGTGGACATGGGTGAAAGATTCAACCATGAGCATCTTTTGACAATATAAATTCTCCTTATGACAAGTGGTAAATAGAGACTACTAACATATAATGGGTTAAATAAAATGTGCAATTCAATGTCTGATTCTCCTTTGTCCATTGGACACTATTTCAATGAAATTGTTGCTTGACCATGGGTAGCAATCGTGGTCCATATATGAGTTTATGATAGCAGTGGGTATTTTGATGTTATTATATGAACTTCGCAGCAATTGGACGCGGTAATAGACCAACATTTAATTGATATAAGACTAAATTAAGATGCTAGAGCTATGAGACAACTAAAATTCACAAATCTGTTACCATACCTACATTAGAGTAATTGATTGCCATGTTACTTTTTACAATTATCATGTGCTAAGTACAGTATTTCATTGGAGACGCAGATATATTACAATAGTTTCTATTTTCGTAATAAATACGGTTGGTTTGCGTGCGATATAGTCAACACGCACTTGGTATTTCTCTCTGTGAGATGATGATGATGATGATAATTGTTGTTTTAAGGGGCCTAACATCTAGGTTATCGGCCCCTAATGGTCGGGTGATAGCAAAAATGACAATGAAATGGAAACCAGACCGAAAATCAAGCTGGATTGAAAATACTTACAAAAAGGAAAACTCAGATTGAAACGACTCACAAAATGTAAAGCAAATTTAGAAGGAAAAACAAGATGTTCAGTAAAGAACATATAGCCTACTTTCTCCTAAATGCATGGGTATTGTTATAACTCTGTCCTTTTCAAGGAGTGTGATTGAATGTTGGTTGTAGTAGCTTGTTGAAATACAACGTGCTCTACGGATATTAAACATGAATATGAGGTGCCCTTTGCTAGTGCTACCTCTGTACCAAATTTCGTTCAATTCGGTTTCACCGTGTTTGAATTGATAGGGGGAATCGATTTGCACACATACTTGGCCACCATCTGCAAACTATTGGGCTGATGTTCTTGCAGTTTGGTCAGAATATGTTTCCCACTTAAAGATATGGTGTTGCAAAATTTGGTAGAGACTAGATTATTAGGTTGATCGTAATTACATTTTAGCTTTTAACATTTGGGTGGCCGCGATTACGTTTCCGTCAAGATAGCGGTGATATAAAACATGACACTGAGGTGCCCTTTGCTAGTGCTACCTCTGTACCAAATGTCGTTCCATTCGGTTTCACCGTGTTCGAATTAATAGGGGGAATCAATTTTGACATAAAGATGGCCGCCATCCGCAAACTATTAGGCTAATGACCTATTAGATTGGTCAAAGGATGCTCCCTCCATAAAGGTATGTTGTTGCAAAGTTTGGTAGAGATCGGATGGTTATGTTAGTCGTAATTTGATTTAAGCTTTAAATATTTGTGTGGCCGCCATTACGTTTCTGTCAATATGGCGGCGATATTAATCATGACACTGAGATGCCCTTTGCTAGTGCTATCTCTGTACCAAATTTCGTTCCATTCGGTTTCACCGTGTTTGAATTAATAGGGGGAATCGATTCTGACACAAAGATGGCCGCCATCCGCAAACTATTAAGCAAATGACCTATTAGATTGGTCAAAGGATGCTCCCTCCATAAAGGTATGTAGTTGCAAAATTTGGTAGAGATCGGATGATTAGGTTAATCGTAATTTGGTTTAAGCTTTGAACATTCGTGTGGCCGCCACTACGTTTCCGTCAAGATGGCGGCGATATAAAACTTGACACTGAGGTGCCCTTTGCTAGTGCTACCTCTGTACCAAATTTCGTTCCATTCGGTTCCACCGTGTTCGAGTTAATAGGGGGAATCAATTTTGACATAAAGATGGCCGCCATCCGCAAACTATTAGGCGAATGACCTATTAGATTGGTCAAAGGATGCTCCCTCCATAAAGGTATGTAGTTGCAAAATTTGGTAGAGATCGGATGATTAGGTTAATCGTAATTTGATTTAAGCTTTGAACATTCGTGTGGCCGCCATTACGTTTCAGTCAAGATGGCGGCGATATAAAACATGACACTGAGGTGCCTTTTGATAGTACTACCTCTGTACCAAATTTCGTTCCATTCGGTTTGACCGTGTTTGAATTAATAGGGGGAATTGATTTTCACACAAAGATGGCCGCCATCCGCAAACTATTAGGCTAATAACCTATTAGATTGGTCAAAGGATGCTCCCTCTATAAAGGTATGTTGTTGCAAAGTTTGGTAGAGATCGGATGGTTATGTTAGTCGTAATTTAACTTAAGCTTTGAACATTTGTGTGGCCGCCATTACGTTTCTGTCAATATGGCGGCGATATAAAACATGACACTGAGATGCCCTTTGCTAGTGCTACCTCTGTACCAAATTTCGTTCCATTCGGTTTCACCGTGTTTGAATTAATAGGGGGAATTGATTTTCACACAAAGATGGCCGCCATCCGCAAACTATTAGGCTAATAACCTATTCATTTGGTCAAAGGATGCTTCCTCTATAAGGGTATGTTGTTGCAAAATTTGGTAGAGATCGGATGATTAGGTTAGTCGTAATTTGATTTAAGCTTTGAACATTTGTGTGGCCGACATTACGTTTCCGTCAAGATGGCGGTGATATAAAACATGACACTGAGGTGCCTTTTGGTAGTACTACCTCTGTACCAAATTTCGTTCCATTCGGTTGCACCGTGTTCGAATTAATAGGGGAAATCGATTTTCACACAAAGATGGCCGCCATCCGCAAACTATTACGCTGATGACCTATTAGATTGGTCAAAGGATGCTCCCTCCATAAAGGTATGTAGTTGCAAAATTTGGTAGAGATCGGATGATTAGGTTAATCGTAATCTGATTTAAGCTTTGAACATTCGTGTGGCCGCCATTACGTTTCAGTCAAGATGGCGGCGATATAAAACATGACACTGAGGTGCCCATTGCTAGTGCTACCTTTGTACCAAATTTCGTTCCATTCGGTTCCACCGTGTTCGAATTAATAGGGGGAATCATTTTTGACATAAAGATGGCCGCCATCCGCAAACTATTAGGCTAGTAACCTATTAGATTGGTCAAAGGATGCTCCCTCCATAAAGGTATGTTATTGCAAAGTTTGGTAGAGATCGGATGGTTATGTTAGTCGTAATTTAACTTAAGCTTTGAACATTTGTGTGGCCGCCATTACGTTTCTGTCAAGATGGCGGCGATATAAAACATGACACTGAGGTGCCTTTTGTTAGTACTACCTCTGTACCAAATTTCGTTCCATTCGGTTTCACCGTGTTTGAATTAATAGGGGGAATTGATTTTCACACAAAGATAGCCGCCATGCGCAAACTGTTAGGCTAATGACCTATTCATTTGGTCAAAGGATGCTTCCTCTATAAGGGTATGTTGTTGCAAAATTTGGTAGAGATCGGATGATTAGGTTAATCGTAATTTGATTTAAGCTTTGAACATTTGTGTGGCCGCCATTACGTTTCCGTCAAGATGGCGGCGATATAAAACATGACACTGAGGTGCCCATTGCTAGTGCTACCTTTGTACCAAATTTCGTTCCATTCGGTTGCACCGTGTTCGAATTAATGGGGGGAATCGATTTTCACACAAAGATGGCCGCCATCCGCAAACTATTACGCTGATGACCTATTTGTTTGGTCAAAGGATGCTCCCCCCATAAAGGTATGTTGTTGCAAAACTTGGTAGAGATCGGATGATTAGGTTAGTCGTAATTTGATTTAAGCTTTGAACATTTGTGTGGCCGCCATTACGTTTCCGTCAAGATGGCGGCGATATAAAACATGACACTGAGGTGTCCTTTGCTAGTGCTACCTTTGTACCAAATTTCGTTCAATTCGCATTCACCGTGTTCGAATTGATAGGGGGGACAGACATTCAGAGTACACACACTCACACACTCACACATACACACAGACTCACACACACACATACATACACACACACACACACAGACTCTCACACACACACATACACACACACACACACACACACACACACACACACACAGACAGACACACTTTTTTCGCCCTGTGTTGATCTCATAAGTCTACTTTCATTTTTTGCAAAAATCGAAAGTAGGCTAATACTCATAAAAGGAATTTAGATTGAAAAATACGCACAGAATGTAGTTTAGGTTCAAATTACTTACAAAATGCAATGTAGAGACAAAATACTTACAAAATGCAATTGCAATTCCAAATACTCACAATATGCAATTGAAATTGAAAATGCTTCCAAAATGTATGGTAGATTCAAAATACTCACAATATGTGGAAGCCCGCGATTCAAAATACTGTACTTAACAAAATGCAATCGAGATTGAAAATACTTACAAAATGGAGTTTAGATCGAAAATACTCACAAAGTGCAATGGAGATTGAAAAAACTTACAAAATGTGGTTGAGTTTAAAAAATGTAATTTAGAGACACCGGGAGCCAATTCATAAAAACAGGGCAGGAATCTTAAAGAGATAGGAACTATAATGAAAAGAAGGCTGATCCGAAGAAGAATGAGGGATCACGATAGATGAGCGAAGGGCCAACTAAGGCGGGAAAGGAAAAGACTCCCGAGGCCTCGGATACCAGAATACCGTCGGGGTCGGAAGAGAACAAGAGTTGACCAAGAGAGGTCGACAGGAAAGAAGACGGAGAGAAGCCCGGCACAAGTAAGTGGAAGCAATGCCGGACTCAGCTGGGGTCCCGTGGTCGCCAACCCACGTCCCACTAGATGTGAGCCCCTGGGGGATCTGTCTGTCTGTGGACAGAATTACCAGAACGCAACATTGTCCGAGGCGTCCTTATCTCTAGGCACCTTTATAAACAAGATTGACCGATCTAACAGTTGCATGATTCTTGGCTTCAGTAGCTTTTCTTGTGAATCAGTGGTTATCGTGGGTAAATTGAAGCCGGAATCAAATCTATTCAAGTGTTTTCTCCTGTTTTTAACCCATTTTCAAGAGGAAATCGTACTTAAGGGGAGTCGTAATGTTACCAAAGTTAACATGACAATATAAATGCCCCATTTTCTCAGCATCGATTGGATATATGAATTAATGTTTTACAGACTGTTTATCGGTTCTTCCTCAGTGTACTGATCCTCATTCAAATGAAAAACTTAAATATATATATATATTTTTTTCATTGAACCTCTAATTTTTTCATTAAAAATTTGGAGATTTTTATTTTTAACTATCTACTTGAACAGATTGACTCTTCGAGGATCCAGAGTATCGGTGTGCAATATACATTATATGGCAAAATAATCATGGAGATACCAGCAGTAGTTCCTGAAAAACGGGGCTTTTATTTTGAAAAAATGAATTTTGAGAAAATTGATGTTGAAGTAAGGCCATTTTATTTTGAAGCATTTTCACACAGTTTCACTTTCCCCTACAATTACAACTAACAGTGTCACTCAGAACAGAATTCAACATAACTAATGAATATATTACCATATTTCACAATTGCGATGGATTATTTCCTAATCATGAAAAAAAAACATGAGATTAATAAATAAATTAATAAATACACTTGGATGGCCAGTTTCGTCAAGCGATCATCATCAGATCCATTAAACTTAGGCTATTAAATCTATGTCTAAAGGTTTGGGTGAACGTATTTAGTTGCAGTAATAGTAGTAGCAAGTATATAAGTGTATCGTGCCCGTTAGATGGGGATGTCGGGGGACCATCGACCGCTGACACTCTTCTCAACAGAATAGCCAACTGATGATTTCGTTTGAAATATAAGCCAAACCACAGCTTCTAGACCAAACAGTTTGTGATATATGCTGTATATAAAACCTTGCACTATTTTAATGATAAATTAGGATTACAGTAATATAGTGAAAAGAACTTGAACAATAGTAAAAATTGGACTATTATAATAAAACACATAGCGAATGAATCACAATGAATCATATATTATTCATGTGTAAAAAAGTGAAAATGTCCAAATTAACCGATTTGGACCTTTACGACTTCCCTGGACAAATCTTACTTAACTGTTGACAACAGTTGTTACCGGTCAGTCTTGTGTGTCTCGTATTTTGAGGCATAAGAAGTACCGAACCTATTTTGAGGCATGAGAAGTACCGAATATTCAAGTCCGTTATGTTCGCAAACTGAATGCGAATGGCTGGAACTGTATAAAATTGTTTCCCAAGAATGTAAACACGACGAATCTTGTATTTTCCTGATGATGCAGTTATTGAAGGACACAACAGTCATTATCATTAATAACCGAGAGAAAGTGCGTGATAATGTGATTGGATAACCGTTTGAGGCAATTAGTGAGTCGGTATTGTTATTTGATAGCCTGTCCATTTACACATTCATATCCAGAAAGTCAGTACTGTATCATAAATCATGCCGTTATTGGCTGGCTTCATATTTAATTCGAACGGATTATACTGTATATAACTGAATGGATTTGGTCCATACAATCAGAAGCGAGTGCACCACGAGACTCGTACGGACAGGGATTAGTGATATGTATCGTAGTCGGTGAATCTAGACTCTAGTACGATGATGATGATAATTGTTGTTTTAAGGGGCCTAACATCTAGGTTATCGGCCCCTAATGATCTGGGTGAGAGCGAAAATGAGAATGAAATGGAAACCAGAACGAAAATTATGTGAGACGGAAAATACGTACAAAGAGAAACTCAGATGGAGACAACTCACAATATGGTCTTACAAAAGGGAATTTAGAACGAAAAGATTCACAAAAAGAATAGATTGAAAAGGACCCACGAAACGTAGGCTAGATTCAAAATACGTACAAAATGCAATGTAGCGTCGAAATACTTACAAAATGCAACTGAAATTCAAAATACTTACAAAATGCAAATGAGATCGAAAATACGTACAAAATGCAATTGAGGTTCAAAATACTTACAAAATGCAATTTAAATTGAAAATACACAATGCAATTCAGATTGAAATAGGCCCTATCCTAGTTCCAATCCAAATTATTCACAAAGTGAACTTGAAATTCAAAATACTTACAAAATGCAATTGAAATTGAAAATCCTTACAAAATGTACGGTAGATTCAAAGGACTCATGTGGATTGACAATACTTACAAAATGCAATTTAGATTGAAAATACGTGACAAAATGTAATTTAGATTCAAAATATCCACAAAATGCAATTGAGAATCAAAATATTTGCAAAATGCCCGCCAAACAAAATGCAATTTAGATTAAAAATTCCTGCGAAATGCGGTTTAGGTTGAAAATACAAAATGCACTTGAAATTCAATAATCTCACTAAAATGTCCTGCTCCTACATTGAAAGACTTACTAAAAACAATTTCGATTGTCAATCTTTACAAAATGCAATTGAGGTTGAAAACAATCGCGAGATGTACTTTAGATCCAAAAAAACTTACAAAATGCAACGTAGATTAAAAATGCCTTAAAAATCGCTAAGAGGTAATTTAGATACACGGTGAACCAAGTAACAAAAACAGTGCGCGAATCCTAAAGAGGAAAGGAAATATAAGGAAAAGAGGAGAGGAGAGAGAGGAGAGGGTCCGCCCCAAAGGTAAGGGACGAAAGGGGAAAACGGACCCAGCTCAGGAATCCCTCGGGGTCGCCAATACTCGAACTCACCAGCCGTAAGCCCCTGAGGGTGTAGCATTATCTACGGTGCACCAGAAGTGGTGGGGCTACATACACCCTGTCTCCTTAAGGGCCTAGAGCACAAGGCAGGAGGTAAAAGGAAAAGAAAAAGAAGGCTGACGCCTCACAGAAGGAGGGTATCAGGAAAGATGAGACAAGGGCCAATTAAGGCGGGAAAGTGAAAGACTCCCTAGGCCTCGGATAACCTAATACCGTCGGGGTTGGAAGAGAACAAGAGTTGACCAAGGGAGGTCGACAGGAAAGAAGACGGAGAGGAGCCCGGCACAAGTAAGTGGAAGCAATGCTGTACTCAGCTGGGGTCAGACTCTAGTACACACGATAATCAGTGAGATGTATCGTAGTTGGTGAATCTAGACTCTAGTACACACGATAATCAGCGAGATGTATCGTGGTTGGAGAATCTAGACTATAGCACACACGATAATCAGTGAGATGTATCGTAGTTGGTGAATCTAAACTCTAGTACACACTATAATCAGTGAGATGTATCGTAGTTGGTGAATCTAGACTCTAGTACACACGATAATCAGCGAGATGTATCGTGGTTGGTGAATCTAGACTAAAGCACACACGATAATCAGTGTGATGTATCGTAGTTGGTGAATCTAAACTCTAGTACACACGATAATCAGTGATATGTATCGTGGTTGGCGAATCTAGACTCTAGTACACACGATAATCAGCGAGATGTTTCCCAGTGAGATTGTAAAGTGCGTCCCAGACCTAGCTAGCAGTGTGTAGCGCTAACTCGGGCTGTTACATCATAAAATCGATAGGACAGAACAGAGCAGAGCAGGTACTGGGTGCGGTGGTAGTCACGCTACCGCCTTCATTCCACCAGCCTGTGCTTTACATGGACCAAGATAGCCTTAGCCTTCAATGTTCTTAGCAAAATCAGTTTCCAAGAGTGATGTCGACTTCTGAATCGCGCACCTTCCACCGTTTTCTTACAAAATCATGGCCACGTAAACTCGAGCAGTTGGAACATTCGAATAATGCTTGTATTGGGCTCAGCGCCCTTGAGAGGTATCTCTCAAATTTTAGTTCAAGTACGGTAATCATTTATTGGAATTCAAATAATTACTGCCTAACATTTCTTAGAAAAGAAGGCATCTTAATTCCAGCCGAAATAAATCGGAAAAGCTAAGGGAATTATGAGACTTCTGTTATTCAGGAAGCAAAATAACCAGTGATGGACGAAGCAAAAAGGATATAAAAAGTAGGTTGGCTCAGACAAGGAAAGCATTTCTACAGAAAATGAATCTGATGACATCGAATATAGATTTAGGTATTAGGAAGTCGTTTTTGAAAGCCTGTGTCTGGAGCGTGGTGCACTATGGAAGTGTAAACTTGGACTATTGGTGCAGCAGAAACGAGGAGAATTGAAGCGTTTGAAATGTGGTGTTACAGGAGAATGATGAAGATCAGATGAGTAGATAGGGTTACAAATGAAGAGGTATTAAGACGAGTGGGAGAGAAGAGATGTTTCTGGTGACTGCTAATGAAGAGAAGGGATAGGTTGGTAGGACACATACTAAGACACCCAGGAATAGCAAGCTTAGTTATAGAAGGAAGGGTCGAGTACAAGAACTGTAGGGGTAGACTAATGTTAGAATATGTTAAACAGCTATGTAGAGATGAAACGATTAGCTTAGGACAGGGAGACATGGAGCGCTGCATCAAACCAGTCAAAAGACTGAAGACTCAAATAACAACTACAATGAGAGATAAGCTTCAAATATGTATTTTTCTTAATTTGTAGCCTTTACCTTAGTCGCCAATCTTATATTTTAACTTTATTCATTCTTTGCTGTCACTGCGGGGGCCCGGTTTCAATTCCCGGCTCTGCCAAGAAATTTAATTCTGGTCTGAGGACTACAACGGGATACACTGAGCCTCGTGGGGCAAAACTGAGAAGAGGCGGGTTCGATTTCAACCTCAGTCATCCTGGAAGTGGTTATCCGTGGTTTACCCACTTTTTCTACAGGAAAATGCCGGGATGGTTCCTAACTTAAGGCCATGGCCGCCTCCTTACCAAATCCTATCAATTACAAACACACACACATACACTAGTACAGACATCACAGTGACATAAAGGTTATCAGACAAATTCTACACACACCCAAGTACACGGGGATTCATGACCACGATGTTGCAAAGTCCCCGAAAATTTTAACAACATTAACTATTTTAAAATTACGATTTGTTTTTGGAATAATAATAATAATAATAATAACTTTTGCC
Source organism: Meconema thalassinum (assembly GCA_946902985.2). Lineage (NCBI taxonomy): Eukaryota > Metazoa > Arthropoda > Insecta > Orthoptera > Tettigoniidae > Meconema > Meconema thalassinum. The sequence goes on along the minus strand of OX336395.1, from coordinate 235,437,352 downwards.
CATAATTTATTGAGATAAAACTGAATACTAAGTGGCCGTCCAGTATCCAAGATGTTGTCTCACTCAGGGTTGGGGAGTAACCCGTTATAGGGCGAAATATTTTTGAAGGTAGTCTATTTGTGTTTATTTGAATTTAATTTTAATTATTGAAGCCAATTTTTTATTATTAATAATTTTTATATTTTGTTTTCTTCGGCATTTTATGTTCCTATTTATTTTTATGAATTTAATTTTACGGCCATCTCAAATTTAGTACTGCGATGGAACAAATGTCTGAACAAATGTAGAGACTGATGATGATAATTGTTATTTTAAGAGGCCTAACATCGAGGTTATCGGCCCCTAATGGTCTGGGTGATAACAAAAATGACAGTGAAATGGAAACCATAACGAAAACCAAGGTAGACGAAAAACAAGTACTAAAGGTAACTTATTAGACTGGAAGCACTCACAAAAGGCAAGTTAGATGAAAAAGACGCACAAAATGGAGTTTAGATACAAAATACTAACAAAATGCAATTGAGGTTGGAAATACTCAAAAAATGCAATTTAGATTCAAAATGCCACCCAAGATTGCAAATACTTGCAAAAACCGATTGAGGTTGTAAAGACTTACAAAATGCGATTTAAATTCAAAACTCGCACAAAATGTCGGCACCCGCGATGCAAACTACTCACCAAATGCAAGTGAGATCGAAAAGGCTTACAACATGCAATTTAGATTGAAAATACTCACAAAAGTTAATTTAAGATGGAAGAAGACTTAAGAAATGGAATTTAGAGTAAAAATACACAAAAAATGGAATTTAGATTCAAAATACTCACAAAAAGGCAAGTTACATTCAAGATACTCACAAAATTCAATTTAGGTTGAAAATTCTCACAAAATGCAATTGGAATTTAAAATACCCTCGAAATGCAATTAGATTCAAAATACTTGCAAAAATGCAATTTAGATTGAAATACAATTGGGGTTCAAAATACTAACGAAATGCAATTGAAATTCAAAATACAAAATGCAAGTGAAAATCAAAATGCTTACAAAATGCAATTTAGATTGAAAAGAAGTCACAAAACGGAATTTACATTGAAAAGACGAACAAAATGTATAACAAAAAGAAGGCGGAACCCTAGAAGAATGAGGGATCAGGAAAGATGAGAGAAGGGCCAATTAAGGCGGGATAGGAAGAGACTCCCTGGGCCTCAGATACCCTAATACCGTCGAGGTCGGAAGAGAACAAGAGTTGACCAAGTGAGGCCGACAGGAAAGATAACAGAGAGGAGTCCGGCACAAGTAAATGGAAGCAATGCCAGACTCAGCTGCGGTCCCGTGGTCGCCAACCCACGGCCTAATAGATGTGAGCCTCTGGGGGGAAATGTGGAGACTATGTGGAAAAATAGTGTAAGAAACGTAGAACAGTACCCTATGTATACCTGTATTTGTAATAAGGCTTACCTGTATGTAGCCTAGACTATTTTTTAGCTAAGAAATATAGGGCAAAGACTTTTAGATCCGCCCTCGAGAATTGCTCTAGTGTACAGAGGGACGTCATTTTGGAGTCCCCACCCACGAGTTTGCGCCCGCTTATATAAGTTACTAACAATGTAACCTTACCATTTGTCCCGCTTCGCAAGAAACATGGTGATTTCTGGCTTTCAGAATGATTCACGTTTGTGTTCACCGTTGCCACTCATGTACCAAAGTCACCATGGTTGCAAACAATGAAAATGTCCCGCATTCAGTAGAAAGTTTCCAGTTTATTAACTTTTAATGGTCAAAATAAGGTAGCTCCGACAAGAAATTTCATATACGGGGGTCATTTCATAAGCCCTGGCAACTATGTTACAGCATGGGAAATCCACGATGTGCATTGAACCGTTCAGGCCGTGTGATATCTCAATGCGGTTCGAGTACAGGAGTAAACGGCAAATGTACAAATGAAAACCACCCAATGGAACTCTGTGTAAATTTGTTTTGCACTAGTACAATGTTTGTTGTTTTGAGTCTTCAGTCTTCGACTGGTTTGATGCAGCCCTCCATGCTTCCCTGTCTGAGTGAATCGTTTCATCCCTACATAGCTACCACACCCTACATCCGAGGCAATCTGTTGAACAAATTCTAATCCTGGGATACCCCTACAGTTCTTATCCTCGACCGTCCCTTCTATAAGGTGCGTTCAAAAAGTAACGAGCCGGAGGCATAATTACAGAAACCAGTACCTGCATGTTAGAAGTATTTGCCCTGGCTGATGAGGCACTTGTCCCACTGTGACACGAGGCGGTGAATGGCTGTCTCATAAAATTTCCTGGGCTGCGATGTGAACCAGTTCCGCACGTACAGCTGGACGTCGGCGTCCGAGGTGAATCGTTGGCCCCGCAGAGCCCTTTTCAGGGAACCAAACATGGCGTAATCACAGGGAGAGAGGTCTGGACTGTATGGAGGGTGGCCGAGAACCTCCAATTTGAATTTCTGCAGGAGTGCCGCGACTGTGTTGGCCGTATGAGGTCGTGCATTGTGTGGAGCGACCACAGCGGCTATGGCGTTCACTGTCACTCGGCGGTCCTGGGTAATGAGTGCATCAACCAGCTGGACGTTGTCACCTGTAATGCAGGGGGGTGCCCCAGACCGCGCATCATCGGCTAACGACACCCGTCCTTCCCTGAAGCGCTTGTGCCACGCCTTGACCCTTGCAAGGGACATGCAGTGTTCGCCGTACACATGTGACATTCGGCGATGAATGTCCGTTCCCCCTACTCCTTCCGCTGTCAGAAACCGAATAACACCTCTTTTCTCTTCGGCCTCCATCAATGTTTGCAATGCGACTGGCGACGATTGATGCATGCTCGCTTTGTATCGTCACGTGACGTGCACGCGTGCCCTCTAGCGACGGGCTGTGACCTTCCACGCTCTGGTCGGAACCACACACCACGCCACGATTAGCCGATGTTGTCACCGGTTTGCGCATTCCAGCCTCCGGCTCGTTACTTTTTGAATGTACCTTAAATGTATAAGTTTGCTATTCCTGGGTGTTTTAGTAAGTGTCCTACCAACCTATCCCTTCTCTTCTCTTCATTAGCATACGCCAGAAACATCTCTTACTAGTACAAATGGAACACAAATCAATCTATTAACATCTGTTCAATAACAGACACGGACATGTCAGTTCGGGCAGACTTCGCGGCGAGTCAGCAGTTGGTGCGCGTCCATGTCGGAAAGTCTCCACCCAACGTGAAACTGTTCGGTAATCACCAACAGCTTCACATAGTGCTGTATGACACTGTGTAGCATTTCTGCCACCGTGAAAAGTAATTTTCACGAATGATCGCGGTTCCAATCTGATTACATCCATCTTGTAGCACGGCCAATCTCAGAATGAACGTGCAAGGCCCTGGTACCTAGCCACCTGCACTTACAGTCGCCTTCTGTCGGGTTGATTTGTTAGTTCCTCAGTTTAGGGGCTGCGACAACGCGGTCGTGTAGCCCCGTGTACTTTGGGTGTGTGTAGGATCTGCCTGATAACCAGTGTAAATTGTGATGGCTGTATTAGTGTGTGTTAACTGTTTTTAATTCAAGTAAAGACTGCAGACATACAATTTTCAAGTATTTCCTACTTTTGCTACCAAACGCCTCCGTCAACGACAACTAGTTCTGAACGTGGTTACTAGATGCCACCGTAGTTTTCTGGCGACGAACGTTGGAACCAAAGAGCGTTAGTCAATTGTAACCTATAGTTTTAGCTTCACACAATTGTAGTTAGTGGAAGGTTCTTTTACATGCCATAAATCTATGACATGGTACAACCGGCTTTACTTCCCCTCCGAAGGAAGGCAAACTGAAGGATTTTTAACGCTCTTAACAAATCTGACGACTTTGGCCGGGTTTGAACCCGTGACCTTGGGCATAGAAGTTCGGCATGCTACCAACTACGCCACCGAAGCCGCTCTTCTGCCGGGTAAATTCTGAGCTGTTTGCCGCGGGGTTTCGAATATCTGCAGTGGAATTACCGTGATGCCATATCTTCGAAAGATATAACATAGTTACCATGACCTATGGAATAACCCTCGTAATATCTCCTGTAACTCTTGTAGTTTTTAATTTAAAAAAATAGAACATAATCTGTTTACGTTTTGCGCAGTGAAGCGCTGGAGACTCAACACTCGTTTGAGATGTGCCGACTGTCTGTACAAATAATCCGCACTTGTTCACCCCACAGTTGGTTTGTTTTCACTGCATTGCAGTGTTTATGAACGTGGGACTGTTAACAGATACGAACCATGTGCCTCGGTAACCAGAGCCGCAGACACACTATTGTCACTTCACTGCTGAATAAGGTACTGTATTTGTTGAGATGTGTGCACTTCTGGAATAATCGCAGTAAGCTGGTAACATGTTTCTTAAAATGTATTATGTTTACCTGCAAATAATAATAATAATATCATGGGTGGCTCTCTACGCTGGCTGGTATAGAGTATCCCAAGAGGCACAATGATGTTGCTAAGATCTTACATCAAGAGCTAGCTATAAAATCTGGACTTCTGGATACGAGCATTGTGTACTACAATTACCAACCTGCCAACGTGCTTGAAAATGAGCATTATAAGATGTAGGCTATTGGGATAGACCTATTTTAACCGACCAAAAAATCTTGGCCAATCGACCCTGATATATTGTATATCTCAATAAAAGAAAGCAAAAGGCCTACTTGATAGACATTGCTGTCCCACTTAGCCAAAATATGCAAACTACCCAAGCTAAAAAAAAAGACAAACAAGTAGGCCTACGCATCGTTGGCGGAAGAAATGCGAAAACTATGGGGACTAAAATGCGTGATGATTTTGCAGTGGTGATCTCTTCCACGGGAGTTGTTCCAAAGACGTTGGCAATGGCTTTGGAGGAACTGCAAATGAAACACCTGATTGCCAGAATACAGAAGGCAGTGCTGCTGGATACGTGTCATATTGTTAGGTTATTTTTATCTCAGTAATAGGTTTACAGGTTACTTGATTATCAAATCCGTACCTTGTACACTGAGTTGTACCATAATTATGAGAAATTAAAGATAATAATAATAATAACATTTGCAGACGACTTAGTACTGGTTGCCACCTCAGAAGATGATTTACAGCGTTCAATGTATAACCTGAAACTAGTCTCAGAAAACTACTCAATGGAATTATCTGTAGAAAACTAAGATAATGGCATTCTGTGGCACGGAACCAGTAAGAAGTAAGATCGACTTGGATGATAGCATTTTGGAAGGAGTACAAACTGTCTTTCCTTGAAGAAATTAACATACCCGAGAAAATCTTTAAATTCAACAGATGTTTAGGAATCATCAATAAAGTTTTTAGACCATCATTAGTTCAGAAACACACACGAACAAGAATTTACAAAATCTTAGCAAGACCAGTACTTTGTTATGGTAGCGAAGCGTGGAACCTGAGGAAATGCTATGAGAGACGAATAACTACCGCCGAAATGAAATATATGCGACGAACAGCTGGAGTCACTAAGTGGGATCACAAACGAAGCACAGAAGTGCTGAATGGTCTTAACAGCAGACCAATATTGGAATACATCCATGAATACCAAATAAATTGGCTAGGACACATCATCAGGATGGACAGAAGCAGGATCCCTAAAGCAGTCGTCAACAACTGCCCTGGTGGGAAGAGATCTCTTGGTCGCCCCAGGAAAAGATGGCGTAAAAATTCAAATATTTTGTGTAGACCGTAACAGTTCTTCTAGGACTAACACATGAAAGGATGATGATGATAATGATCATTACGGCTCGGATTTTTAGGTAAATGAATATTTTTTATGTAAATACATATTTTAAGCATTTTTTGTATAAATACATAAATTCCTGCTTTTCACTTATTAGCACATAAAAAGACATAATATTTACATTTTTTTTTTAATCAGTATGCTAGGTCCTTCAGTTTATTGCATTTCTGTTCTGTGTTACTTCAACGGGGAAGAACCTGTGAGCTATCTAATGTTCATGCAAAGCGTATGTCAGCTTGCAACTGTGTTATTCTTAACTTGACGCCCCGTGCCACTCACTATGGAAGCCGGGGATTTCCTTGTCTATAACCATATTGCACCACATGCTAGACTTCCCTCCCCCGGCTACCTGGAACCAATGCCACTCGCATGCAGTACATTTCTGGCACTGTGAAGTGTAAGGCAGTTCTACGATGCCTAAAGTAAAAACAACTACAAGTTATAGTCTGTTGGAAAATTTAAAAATAATTTTACTTCTGATGGGGACGTTCTGTTCTGCCAACTATGTGGTAAAGCAAACAAGGTGGAACAGCGATCTCAAGTTACACAACACCTCAAGGGCAAGAAACATATTTCCGCAGTTTTGCGCCTTCAGAATAAGTGTTTCGCGATAATCGTCGGTCTTTTGTGATGGACAACCTGATGATGTATATTGTAATGCTTCAGCAGTCAGTGAGACATAGAATAAATTGCATTCGTGAGTACTGCATATTGTTTATATTCACATTATAGTTAGTTATTGATGTTTTAAGGGGCGGAACTACGAGGTCATCTGCCCCTATATATTTACATTTAAACGAAATTATAATTAAATATTTTTACTTTTTTGCCACATATTTCAGGTTTTTTAATACATAAAAATAAATATTTTCCCGATTTTTAGAATCTAAAAATCCGAGCCCTAATGATCATATCGTATGGTCTCATGTGCCGGGTGCAAGCTTTGTTATTTGACGCCCTGAGGGCAGCTTGTATGTCAAATGTTGTCGTTCCTTGGAACGCTATGAAAGTCAATGAGGTTAGATATCTAAGCTCCTTGACACTATAGCGCTTTCTAGTAGAGAAGGGAGGAACTTTTGTGTTGGCGAAAAATCCCGAGATTATTTAGGCCTATTTAACGTATGGTATAGGCTACGTGAAAATTATTTATAAGTTGGCATCAAGGTTGGAAACATATTGAAGTGCCTGTGGTGTCCCTAGGAAGAAGTCGCTGAATTCACCACTGTAAGATGTTTGTGGGCATTCTTGAACTAGGTGCCGAACAGTCTGTCTTTCAGCACCGCACTCGCAACATGTCCACTTGTTCAGGAGATCCCCGCATACACCGTGATTGGTCCGGTTTCTACACACATCAAAAAAAGTTTTGCATCACCTCGGTTCCAAGAGTTCCGGAACCTTTAAATACAAAGGGAATAGAGATCAACACAAACAACATTTCAGCTCGTTTTATTGCTCATGAGACCCACACATTGCATGTTGTACCATCATACAGCTAGACTTTCAGCATTTGTGGTCCAGATTGCAGTACACACCACTACCTCTAATACCCAGTAGCACGTCCTCTTGCATTGATGCATGCCTGTATTCGTCGTGGCATACTATCCACAAGTTCATCAAGACACTGTTGGTCCAAATTGTCCCACTCCTCAACGACAATTCGGCGTAAATCTCTCAGAGTGGTTGGTGGGTCAAGACGTCCATAAACAGCCCTTTTCAACATATCCCAGGCATGTTCGATAGGGTTCATGTCTGGCGAACATGCTGGCCACTGTAGTCGAGCGATGTCGTTATCTTGAAGGAACCCATTCACAAGATGTGCACGATGAGGTCGAGAATTGTCGTCCATGAAGACAAATGCCTCTCCAATATTCTGCCGATATGGGTGCACTATGGGTCGGAGGATGTCATTCAGGTATCGTAAAGCCGTTTCGGAGCCTTCCATGACCACCAGTGGCGTACGTCGGCCCCACATAATGCCACCCCAAAACATCAGGGAACCACCACCTTGCTGCACTCGCTGGACAGTGTGTCTAAGACGTTCAGCCTGACCAGGGTGCCTCCAAACACGTCTCCGACGATTGTCTGGTTGAAGGCATATGCGACACTCATCGGTGAAGAGAACGTGATGCCAATTCTGTGGGGTCCATTCAGCATGTTGTTGGGCCCATCTGTACCGCGCTGCATGGTGTCGGGGTTGCAAAGCTGGACCTCGCCATGGACGTCGGGAGTGAAGTTGCGCATCATGCAGCCTATTGCGCACAGTTTGAGTTGAAACACGACGTCCTGTGGCTGAACGAAACGCATTATTCAACATGGTGGCATTGCTGTCAGGGTTCCTCCGAGCGGCAATCCGTAAGTAGCGGTCATCCACTACAGTAGTAGCCCTTGGGCGGCCTGAGCGAGGCCTGTCATCGACAGTTCCTGTATCTCTGTACCTCCTCCATGTCCGAACAACATCGCTTTGGTTCACTCTGAGACGCCTGGAAACTTCCCTTGTTGAGAGCCCTTCTTGACACAAAGTAACAATGCGGACGCGATCGAACTGCGGTATTGACCTTCTAGGCATGGTAGAACTACAGACAACATGAGCAGCGTACCTTCGTCCTGGTGGAATGACTGGAACTGATCGGCTGTCGTACCCCCTCCGTCTAATAGGCCCTGCTCATGCATGGTTGTTTACATCTTTGAGCAGTTTTAGTGACATCTATGAACAGTCAAAGGGACTGTATCTTTGATACAATATACACAGTCAACGTCTATATGCCGGAGAACTGGGAACCGAGGTGATGCAAAACTTTTTTTGATGTGTGTATTTAATTTTGAGCAGGTCTTTCCAGGCGCAGTGAACCCTGGCACCTCCTCAGTTATGCAAGGCATTACTGTACTCTCTGGAAGGGCAAACGAATTCCAATCAGAAGATTGGTTGAATTTGTTGGTTGCAAGATTCTCCGCTGTGCATATAGGTGGATGTCTTTAACGTAATCGTTCCACAAGTAGATCAGCAATGTCTCCATGGATAGGATATTCTCTTATCAAAATGTTGCATCGCCGCAAATGAGGTGGCGTAGTTGGTAGCAATCTGAACTGCTGTGCCCAAGAAAGCGGGTTCAAACCCGGCCGAAGTCGTCGAATTTTTTAAGAACGTTTAAGTCCTTCAGTATGCCTTCCTTCGGAGGGGAAGTAAAGCCGGCGGTCCCATGTCATATATTTATGGCATGTAAAAGATCCTTTCACAGACTAAACTTGTGTAAAGCTAAATTGTTAGGTTAGATTTCGTCGGAACGCTCTATCGAAGTTTCCACGTTCACCACTAAGTATCATTGATATCTGGTAGCGAAAGTTTGAACTACTTGAAATTGAACGGAACTTGTAGCTCACCCTAATAAGGGTGTCCGCTCGAAGCAGCTACAGACTCAACCGAGCCGAACATGTCCTCGGACACTCCCGGCACGAAAAGCCATACGATAAATAAATAAAGAAAGAAAGAAAAGCATCTGGAAATGAGATATGGGAAAATCAAGAGAGCTGATAAATTTAAATATCTTGGAGAATGGATCCAGCCGAATGGACTTGATAAAGAAGCAAATAGAGGAAGAGCTAGAAAGATAGCCTATAAATTAGTACAAAATAGATACAACAAGAGAACTATATCCTACAGGGCAAAGATAAGACACTATACCACGGTTGTCAAGCCAGAGGGACTCTATAGCTCAGAATGCTTGATATTGAATAAGAAAGGGGAAATCAAGGATTTAGAGAAGAAGGAAAGGAAAATCTTGAGAAAGATCCTAGGACCTGAAAAACAAAGAGATGGTACATGGAGGAAGAGGAGAAATGAAGATCTTACAGACAGGCAGAGAAAATCACAGACACCATCCGTAAGAGGAGATTGAAGTTTTATGGACACCTCATGAGAATGAGCGAGAGTCGACTAACGAAGAGAATCTTTAACTACATCACCAAGATCAAGGTAACTACATTATGGATAGAGGAAACGAGAAAAGACATGGAGGAAGTGGGGATAAATCCAGAAGACATTTGGAATAAAGATGTGTTTCGAGCTAAGATTGATAAATTCAAGGGGTTCCAGGAAAAGCAATGTAAAAGGGCCAAAAACACCTGGTTAGATGAGAGGAGGAGGAACCACAGCGAAAGGATGAAGAAATTTTGGGAGAAGAAAAAAAGACTAACCAACAAGTCAGTTGTTTTCCGTGGTCCACAGTAGGCCAAAATCGAAGGAAGAAGAAGAAATAAATAAATAAAAAATAGGTGGTGGGATGTGGCTAAGAATAGGAAGTTATCGTGTAGGAGTTGACATAATTGTTCCTAATATCATGCGCATGGTGTTAGTCAATTATACATCTATTAATCTTACATGCGGACTATTTATCCATACAGGAGCACAATACTCAGCAAGAGAATAAGCAAAACCTAGATCTGATCAACGGAGAGTAGTTGCATTGGCCATTATGAACATGGTCTACTGAATTCAAATGGGTTCTTTAACATGCCAACATCATATGACATGCGTACCGAGATTTTTGTCCCCTTTCAAAAATCACTTACCATTGCCAGGAGCAAGCTTGGGAATGGTAGTCCGACACGATAACCACTCACCCACCGTGGCAAGCTGGTTAGAAATTTACGGACAGCATGTCCAGCAACTATTCTGAAATTCTTGTAATTAATTATGATTACTAAATAATGCGCTGAAAAATGTAAATGTGTTAAACTAGTTGGGCACAACGCCGCTACTAGCGCCAGTGCCCCCCAGCCACCACACGTGCTCTGTGGGGCTCCGTTTTGTGTCCTCACCTTACATTTATTAATTTTCATGCATGAATATACTGTAACACAAAAATATTGGAATGCAGCCGAAATAAATCAGAAACCTCTATGGACATCAAATTGGCAGGTGAAAAGATAAAGGAAGTAGGAGACTTCGGTTACTTAGGAAGCAAAACAACCAGTGATAGACGAAGCAATAAAGATATAAAATTTAGGTTGGCTCAGGCAAGGAAAGCATTTCTACAAAGACATCGAATATAGATTTAGGTATTAGGAAGTCACTTTCGAAAGCCTTTGTCCGGAACGTGGCGCTATATGGAAGTGAAACTTGGACTGTTGGTGCAGCAGAAAAGAGGAGAATTGAAGTGTTTGAAATGTGGTGTTTCAGGAGAATGATGAAGATCAGATGGGTAGATATGATTATAATCGAAGAGGTATTAAGACTAGTGAGAGAGGAGAGATGTTTCTTGCGACTGCTAGTGAAGAGAAAAGATAGGTTGGTAGGACACATACTAAGACACCCAGGAATAGCAAGCTTAGTTATGGAAGGAAGAGTCGAGGACAAGAACTGTAGAGGTAGACCAAGGTTAGGATATGTTAAACAGATTGCCTCAGACGTACGGTGTGGTAGCTATGTAGAGATGAAACGATTAGCTCAGGACAGGGAGATGTGGAGGGCTGCATCAAACCAGTCAAAAGACTGAAGACTTAAACAACAACAACAACAACAACAACAACAACAACAACATGCAGTATCTCGATTTTGATTTTTTTAAATGTCACTTACATCAGAACCCCTCAAATAATACACCTTTGGGATATACCTTGTATATTGTGGTCAAGCGATTAACCTGTACAACACGTGTACAGCCAAACCGGTCTGGTCCACTCCACGGTGAAATGTTTGTTCTGAGAGCCCACATTCCACACCGTGACGTCACCCATTGAAGGCAATTAGCCCACAGCTGCGCTCGAACTAACCTGTGAGACCAGTCCTGACTGCATTGGCTCTGGATTCCCTTCCTCCGAGTTGGCATTTTACTGGTGAGTCTCAATCAGCTACAGGCGGCTTCCATGGCGTAGTAGCTAGAATGCTGAGCTTCTATGCCCAAGATCGCGGGTTCAAACCCGGCCAAAGTCGTCGGATGTTTTTAAGAGCGTTAATTGATGAGGATGATAATCGTTGTTTTAAGGGGCATACCATCTAGGTTATCGGCCCCTAATGGTTTGGGTGATAGTGAAATATGAGATGAGAATGAAAACTCTAACTACAGACTTACATACTAGAAGAAGAAATGGTAAACAAATAAAGGATAAGGCAAATAAAGGACAGGAAGAAAAGAAATGCCCTCAACCCTCGAAGAGTGAGGATTGAGGGACTTGGAAGGAAGGAGAGCCATGAAAAGTCAGATAGAAAAGGGAGAGGGGAGAGGGCCCACCCAAAGGTCGGAGGAAGAAGGGGTCAAATCGGACCAAACTCAGGAATCCCTTGGGGTCGCCTACTCTCAAACTCACGAATCGTAAGCCCTTGAGGGTGTGGCACTATCCAGGGTGCACCAGACGTGGTGGAGCTACATACACCCTGCCTCCTTGAGGGCCTTCAGGTGAAGGCAGGAGATAACAGGACAAGAAAAAGAAGGCTGACCCCTCGCAGAAGCAGGGTTTCAGAAACGATGAGACAAGGGCTATTTAAGGTGGGAAAGGAGAGACTCCCTAGGCCTCGGATGCCCTAATTCCGTCGGGTTTGGAAGAGAACAAGAGTTGACCAAGAGAGGTCGACATGAAATAAAACGGAGAGGAGCCCAGCACATGTAAGTGGAAGCAATGCCGGACTCAGCTGGGGTCCCGTGGTCGCCAACCCACGTCCCACTAGATGTGAGCCCCTGGGGGGTTTAAGAGCGTTAAAAATCCCTCAGTATGCCTTCCTTCAGAGGGGAAGTAAAACCGGTGGGCCCATGTAATTGATTTATGGCATGTAAAAGAACCTTCCACTAACTACAATTGTGTGAATCTAACATTTTTTTGTTAGATTTGACTAACGATCTTAGGTTCCAACGTTCGCCACCAGGAGCCGACAGTGGTGGCATCTAGTAACCAAGTTCAGAACTAGTTGTCGACGGTGGTGTTTGGTAGCAAACGTAGGAACTACTTGAAAATTAAATGTATGCAGTCCTTACTTGAATAAAAAAGATAACACACACTAATACAGCCATCACAATTAACACCGGTTATCATACAGATTCAACACTTACCCAAAGTACACGGGGCTACATGACCGCTTTGTCGCAGTCCCTAAACTGAGGAACCAACCAACCATCAAGTGACATGTTAACATAATTTAACAGATCAGAAGGAGTTAATGGAACATTTCGTTGCCTAGAATAATCTAACAACGCCAGCCTGCAAGAAACTAATAAATCACCGTACGTTCATCCCCCCTCGAACGAAACTCTAGCCTAGCACTGAAACGTCAACTAACTAACTAACTACCCCGTGGTACAACAGCCCATGAGGGGCTTAGGCCTACCAAGCGACCGCTGCCCAGCCATTTGGCTTGCAGATTGTGAGGTCAGGGCGTTGGGTTCCCTCGGCATTAGATCTTGGTCTCCGTGACTGAGGCGTTGTCTCACTTTCATCCAGCTACTCAATTGTCCTCACGAGGCTGAGTGCACCCCGTTCATAAGTGCTATTTTGTCCAACCCCGACCGTGCCCTCCCAACTGTATTACGTGTCATTAATTCAACATTGCGGCTGTGCGAAATATTTCACCGGCATTCTATATCTCTGAAACTATTAATCATATCACCCTTGTACGGTGATAAAGGGCACTATTAGACGTTCACCTATGTGACTTTTAAAAACATGTTAACTACAAAACGAACATAGCGGCCAAGCAAGTTTGAAACATTTAAATAGACTTTTCTCGCGATTTAACCGTTCGAGCGCAGTGAAACATGGTACAGCAAATGTGTACATACACATTTAAATCCACTGACATTTAATTTAGTTCAATTGCTTTCATAACCTCAAGAAGGCGGATGTTCAAAATTTTAAAATTAAGTTTTTATTTCCTGTGTCCTAATCATGCGATCGAAGTCATCGTTTGAGTAATGATCCTACGTAATAATCGTCATTTAAAAGTACATAACTCTATGGCCTACATATATATAATCCAACATGGCGATCATCCGAAATATTTAGATGGTTCTCAATATTGAACCCTTTATCCACAGGCTGTATAAAGGATTCTAATAAATTATTCATCATCATTTGATATATTTCTACTGACAGCAGATATGAGAGCATGACTGAGTTGGGAAAATGTTGAGAAATCAGTGGCAGAGAGAACACAAAGTTTTAAGCTCCTGTGGTATTTTAGAAAGTAGCATAGAAATCATGACGCAGAGGACAGGTGCAACTTTTAACGCGAAGGGAGGCTTGGGTACGCACAGAATGGCTTGTTACTATGAGAGTCGGCGCCAAGAAGAAAACTGAATGCTACGATGTGAATGGTCAATCTTCATGTTAACCACTCCTTGTGGGAGGAATACAAGTAAGAGCTCGCGAAGATCTACAAGAGTCTGAACCAATAATAGCAAGACGCCCTTTTTAAGCGGCAACTCGGCGTTATAACGCATCCTGGTGAATTAAAGCGGGAGTTATCTACGGATTAATCCCACGATCGATTCGAGCTAGCTACAGCATAATCTTAACCTCCACATTGCTACGAACTTAATGATACCGATCGCATGCTAGTCTGATAATAATTATGGAATATTTTTCCATAAAACCCCGTCCATGCCTACTCTAGCCAGTTTCATTTATAAGTAGTCCAGGAAGCTTCAAGAGATGACTTATTTCAGCGTCTGAGGACGTATGACTTTTATTTGAGCGTTTGAGGACGTAAGGCCTTTATTCAGGTGTCTGAGGACACGAGGCATAACTTCTAATTTTAGTGTCGTGGACACTCTGCATATTTTTCATGTGTGTGAACATGGAACATTTTCGTCAAGTAATAAGTAACTTCAGTGATTTATTTGTAGTCCTAGTACTACCAGATAGGGGGAGTTCATCGAAATAATTCACCAATAGACAGTCAAGGAATTTAGTACTTGATCGGTGAATTTAATAGGAAATATATCGTGTGTGTATCTGACAAACATTATTTTAATTCAGCACGAGATGACGTCTAGGAACGAGGGCGGATCTAGGAACCAGCAGGACATTTGCCAGAAGATGTCGATGGCGAGCTAAGCATTTTAAAGGAGTGATGGCTGGAGATGTTACCCTGACGCTGTTCTAAAGGAATGAGTACAAATGAATTTTATTATTTATTAAATCAGCTATGGTTTTATGGGACGTATTTTTGTATATATTTGTTTGCTTGTTTGGTAATGTAGATTCTTAGTTCTTGTTTACTGACACATTAAGTATGGAACAGCTGAGCGCTTTGTATTTTGTAGATATTGTGATTTTGTTTGGTACAAGTATACGGGGCTATGCGCAGCATGTGCTCGCATTCGCTTGCGTAAATCGCGGTCAAGCATTATAATTCGGAAGTATGCCTTATAACAAAAATGGAACTGAATTAATTTGAGATTAAAAATAGAAATTGGAGGGTAAAAATATTATTTGTGAGCAGAATTTATGATGGATCAGGATTATTTTGATAATTGCTTTTCTAGCAAGTCTGTACGGGATGGCACTCTTGCACCCGCGTTTTTGTTCTTTTATTTTGTTTGGTGTGTCCATGGACGCAATGTAGGTTGATCTGTTTTGAGCCGACCCAGATGGTATGATTATGAGTGAGTCAGTCCAAGCTTTATGGTGTATGATGTGATTTTATGATGTGTTCGCGGGAAATATATCATTGAAATTATTCCGACTTGCAGCACATCAGCCCAGTTCATAACCTCGCGAGGCTGAGCTTGTGGTAAATATTTGTGTTTCTTGCCATCCGAGTGGATGAGTGAGATATGTCTTTGCGCGTTTCCTGATGGGTAACGGGACCTGTATGGCTCCATGTATAATTAGCACCAAGCTTGGAAGACTGACAGAGAGAAGAGGAAGCGTTGACTCATAACTAGGGGAGGGCTCAATAAGATAACGCGACGTGGTCATTAGCAGCAGGCTTGGTTCCTGTACTTCAATATAAGATGTTATTTAAATTCACAAAAACTGATCGGTTATAAAGAGTATTTGATTGATTTAAATGGGAGTTGTCCATGGTTTTAAGGTATCTTCCGAAACATCTGTTTGTCTGGCTTTTATTCATGTAAATATAATTTTCAGCCGTTCAGGCGTGTATTTTGTTGTTGTTGCTTGACTTCTAGTGTGTTTATTTTACGCGTTCAATGACCCCGTGTGGTATGAGTGTGTGCGAGGCTGTTTCCCATTTTGTGATGCGAGCCTTTTGGCCTATTTCGGCATGCTCTTTGTGTTTTGTGTGCTTTGGCACGGGCTAGAATCTCGGGGAGGTTCATCATGTTTTAGTATTTTAGATCTTGCATGTATCAGTAGTAATTATAGTGTGTTAATTAAGGGTGGGTGCCATAGCCGTAGTGTGATTTAAAAGATGCAACTCCGTGAGCAATATGACTGTTTCTGCTGCAAATGGACTCGCATCAGTACTCATTTTCTTACTAAGGATCAGTACACCACGCATTATATAACTTCTTGACCAGGATAAATGGACTTGTATCCATATAAATGTGAGGAGCGAGTTCTTACCGCTCAATTTTATGTTATGATTAATCATTTGAGTGAAGCAGTCTTCACATTGTTTGTTGTCAGGAGCGAGTTCTTACCGCTCAATTTTATCTTTATTTCATATGGGAGTGAAAGTCAGGGAGGACTTCTTTTTATTATTATTATTATTATAATTATTATTATTATGCACGTAATTTTCAGTCATTAAATACTTTTTATTCTACTTGTTATTAATTTTATTTCTAGTATAGCCTCTGTTATGGACCTTTCTATTCATTAGAGCATGTTGTTTTTGCGAACTTTGCTTTGAAAAGCATTCAGGACTGAGCACGACCCCGTAGAAAGAATCTTGATAAAACACTGCTTTATTGAAGGGTGCAATATCTAAGAATCTATTACAGCAATCAAACTGACATTTTCTATGTTGATAGAGACAATTAACATAAATAGGACATAGGATAGGAACTACTGTTAAGTCATAATTTACGCTGAGAGATCATGGTGGCCGTGAATTACTGAAATGTCGATCAACATCTTCACATCGAGGAGGCCGTGCCACAGCTCCATTGCTAACCGACAGGCTCACCGGTGCTATTGTGTGACAATCAAATGAACTATCCGCCAAACAAACTTGCACTTCACTTCATATTATCAGATTACTCCATTCACAGAAGCTTCTATTGTGTCCAATTTGGAGCGTGTCACCACCGCAATGCATTCGTGGAAATTACTTGTTACAGACACGTTGTGTCACTTTGGGGAAATTGACATCGACCCGACAAACAAAACGTGCCTCAATTTAGCGTATTAACCATGATACACTGCGAATATCGCACGAGTGAAGCGATAGATTCAGACTGCAATTTTGTAAGTGGCTGTATGTTCGACGATGTCGAAATGTAAATATTATATTTCAGAGAACTTTATCATAATGAGGGTCATTATAACACTATTTTTCATTATGAAGCAGTTTCTCCCTCCAATCAGCACTCAAGAAACAGTTGTGTGACCAATTAGGTAAGGATAGCAT
Source organism: Meconema thalassinum (assembly GCA_946902985.2). Classification (NCBI taxonomy): domain Eukaryota; kingdom Metazoa; phylum Arthropoda; class Insecta; order Orthoptera; family Tettigoniidae; genus Meconema; species Meconema thalassinum. The sequence continues at coordinate 235,420,037 of OX336395.1, read as the reverse complement.
CGCATCTGCGCTGACTTCCACGGCCATCTATTTTAAATTTCACTGCGTGGCTAGTGTCATAGTGGGGTATTTGAGGAGGCCATTGTCAAATACAAGGTATTCTCTGCATCCCATGCGCTCTGTTCAGTACATAAAACTGGTGAAATCTCAACAGATAGTTATGAATATTTATGTTCGAACATAAAATAGATATAATGATCGTCGAACATAAACAGTCGTATACAACTAGCCTATAATGATAATTAAGGCACTCGTATGGAAATTATAAAACTCCCATACGCTCGTTTTATAAACATACTCGTGTCTTAATTATTACCATTATAGGCTCGTTGCATAATGTACTATTATGTTCGACCCTGGCCAAATGTAAATATTATATGTTAGAAAACTGTCTACTGTAATTAGAATAATGAGGCTCATTATAGTACAAGTTTTCATTATGATACAGTTCCTCCCACCAACCAGAGCTCAAGAAACAGTTGTGTGACCAATTAGGTAAGGATAGCATCGCATCTGCGCTGACTTCCACGGCCTTCTAATCTAAATTTCACTGCGTGGCTAGTGTCATAGTGGGGGTATTTGAGGAGGCCATGGTCCAATACAAGGTATTCTCTGCGTCCCATGCGCTCTGTTCAGTACATAAAACTGGCGAAATCTCGACAGATTACAGTATTATGAATATTTATGTTGGAACATAAAATGAAGTTATAATTATCGTCGAACATAAACAGTCGTATGGAAAGACTGGTAATTAAGACACTCGTATGGAAATTACTCGTGTCTTAATTACTGCCATTATAGGCTCGTTACTATTATGAAATTGCCTCATAAAACAATATGTATATTTACAGTAGGCTATGTCAGGATATTTCACACCATTTTGGATATGGCATATCAAATGTAAGGGCAAGTTTATAACCTTCAGACCAGATTATTATGGACTGCAGTAAATACAAACCGTACCCAGAGACCAAAGAAAGCGTTCCCACATCTAATGTTGTTTGTTAATATTGTTAATATTTCATTTAAGCGATCATTCAGCCGCATGTACTTGGGTGTGGGGGGAATTTCGTCTGATAACGTGTGCTACTGTGCTGACTGTATAAGATCGTGTAATTCAGGGGAGGTTTGGGAAGGTGGCTACCATGGTTTTAAGTTAGGAACCATCCCTACATTTTCCTGGAGTAAAAGTGGGAATGGCGTTGTTGTTGTTGTTTCATTCAAGGGGCTTGGACATCGTGGTTTTTCAGCCCCGTGTACTTGCGTGTGTGCGTGACCGACAGCGGTAGCTACGGTCGCTAAAGCACAGTGCTAGGCCACGGGGCCAAGCTATCTGCAGACTCAGTAGATGTGGGTTCGAGCCCCACCATCGGCCGTCCTTGAAGTGATTTTCCGTGGTTTCCCCATTTTCAACTCCAGGCAAATGCTGGGACGGTACTCTCTGACAGGCCACGGCCGCTTCCTTCCACATCCTTGCCCAGTTTCATTCATCCTCATTCCTTTCATCTCTCCTTAATGAGGTTGGCGTCAGGATGGGCATCCGACCGTAAAAGACACACGCCACATATAGAACGACACCGCATCTCATCCCCGACTCCGCTGAAAACGGGAAAAGTAAGGGGTAGACATGCAACAATTGCGTGTGTGCATATATCTCTACTTAGTCCCCGATTCTTGGATGTCACGAGTAATCTCGAGAACCACTGGATGGATTTTGATGCGGTTTTCACCATTCCGTAAAGGATATCTCGAGGAACGTTTCTGTAGAAAATAATTTATTTATGACCAAAGGAAGCCAAGCAGCAACGATTTCAGTGAAAACGTCGTAAAACAACCTGGCGTCCGTGCGCTTTTTAAGCTTACGCTGGGCAAACCGTTAAAATATCAATACTCTGTGAGTGTAAGAATTGTTCAGCATGAAATGTTCTACAAAAAGGTCCACGAGAGCATATTTCTAACTTCAATACATCGCCCACTATAAGTGTTTTTTAAGTTTTCATTTTTTCCAACAATCTCCATTCAATTACTGGGGCGGCAGTTACAAGCTAGCTAGGGGCGACCCTATCACCCCAGTTACAGCCTAGCTAGCGGGTGAGCCTATTATTACCCCACATACAGCCAGCAGCAAACTGTCGAGTCGTGTTGAGTCAAGACTTCAGAGAAGGGTGGTTGTCTTTGGAGTTTCCCTGGAAGTGCAACTCAGGTTTCTTCATTTCGCATGTGAACTTTTCGTTCCGCAAAATACACAGTCAAGTTAAGATTGGACGGAAGGGGGATTTGTGTTTCATGCACCTCGCCATTCTTAAATTCGCTGCACTTGCATCTCCATGACAATATAATTAATAGTCCAAGCAGTGATTTTAACCCATCATGCAGAGACGTAAAACGGATATAGGGCGTAGTTCATTGACATCGAAAAAAAAGCGCTCATCACGTAATGCATTCATAACTGTTCCCGGGCGAAGCGGGTTGCTAGTAAATATATAACATTTTATTTGATAACTTGTGTTATTGTGTTGTCTCTAATGAAAATCCACAGCCTGCTTCCAGTCTACTGCCCGGCTCAGGGAATGGAATGAATGAAGCCCCCATCTAGCGGCGAGGATATGAACTGTGCCGGCTGCCGAAGCCTGTCGCACTCCCCTGGGGGTAATGTTTAAATGAATGACAGATGAAATGAAATGATAGTGGAGAGTGCTGCTGCAATGAAAATGTGACAGGGAAAACCGGAGTACCCGGAGAAAAACCTGTCTGCCTCCGCTTTGTCCAGCACAGATCTCACATGGAGTGACCGGGATTGTAACCACGGACCCAGCGGTGAGAGGCCGGCGTGCTGCCGCCTAAGCCACGGAGGCTCTCCTGTTGTCTCTAGTAGTGGGTGTATTTGTAAGTCATGCGAGGATTGGGAAGGAAACACCCGTGGCCTTATGTTAGGGCATTTGCCTGGAGTAGAAGAGGGGAAACCACGGAAAAACACTTCTGAGATGGGAATCGAACCCACCACTCCTCAGTTTTTCCTCACGAGGCTGAGTGTACCCCAAGTTCCAGCTCTCGGACCAGAATTAAATTTCTTGGCAAAACTGGGAATCAAACCCCGACCTCCACGGTGTGTGCTAACCACTACGCAACGACGCGAACTCATGGAATATCATACCTCTGACCCCATACCAGCGGGAATAATGTTTGTTATTTTGAAAATTCGGTTTAGGGGGTGTACTTGGGTGTGTGTAGAACTTGTGTGTTTCTGTGAGGACTGTACTACTGGGAATGAGGTAGCTCCCCGGGACTTGAAACACCCTCTAACATCTTGTAGTGACTATTTAAAAAAATTCCGAATAATGACATTACCATCATTGTACTTACTCAATATTGTTCTATGTATATTAAGAGACAAATTCTAACTAGAAATGCTAATATTGTAAAAAATTCTGATCTACATTCGTACAACACTAGATGTTGTTTTAAGGGGCCTAACATCTGGGTTATCGTCCCCTGAGGGTTTGGGTGATCGTGAAGATTAAAATTAAATGCAAACTTAAAACTAAAACTAACTACTAACCTACATACTAGAAGAAGAAATGGAAAAATAAAGGAGAATATGGCAAATAAAGGACAGGAAGAAAAGAAATGCCCTCAACCTTCGAAGAATGCGGAGTGAGGGACTTGGAAGGAAGGAGAGCCATGAAAGGCAGATATGAAAGTGAAAGAGGAGACCCCCCCCCACAGGTAAGGGACAAAAGGGGGAAACCGGACCCAGCTCAGGAATCCCTCGGGGTCGCCAACTCCCAAACTCACCAGCCGTGAGCCCCTGAGGGTGTAGCATTAACCAGGGTGCACCAGACGTGATGGGGCTACATACACCCCGCCTCCTTGAGGGCCTTGAACAGAAGGCAGGAGATAACATGACAAGAAACAGAAGGCTGACCTCTAACAAAACGAGGGTATCAGAAATGATGAGACAAGGGCCAATTAAGGCGGGAAAGGAAGAGACTCCCTAGGCCTCGGATACCCTAATACCGTCGGGGTAAGAAGAGAACAAGAGTTGACCATGTGAGGTCGACAGGAAAGAAGACAGAGATGAGCCCGGCACAAGTAAGTGGAAGTAATGCCGGACTCAGCTGGGGCCCCGTGGTCGCCAACCCACGTCCCACTAGATGTGAGCCCCTGGGGGGAACACTAGAAGAGAATGGATGTTCTGTGTGAATATTATAGAGGAACTTTCAGAAAAGAAGATCCCTTGTATACTGCCTCCAAATATTTCAACTTGTTGCCCCTAACTCTAAGAAATGTCAGCACCATTTCCACATTTAAATTAAAATTTTGCCTAAAAATGGCTCACAGACAAGGCAATATATTCCGTAGAAGAATTCGAGGCAATGTGCACAGAGATATGAGTGTGTGTTTTTGGATATTGATTATTGCATTTATCTGTACCCCCTGTAATTGTGTACTTCATGTGTAATTATGTATATCATGTATAATTATGTATTTTATAATTTTAAATGATCTTGTCGACTTCTTCGTTACGCTGGGGTCTGGCGTTACGTTACGGTGACGGGACGAAATGTACCCAGATGCACTGAGGTGTGTGACGTCATAGTATCGCTTGGTGCATGTGTTCCCCGACAATCTCTACTTCGTTACTGTCTGTTAGGTAGTCAGCCCGAAGGCTGGTTGGATCCTCAAAAAGTACCGCCGTTAGGTTATGTGGGTGGGTACCCTCAAAAACCCAAGGCAGCGCTATATTGAGGCGTACTAGGCAAGAAGAGGAGTGAGGTAGTTTGCCATGGTTTTCCTCACTGAGTCAGAACAGCATTACTAACCCTATGAGTAGAACCTTTCACAGCATCCACAGGCACTGACTGTGCCCTGAATGTCATTACTAAGCACCACCCATACCTCAGTAGCTTCCATATAATCACAGCCATGAGTGAGACTGAGACATCGGTGAAAAGACACATTTTACTCTAGCCTGTGCCAACAGACAAATGCAAATGTACTGCATTCATCAAGAGATGGCAAACAGGCCATAGAAGACAAAAAAAAAACGATTCTTGGATGTCACGGGTAATCTCGAGAACCACTGGATGGATTTTGATGCGGTTTTCACTATTCTGTAAAGGATATCTCGAGGAAAGATTCTGTAGAAAATAATTTATGTATGATCAAAGGACGCTAACAGTGAAAAAGTCGAAAACAAACTTGGCGTCCGTGCGCTTCTTAAGCTTACGCTGCCCAAACCGTTAAAAAAAAATCAATATACTATGAGCGTAAGAATTGGTCAGCATGAAAAGTTCTACAAAAACGTCCGCGAGATCATATCTCTATCTTCAATACATCGCCCACTGTAAGTGTTTTTAAACTGGATGGAAGGGGCACGTCCCCACGCGCTCTGGTGAGCGTGACGGCATCCCGCGCGCATGACCTTGCTTTGCCCTTGGTTTGCACTTGCCGTTCGAGAGTAATTTGAAACAAGATAAGCAAGATAAGTATTATGCAGATAATTTTCCAACATGGCAAGAGTTTCCAGCCTTTCTAGCATTTTTCAGCATTTGTAGCATTTAAAATGATACAAAGTCTAGTCTTTCAGACTGACTGACACTTTTTATGTATAATTATGTATTTTATGATTTGACGACTCCCATATGAATATTAACATATTATCATGGGGAAATAAAGAAATGGACGAATGAATGAATGAATGAATGAATGAATGAATGAATGAATGAAAAGGTACTATCCATCCAGTGTGTGTGAGGTGTGAAACACCTTGGAACGAGGTGGTTGGTTGGTTGGTTCCTTAGTTTAGGGGCTGCGACAATGTGGTCATGTAGCCCCGTGTACGTTGGGTGTGTGTAGAATATGTCTGATAACCGGTGTTAATTGTGATGACTGTATTAGTGTGTGTTATCTGTTTTCAATTCAAGGACTGCAGACATTGAATTTTTCAAGTAGTTCCTACTTTTGCCACCAAACGCCAACGTCAGCGACTACTAGTTCAGAACTGGTTACCAGATGCCACCGCAGTCGGCTCCTGGTGACGAACGTAGGGACCTCAGAGCGTTTGTCAAATGTTTAACCTAACCTAATTTAGCTTCACACATGTGTAATTAGTGGAAGGTTCTTTAACATGCCATAAATCTATGACACAGGACCGCCGGCTTTACTTCCCCTCTGAAGGAAGGCATACTGAGGGATTTATAACGCTTTTAAAACATCCGACGACTTCGGCCGGATTTGAACCCGCGATCTTGGGCATAGAAGCTCAGCATGCTACCAACTACGGGAACGAGGTCACAAACAGTTATAAACACACCCCTACTTCCTTCCTAACATTTATGACAGTTTCCTGGACTTAGGGTTGGAAAATATGGCCACTTTATCTGTAACGGCATGTTTACGATCATGCTGAGATATTTCCGGAAGGGATTTCAACGGTGCTAATGAGCTTGCACTTACAGTGAACACCTGGCAGAGGGGGGGGGGGGGATTGCACCATTTCCTTCCTTCGTGGAAGTAAGCCGCATGATGTGCCATTTCCTTTTTATATACAGGGTGTAACAATAATGTACGGCAGGACACATTCCTCACACGTAGACGAAGAAATTTCGTTATATGAACATGGGTCCGGAAACGCTTTGTTTCCATGTTACACCTCATTGTTACCAACTCATTAATCATGGGAAACACACAAGAAGAGAATGTGCACTCTTGGTTACGTCTGATTACGTTGTCATTATTGTAGGTGCACCGCCAGTGGTTTGTTTTACATGGCCCTGTTGCCATGCGACTTATCAGATGTGCCTTTAGCTGTGCGACTAAACATGTACTTCATGCACGATGGAGCACCTCCTCATTTTAGTGTTAATGTGCGTCGGCTTCTAAATAACAGATTTGGTGACAAATGGATAGGTAGAGGTGGACCAATTACCTGGCCTCCACGCTCTCCGGAGGCTGGACTTTTATTTGTGAGCTCTTGTGTATCGAACCCCAGCACAACATGTTTAGAGTCTCCGTGCCCGTATTATGGAGACTGCGAAACCATATGCAATACTCCAGGGATACACCAGCGCATCCGGGATTCACTACGACGGTGGCTTGATGCATAAAGAACATCCCCTGTGAGAAAGAGTAGCATGTGGTCTGCTGGTACGTTCCATTCTTGTGTGTTTCCCATGATTAATGAGTTGGAAACAATGAGGTATAACATGGAAACAACGCGTTTACAGACCCATGTTCATATAACAAAATTTCTTCATCTACGTGTGAGGAATGTATCCTGCATTTTGTGCCGTACGTTTTTGTTACACCCTCTATACATCGAGTTGAGCCTCTATGGACTACGTGGTAACAACCAACTTCACTTTAGTATCTAGGTCTTGTTCCATCCAGTATATCCTGATGATAATGATGGCGATAATTGTTGTTTTAAGGGGCCTAACATCTAGGTTATCGGCCCCTAATGGTCTGGGTTATAGCGAAAATGACAATGAAGTGGAAACCAGAACGGAAATTAAGTGAGAAGGACAATACTTACAAAAAGGAACACAGATTGAAACAACTCACAAAATGGAGAGCGGTAATACTTACAAAAGGGAATTTAGAACGAAAATACTCACAAAAGGAATAGATTGAAAAATACGCACAAAATGTAGGTTAAGTTCAAAATACGTACAAAATGCAATCCACAGTCGATATGCTTAAAAAAATGCAAGTGAAATTCAAAATACTTACAAAATGCAAATGAGATTGAAAATACGTACAAAATGCAATTGAAATTGAAAATACACAATGCAATTTAGATTGAAAAGGCCGGTTCAGATTCAAAATACTCACAATGTGCAATTGAAATTCAAAATACTTACAAAATGCAATTGAAATTGAAAAGGCTTACAAAATGTATGGTAGATTCAAACTACTCAATTGGATGGACAATACTTACAAAATGCAATTTAGATTGAAAATACTTACAAAATGTAATTTAGATTCAAAATACCCACAAAATGCAGTTGAGAATCAAAATACTTGCAAAATGCGCACCCTACAAAATGCAATTTAGATTGAAAATACTTGCAAAAAGCAGCTTAGGTTGAAAATACAAAATGCAATAGAAATTCAAAATACTCACAAAAGTCCCGCCCCCCTATATTGAAAGACTTACTAAAAAGCAATTTAGATTGTCAATCCTTACAAAATGCAATTGAGGTTGAAAACACTCGCAAAATGCTATTTAGATCGAAAAAAAAACTACAAAATGCAACGTAGATGGAAAATACCTACAAAATGGAGTGTAGAGGCAAAAAAAATCGCTAAAGGGAATTTAGATACACGGGGAGGCAATTAACAAAAACAGTGCGGTAAACGTAAAGAGAAAAGGATATATAATGAAAAGAAAACAAGAGATCTGACCCCTCGAAGAAGGAGGGATCAGGAAAGATCAGACAAGGGCCAATTAAGGCGGGAAAGTGAAAGACTTTCTATGCCTCGGATACCCCAATACCGTCGGGGTCGGAAAAGAACAAGAGTTGACCAAGGGAGGTCGACAGAAAAGAAGATAGAGAGGAGCCCGGCACAAGTAAGTGGAAGCAATGCCGGACTCAGCTGGGGTCCCGTGGTCGCCTCAGTATCTTCTGACCCCAGCGACGAGTGTCTGTTTATGTTCTTCAGACAAAGGTCCTCTCCATCTTCCGGAAGTTGATACCATATTAAAACCTTGGTAGTTGTTCACCAATCTTCTAAATGTGTTCTTGACAGGAATTTCTCGGTCTGGAATACCAATTTGCCTGACAGGTAAGACAGGTCGAAATTTATCTTGAAACTTGGTGTAGTCTACTATAAGAACAAAAGCAGCTGCCAGATTGAACTGCAAGGCTCCGAAATCATACCTGACATCCTGGTACGCAGGGATGACGGCTGGCGGAGCTGGACATGCCCGTGGCACTCTGAGTAGTAGCGAGACTGGAGCGTGCGGCTCTTTCCCACTGGCCTTGAGTGCTTGGGCGGTCAGGGCTGTCCATTCCAACATGTACGGTACTCGCTACCGCCCATTGATTTATATGAGATATGCGATATTCGCCTCATGATTTCAGAGCCTTGCACTTAAATCTGGCGGCTGATTTTCCGCACGTTGCGCTTATAGTACAACGATTGCGTCCACAAAGTTTCAAGGTAGGTTTCGACCAGTCTTAACTCATACTTCCCTTGTTAGAACTTTTTCGCATTCATCGAACCATCTCGGCCTTTTTCTCTTAGACTTAATAAAACTCCATATTATTTTTGTCATGTGCCATTATAATACACCGCGGACAGGCCAACAAGGACCACGCAAATATCACTTCTTTATAGGTCTAGTTTCCTTCTTTCTCATCCAGAAGTCTTTCATCCTGGTCGACTGCGCAGCTCTTCTTTCGGCAGTCCATTCTCCTCTGTTGAGAATCTTCTTCTCCCCGACAAGAATTGAGGCCAATTTTTTTTTCTGTACTTTATTCGATTTAGACAATCTTCTTCAGTAATTTTGAATTTTTGAAGTTCTTCTTTCATTTGTTTTACATATCCTCCTTGCCCTTTATAGTTCCAGATTTTATCAAAAATGTGTTTGTTTAACCTTGAGCAATCCATGCGGACCATATGTCCGTAGAACTGAAGTCGCCGTTTTCTGATCATCACTTCAAGGTTGTCGATTTTACTATAAATTTCTGCATTGGATATCAGTCTTGGTTGGTTGGTTCTTAAGTTTAAGGGCTACGACAACGCGGTCATGTAGCCCCGTGTACTTTGGGTGTGTGTAGAATCTGTCTGATAACCGGTGTTAATTGTGATGACTGTAATAGTGTGTGCTATCTGTTTTTTAATTTAAGTACTACAACTTAGAATTTTTCAAATGGTTCCTACTTTTGCCGCCAAGCGCCACCGTCAACGACTACTAGGCCAAGTTCAGAACTTAGCTACCAGACGCCACCGCAGTCGGCTCTTGGCAACGAGCGTAGAAACCTAAGAGCGTTGTTTACATTCTTAACCTATCCAATTTAGCTTCACACAGGTGCAATTTGTGGAAGGTTCTTTAACATGCCATAAATCTATGACATGGGACCGCCGGCTTTACTTCCCCTCCGAAGGATATCAGTCTATAACCTTCCTGTGTTTTCCTAGGAACATAAAACCTTCTTAAAATTCTTCTTTCTATCTTGAGCAATTTCTCCATTTCGGTTATATTTGTAGTTTCCATGCCGTACAAGATGACTGGTCTAACAACTGTATTAAAATGTCGTAATTTTGCATGTGCCATTATTACACGATAAAGTTAAAATTCGCAATTCATGAATATTCGTAAAGGAATATGAAGCCTCGTGAGCTTTATCAGCAGTGGCGTTAACTACGAGAGGAGGGGGATCACTCCCCCCAGAAGCTTTTAATTTGGGTAAAACCCATCTTCGGACTGATGACAGATTATTGGATTATGTAAGGTTATACTTACTAATTTGAAGTCATTTATATTCAATCCTGTATTTTCTTTTTAGCGTTGCCGTACCTTAAGGGGACGTATGACTGAAGTTCTCAGGTTTTGAAGCAAATACTAGCTTTTTGTTTTGTTTTGTTTTATTCAAACAAAAATAACCCAATTCTTCCTTGTTTACAGAAAATTATTTTATTTGAAGAATTCCGGCTATTGTTAAGCTTATAGAGGCCATTTAACAAGAGCCTGCATGAAATTTCAACATCTGAGATGTTTTATAATAATAATAATAATAATAATAATAATAATAATAGAGAATATTTAATTACAACATCAATCTAAAGGCGACTATAATGTGGGTAGAAGAAACGATAAAAGGCATGGAGGAAGTTTGCGTACATCCAACAGACATCTGGAATAGGGCTGTCTTTCGAGCTAAAATTGATAACTTCAAGGGATTCAAGGAAAGATCAAGAACACCTCGTCAGAGGTAAGGAGGAGGAATTTCAGCGAAAGGATGAAGAAATTCTGGGTGAAGAAAAAGGAACTGACCAGCAAATCAATTGTTTCCCGTGGCCCACAGTAGGCCAAATTCGAAGAAAGAAGGGGCCGTGATGAGGAGAAAATGACTAGGAGACATGTAAAATGGTAGAAGATAACTAAGGAAGAAAAAACTGAGAGATGTGAGAGGGAAACATATGGAGGAGGACAGTTCTGAGTCAGTAAATATTAACCTGCCTCTTTATCACATAGTTCCTTTTCAATGTTTTGCTGTGTGCAAAATGCTCCTTGGGGACCTCATTTCTGCTGCTCCAACAGTCCAAGTTTCACTTCCATAGAGCGTCAAGCTCCAGACAAATGTTTTCAAAAATCACTTCATAATACCTAAATTTATATTCGATGTCAACAGATTCCTTTTCTGTAGAAATGCTTTCCTTGCCTGAGCCAGCCTACTTTTTATATCCTCTTTGCTTCGTCCATCACTGGTTAGTTTTCTTCCAAGGTAACAGAAGTCTCCTACTTCCTATAGCTTTTCACCTGCCAATTCGACATCAATTAGGGTTTCTGGTTTATTTCGGCTGCATTCCTATAATTTTATTTTACATTTATTAATTATCAATAATTCTTTCCACATACCATTTAATAACCCATTCATATCCTCTGGTGTGTCAGCTAAGATGGCTATGTCATCAGCAAATCTCAGAGTTGAAATTATTTCTCTTTGAATCTTTACTCCTACTTTGGATTTTTCTCAAATTTCCTTCATTGATATTATAAAACAAAAGATAATATTGTAACGATAAGCAGCTGTGATTGGTTGAAATTCCTGATATTGATTTGTCATTTATACGTCAGCTAAATAGTCGCCAAATGACTACTTCCGTAGATTTATAGAGTTCTCTCGCAAAGTCGGTTGATGTATTTCTGAACCAGGGGCGGACGCAGGATTTGTTTCGGGGGGGGGGGGGGGGGGGGGGGATCCGATGAGGTGCTACAATCAGAAAATCTGGAAATGACAAAGAATGCATTAGCATATATCAGATTTTACAGAGTTATACAATTACATTTAAGGAAGAAGCCGACGAGACTTTTCACACATTTTATCCAGTAGGCCTTGAGTTTTAATTCCACACTTGCATGTACTGTATACAGTAGGCTATACATTAACGGCAGTCCATTCAAACTGTCTGCTCCCATGGGGTTCCTCAAATAGGCCTACGTCTTCACATACCGTAATGTTGAGAATGAACGTTTCTGATGTTGCTTTAGTTACCGGTAAAGTGCAGAAAATCTTCAACGCCTGTGTATGAAGTGGAAAATAATTTAATTACAGCTAGGCCTATTCAAAGATGATATAAAATTCTTAGGGAACTCATGACGATCATTCTGTTCAAGGAAACTTCTTGTCCACATCTTTAGCTCACTGAAGAATGACTGGTGTTGCATCAATATCATCCGGCCACTGGTTTACTGTGGCATCAAATGCAATTTGCAGATGTTTATCTGAGGCTTGCACAATGCTTTTGGGCAGCAACGTTTGTATGGTCTGTAGGATCCCTTTATGATTCAAAAATCTGTCCTTGAGCTGACTCATGAAATAATCTACGAAAGGAAGGAAAATTGAAGGCCTGTAGTAGTGTAGTAGGCTACATTACATGTAACTTACATTTAGTATTTTAATAATAATAATGATAATAATATCATATGGCCTTGGGTGCCGAGTGCAAGCTTATTTATTTGACACCCAGAGGGTAGTTTGCATGTCGAATTTCGTTGTTCCTTGAAGCACTATGAAAGTCAAGGAGGTTAGATATCTAAGCTCATGGAACACTATAGCGCTTTCTAGTAGAGAAATGAGGAACATTGTGTTGGCGGAAACTCCCGAGATTGGTTGCTTGGTTGGTTCTTAAGTTTAAGGGCTGCGACAACGCGGTCATGTAGCCCCGTGTACTTTGGGTGTGTGTAGAATCTGTCTGATAACCGGTGTTAATTGTGATGACTGTATTAGTGTGTGTTATCTGTTTTTTAATTTAAGTACTGCAACTTAGAATTTTTCAAATAGCCAAGCGCCACTGTCAACGACTACTAGGCCAAGTTCAGAACTTAGCTACTAGACGCCACCGCAGTCGGCTCTTGGCAACTCCCGAGATTAATTTTGCCATTATGAACACGGCCTACTGAATTCAAATGGGTTCTTTGACATGCCAACATCGTATGACATACGTGTCACATTTTTTTTTATTTTTTTTTGCCTTTCAAAAAAAACCACGGCCAGGAGCGAACCTGCAAGCTTGGTGTTAGACCGACACGATAACCACTCACCCACCGTGGCAAGCTAGTATTTAAACGAAAATAATTAACGTAGAAAACGCTCAGATCCTTTGAATATATTGAATTAATGAGAATACTTTTATCTTAAGTTAAGTCATTAATAGTTTCCAAATTTTGGGGGGGATACAGACCCCTTATCCCCCCCTTGGATCCGCTCCTGTCCTGAACCTAATGTTCCCAAACAATTTATTCCGGTTTGGACATCGGTTGTTGTTCTCCTTTGCCTGAATAGATGCGAGTTGAGCAACTAACTCCTACATGGAGTTAACTACAGTAATCCCTCTTGTGGTCGCACTGCGAGGTAACGTTGAAACTGCTGCGCTGGACGAAAAGGAAATAAAACATGGCTTCCATCTCGACTGTGGTCATGTCAGAGCCTTCTTGATTGATAGTGTTCTGTAACAATGGCCATGACTCACTCACCAGGCAAGGCCCCCATCGAAATGGAAGTTTCTTGTCGCTGCCGCAGGAATGCGCTGATAATTGCATTTCGGTAGCATCAACCATTGTCACGGCTGTCAAATAGTTCTTTGTGTGCCTGTCAGTCACTCACTCCCGCTGGCCGGCAGGATAATGCGTTTCCTATACTTTTCATTTAACAGAGTTTTAAAATGAACAGTTTTCAGCAGTGGGTCAGTTAGAAAAGTAAATATATGTTCACACAAGTGAATATCGACATGGCGTATTTTAGTTTACGTAGTAACTCGTTCCAGATAATCTCTATCTTTGTTTGAAACGGCTCTAGCTAATAGTTAACAAGTAGTTCCATAAAGAACTAAATACCCTATTTTCATAATATCCTATTTTTGTTAACCCTTCATAGGGCAAAAGACTGGGGGTATAAAATATTTGCTTTTTTTTTGCACATTTGTAATTAGGGGTGATAGATGAGCAGGAATATGCAACAATTTTATGGATGTGGATTCTATTTTATGAAATATGAGGTGGGAAATTATTATCCCACTGCCCACACCCGACAGTATGTTTTCTTAAATGAGCAATGGGGTAATAATCTCCCACCTCCAAATTATGATGATACTCTGTTTATCACTCAATAATGAGGTTTATTTAACAGGATATAATGTATAAAAACACCCATCATGCTCTATAATTTAAGAAAAACCCATAACTCCCACGTAACACAAGGTCAGTGACCTATATCATCTTCGCCGAAAACTGCACAAAAAATATAAAAGTGATTTTGGAATGTTAAAAGTTAGTATAGTCGAATATAATTCAATAATTTCAAAATAGTATTTACTAAAAACACGGTAAATTAATTTTAAAAATCTTCTATTCTATGGCAAACACACTGAGCAGGATAATTATTTCCATTCTAGCTGAAATATATTTACTCAAGTGTCGAAAACCATTATTAACATTGTAGGTTAGGTTTGATTAATGCTCTGAAGTGCCAACGTTCGTCACCGAGCGCTGGTTGCGATGGCATCTAGTAGTAACAAAGTTCACAGCTAGGTGTCGTGGACGGTAGCATTTTGTAGCGAAAATAGGAACTAGGCCTACTTGAAATTATCGTCTGCAGTCCTTAACGCACACGAATGCAGTCATCACAATTAAGACCCGCTATCAGACAGATTCTACACGCACCCAAAGTACACGGGGCTACATGACTGCGTTGTAGCAGCCCCTAAACTAAGCAACCAACCAACCAACCTACATACAAAAATCGAACATGGCGAAAATCCGAAATATTTAGACGGTTCTCAATATCTACAAATTTATTACAGCCATCTAACTGAAATGTTGTATGTTGATAGAGACAATACCCTTTATAGGTCCTTGGGATAATATCTTCCCACCATGTATTGAACCCTTAATAAGCTACGCATATTAATGATTCTAATTATTCATTTCATTATATTCTGATTTTACTGCCAGAATCATACAGGAAGGCCAGACTGGATTGCGAAATATCAAGCTTATTTGGAGACAGTACGTTTGAACATGCCCAGTCCTGAAACAAAGGAGTGACGAGATCGGAATGTTTGACAGACACTTTATCAGACAAAGGTGTGTTGGGGTCCTGACTCATTTCAGACCGTAATTTCTTTGTCACCCTAGTGTTACGAGTAAGATAGTTGCTGGATGAGAGAGATGAGAGGAACTTTCGACCAATCATAGGACAGAGGCTTCTGTTCTAAACTGCGATATTGACGTCATGAACTACCAATCAGAGAGGGTCACCAATTTTAGCGCCAAGGGAGCGTCTGACGCCGGCTTGAAGTTGAAAGCGGGAAAGATTGGATTAACGAAATCTATGATCGATTCCAGAGCACGATAGCCCCATTGTGACCTGTATAATTTTTCAAACTGTTTGATACCTGTTGCATGCCAATAGTCGCATTATTATAGAAGTTAGTGATAGATTTCCCTCTCCCTCCGTCCTTTTGCTAAATTCACATAAATACTGTCGTCTGAGTGACGAGGGGGTTGATTCTTGGTGACACCGTGAGGTGATCACTTATTCTTTTCCATACCGTGAAGATATACTGTGTTAAATTTATCAGAGATAGGGTCATTATTGAAAACATTATAATAAAGTTGTGTGCGCACAGCTGAGTGTGAAATTTGTGTATCGGTAATATTTTAGTAGTCTCCCACGACTACAACTATTAGGGAAAGTCTACATTTAATTTTGCACTAGACAAATGGTGAATAAAGTAACTATTGGCAAAATTTAGATAGAAAATTACGTGTGACTATAAATAACATTTTATTTTTGTTATTTTTATTCAACGTCAAGATGGAACTCCAGACCCAGAGGAAGACATCGAACCAACGTTTCTACGGCTCCATGTGGTCTGAGATGAGCTAAACACTTTGGAGAGAGAATGTCAGGCGATGTTCGATGAGACGACGCAGAAAGAGGAATAAGTACTAAATAATTTAATTATTTGACAAACTGGTTATGGTTTTGTGGGAACATATTATTTTGTGTAAATATTTTATTTTATTTTTGTCTTCGTGTTTTATTGTAGTTGGTTTGTGGTACTGACACACTTTAGTTTAGTTCATGAGCAACGTGGCATGTATTCTATCTTTGTGAAGATTTTTTTTTGTTGATGTCAAGTACACGGGGCAAGCGTACTCAAGTGCGCTTCGCTACCGTAAAATGCGCGGCTAAGCGACACAAATTGGGAACCGATATCATAACAGAAGCGAAACTGAATTAACTAGAGTAGATAATAGAATTGGTGGGAAATCTTTTTATTGTATAGATTTTTATTGTTACACAGGCTTGTGTGTTAATTGCCGTTTGTTGCATCTTTGTTAAGTGAGGGGTCATATGCCCAATGACTTTATCTGTTGATGAAGTTTTCCTTTTAGTGTCTTGGTACACAAAATCTATGATATTTGATTGGAGTGTCGGCCCGTGGTAGATTTGTGTTGTGTTCTGCCCAAAATGCTTTGTTGAGTCTGCAAATATGTGTTTTATGGGATAGGAGTTTTCGGGAACCTTGGTTCTGTCTGAAGCTATTGTCCAGGATAAGCATTTAATCCTTGCGAGGAAAATGTTGGAATCCCCTTCTACGATGTCTTGCAATTCTTTGGAATTGACAAGAAGTGTGTGAATTTATCTGTCGCGATTAACAGGTGGCGGAACGGGGCTGTCTAGTCTCTTGTTATAAATAGCATGACTCAAAGCTTCGACAAGGAGGGCTGGTTTTGAACACTGACGCTAATGAGTGGTAAGTGAAGGTATTTCTACCCGGCGCACTCCATCAGATAAGGAGCAATCTGTGCTCATTAGTATTCACGGCCCAGGTCTCCGTTCTTCGTAAATGTATATCTTATATTAAAATAAAGCCTGTTTAATGATAAAAGAATTGTAATCGGTAAATGGGTGCTGTTCGCGTTTTTGATTGATCGAGTCCCAGCGTGTTAGCTTATTCATGCTTTTATTTCATGTAAATATCATCGGATTTTAGGCATCTTATTTCTTGTTTAATTATTGTCATGTTCTTTGACCTCGGGTGGTCTCGATGTTCGGCCACGTTGTTGTCATGTATATGTTGAGCAATTGAGCCATTGGGCAAGCTTCTGTTTTGCTGGGAGTTTCCTGACTCACTGCGATCTCGATGGAGATCAATTAGTTTATAAATTTTAAATGGTTGCGTGTGTCAGTAAAATTTTAATTGTTGGTAAGATATTCTTCGAGTGTGTCCCATAAAGCCATAATAATGGTTTGCAGTATGGGGGTTTGCAAGCATATTGGCTGTTCCATCTGTGAGCAAATCTTCATCAAAAGTACTTATTTCTTCTCTAGCGTAGTTATACGCGTGCATACATATTAATCAGACAAGTGGATTTTGATCCACAATTTTATTTCTTTGGAGTGGACCTTTCTAGGCCACTCAGATCTGTGTAAATTATTGTACTGTGGGAGTAAAGTTCAGGGTGGACTTTGTTTATATTATTTTTTATGTTTTGTTGTTTTTATTCAGTTATTAAATGGTGGTAATTTTATTTGTTTTTTACTCATTTCATAGTTTATAGTTTTGCATATGGTCCTTGTATTTGTAAGCAGCCGTCTGGTATTTGAGCTCTTGTGAAAGCATATCCGGACTGAACGCTCCCCGAAGTTTGATTCTCGTTTATACGACGCTGTTATATACAAGGGCACATAGGCAACGCTGGCATTACCCAACGTGGGGCATTTCACTGTTTTAGGCTCTTCTAGCGCATTTTTTTGATAAACTGACACGCCACAAGTGGAGGCAGAATGTGACAGTATTTGAATCACCGAATGTGATAATTTTAAGTAACGTAGTTATGGCGAAGGTATTACCGCCAAGTGAGTGAATTATACAGTAAAATCAGGAGTTGCAATGTAAAATACAGTACACGTTTTTGTTTCTTGCATTAATTGTAAAGATAATATCGTGAGACTGGGCGCCCATGTTATTGATAAAAATTAGCTTTGCATAGAAAGACAACTCCATGTATGTAATAGGAAGGCGTGTAGCTTTTCCAAGGCAATTAATACTTGATTAATTAGTCTGTTCTTGTAGCGTTTTGTAAGGCTAGCATTTAATAACTGAATGTGTGGGTTAAGTTTTAAATTATGTAAAATGAAGGATACTCAGGGATGCTATTGGATTAATGGGATTGTGTTTATAAATTTAAACGAACTGAGTATGTGTAAATTGATATAAATGTGTGTTAATATGTATGCACGTATCGGAGAACATCGCCAATTGGCATTTTCTCTATTTTCTCAAGTGTATTGTGGTGATGGCTTCTTTAGACGAAATAAGACAGGTTGTAGAGAGCGCTGCGGCACGCACTCAGCAGCAAATGGTGTTGTTACGGCAGGAGATGACAGCGGAATTAATAGCACAGAGTGAAACATTTAAGGCACAAATAGACAGTAGCAGGGCTGAACAATCAGCGGAATTAATAGCACAGAGTGAAACATTTAAGGCACAAATAGACAGTAGCAGGGCTGAACAATCAGCGGAATTAATAGCACAGAGTGAAACATTTAAGGCACAAATAGACAGTAGCAGGGCTGAACAATCAGCGGAATTAATAGCACAGAGTGAAACATTTAAGGCACAAATAGACAGTAGTAGGGTTGAACAGTCAGCGGTGATCAAAGCCCAAATTAATGAATCTATTGGCACACAATTAGCGCTTCAAAATGATAGTATTAATACACAATTAGCGCTTCAAAATGATAGTATTAATACACAATTAGCTCTACAGAATGATAATATTAGTTCTCAATTGACACAACAAAGTGAATCAATAAACTCTCAACTAGACGCGCAAAACAGTCGTAACACTGAGCAACTCGATAATGTAGTGGTTGAAATGAAAGAACATACAAGGAAACAGCTTATACTACTCGCCTTAGATGTAAGTAAGAACAATGAGAAGCAGGTTAAACAGATAAAACAACTTGAGGACCAGTTTAACGCTAAACTTAATAACTTAGACGATACAGTTCTGGCAAAATTGGCACAGATTGAATTGGCATGCACAACTAAAAATAGCGAAATTATAACTGCACAGGACAGGTTACAAAACAGATTTAATAAAGTGGAGAAAATAACCGTAGTTATACAGGAACAGATAAAGGCGGTAGATGAAAACGTGACCGGCCTTATAAAAGACATAGACCGTCTCGAAAACCAATCAACAGATCGCTGGAAAAATGCAGAAGTAGACCGGGAGGGATTAAAAGCCACTATTGAAGAAAACAATGTACGCATGGAGGATCGCTTGGAACGGATCGAAGTGAGCCAGGACACTAATAATCTGAAGATAGAAAACGTTAGAAAGGATTGGCAAAAATTATGTAAGGACTCCAAGGAAGAAAGGTTGGCGGTAATTAAGAAGCTGGGGGAGAACCACACACGGATACAGACGTTAGAAGATGAGATAAAAGCAAAATTTAAAGAACAAGGTGACAGGCTGATAAAAGCAGAATTATTTTCTATGGAACATAATGCAGGGTCATTAGGCGGGAAGGGGAGAGATGGAGACAGAGATAGCCCGGGGGCGACTCATTCAACTGGTAGTCAGGTTGACACGGAAAGTCCACTTGCTCGGAACACGGAAGAATTTCGTAATCACATAGGGAGAAGTTCTACACCCCATGACGGTAATCAGCACCCTCAACTTGTACAAATCATCCGTTCTAATGAATTCAAACCGGCTAAGTTTATGGAAAATTCTGGAGTCACACCCAAGGCATTCTTGCGGGAAGTCGAACACTATTATAATGATAATGATATAGCTCCCGCCCGGCAACTGCGCATGATGGAAAATTTTTTAACTGGAAATGTTTTAACGTGGTACTTGAGCTTCAAATACACGTTTGAAAGCGTAGATGCATTCAAGCATGCTTTCCTTCGAAAATATTGGTCGTCTTCATATCAACAGGGGTTAAGAATGGAATTGTACTCCAGAAAGTACCAATCTACTCAGCAAACTAAGTATTCAGATTTTTTTTCATCACAGCTCCTTAAATTTAAAGATCTGGATAATCCTTTAAGTGAGGCCGAGCTAGTCATGACTATCGGGCGCCAGCTTCCCGTTAACGTTCAGCAGGTATTGGTCGCAGCTAACGTTTCAGACGCGGTACACGCTGAACAGATCCTGCGCCAGATAGATGAAACCACGTCCCACTTACACAATAGAGTTGGAAGACAGGTCGAAATGGTAAATACAACCGAGGTGATTAAGCCGAGCCAGATAAACACAAGATCCCAGGCTACCAATACAAATACAAACATTTCAACACCCGTGAGAGGTCAGGATGATGTCGAGAAAAGACAGCGCCAACATTACGATACCAACCGTAATAACAACAGACAGTTCCAAGGACAGAATAGATTCCAACAACGAGGATTTCAACAATGGAGGGACAATCGGAGACAAGATGTACCATACAGGAGATGGGGAGATCGGAATGAAAATCAGAGATGGCAAGACCGCAGATTTCAGAATCGTGAGGACTCTAGAAGCTACCGAGACGACTGGAACGATAGGCATGCTCAATCGCAGAAATACTTAGAGGAAATTCATGCTAATGAGGGGAATGAGCAAGGACGCTGGGAAAATGCTATTGACAACAGAGTAAATCCCGACATTCAGACCGAGGGGGCTGAAAGTCTACAGCGACAGCAGGATCATCAGGAGAGTACTCGACCTCAGGATAATAGAGGTCGAGGCTGTAAAAAAAAAGTTTGATAAGTGAGATTGGAGACAGCCTGGGATTGCAACAGCATGTGGGAGGAGGAGATTGGATCGTCGCACACATAGAGGAATGGATCGCTTTACCGGAGGATTGCCTGGAGGAGACGGTGAAACCGCGGAACGACATTATTAAACAATTGCCGGTTATATACGCCAGGATTGGTGGATTAAAGGTCAGGTGCTTATTAGATACGGGGTCGCAGATTAGTCTGGTATCTGAGGCCCTAATTCGAGAGTTGGGACGGAGTCAAAAGATTGCTATGATTCCCGTGCCACAACTCAAAGTGAGAGGCGTAATTCCTGAACGCTCTGTCACTTGCAAAAATCAAGCCTACCTTGAACTTGATATTTTGGAGCACACATTTGGGCAGACCTTCATCGTAATGGCAAAGACGAGCTTTAATATTATTCTTGGAGCCAACTTCATTTGCGACTATCAAGCCGTGATAGATCTGCACAAGAATACAGTCAGTTTCAGAGAGTTTGTAAATTTAAATAACGTGGGTTTGCATATGGATGAGATCACCACAGGAAGGGATGTGAGTTCATGGACACTAGAAGCGATCCAGGAAGAGACGAACGAAGAGGTACAGGAGGCCGAGGGTGACGTCATTGGCACAGCTGTTGTAGAACTTGAAGAGGGCGAGTCCCAGGAACTATGGTCCCTACTGACGGAAGGAGATGATAACGAGGCTTATTTTGAAGAGATATTACAGGAGCGGCTCAGAGATGTTCAACTTGGGAGTGAGCATAAGAAACAGTTAGAAGGAATTTTAAGGAAACACAAGGCAGTTTTTGATACGATTCCAGGGAAGATACTAAATTTTCAATATTCGATGCAAGTTCAGGATTGGTCACCTTTCAGGAGTAGACTGTATCCTATTCCTGAAAAACATCGCATCCAGGTGAAACAAATAATAGATGGCATGTTGCAGGCAGGGGTTATTAAGAAGGCACCTACACCTTACTTAAATGCAATTTTGGCAGTTTCCAAGCCAAATGGTTCCATCAGATTATGTCTGGATGCCAGAAATTTGAACCAGCGACTTATATTTCCGGAATACGACACGGCGCCGATTATCAGAGATGTCCTAAAAGGTTTTAAAAATAAAAGTATTTATAGTTCAGTGGACCTGACAAATTCCTTCCACCATATTGAATTAGATGAGAAGTCACAACTACTTACGGGCTTCTTGTTTGATAACCAAACGTATTATTTTGTCCGTATGCCTTTCGGCGTGAGAACTGCTGGGTGTGCGTTGATACGAGCTTTAGATCGAAATCTTACTGAGGAGGTGAAAGAGATGACCGTTCGCTACATTGATGATATCCTGCTGGCATCGGACAACGTTGACACACACATGAGAAATTTGGATAAATTGTTGGAAAATCTGAGAACAACAAATTTTAAAATCAACTTAAAGAAATCGCACTTCTTCAAAAGCGAGATTCTATATTTAGGCCACATAATAGACCAGGAGGGAGTCAGACCAAACCCTGCCAAGCTCGAGGCTATAAAGAATTTCCCGACTCCTACGAGAGTAAAACACATCCGTGCTTTCCTAGGCGTAACGGGATTCTTTAAGGAGAACTGCCCTGGCTATACTGAAACAGTAGCACCCATGCAGGAGATGTTAAAAAAAAGTAATAAATGGCTTTGGAATGCTGTTTGCGAAAAGTCATTCCAAGCGACCAAGCTTTTGCTGGAAAATTGTATCAAGCTCGGTTATCCGGATTTTGGCCGCAAGTTTATAATCCAGGCGGATGCCTCATTAATTGGAGTGGGAGCTATGCTGTACCAAGAGGATCCGGCCAACCTTCACAAACGCTCATATTTGGCATTTGTCAGCCGCAGATTAAGGAAACACGAGCGCAACTACACTGTAACAGAGCTGGAGCTACTAGCTATTCTCCATGCTTTCCAACAATGGAAAAAAATCATCTATGGGTACCCCATTGTTGTCAGGACGGACCATAAGGCACTGACGTTTCTGTTCAAAACGTCTATGGCTAGTGAACGTGTCACACGCTGGTCTATTTACTTACAACAATTTAATATCGAGATTGAGCACTGCCCAGGAAAAATGAATGTAATTCCGGATGCTCTTAGCAGGAACCCTGAGCCTGACAATGTTGAAGCAGCGAGTGTTCAACATATTGAATTAACACCCAAGGATCATGAATTTTTGGAGGAGCTACGAGAAATCCAGAGAGAACAGGAAGCGGAGCCATGGATGTATCTAATGATCCAATATTTTAAAAGGGAATTGCCGCCAGGAACACCCGCATTTCGTGAAGCCAGAGCTAAAGAAGGAAAGTTTCACTATTTTAACAATTTACTCCATAAATTTGTGGATGCAGAGCACTCTAAATATCGCATCTTGGTACCAGCGTCATTACAGCGAGGATTGACATGGCATGTCCACGAAAGTCTCGGCCATATTGGAATCGACAAGTCTGAATCGACCATTGGGGAGACGTTTACTTGGCCACGCATGAGGACGACTATTTGTGAGGTTATTAAAACATGTGACCCGTGTCAGAGGACAAAGCCAAACAATTATCTGATGAAACAGTACCCCAAACCACTGCTTCCTCAGAGACCTTGTGAAATGGTGGCACTAGATTGTTTCGGTCCAATTCCTAAGGGAAGGCGAGGATGCCGACACCTATTAGTTTGTCTGGATGTGTTTTCCAAATTTGTTGTACTTTGCCCAATCCAGAAAACTACCTCAAAACAAGTACTTAGCCGCATACGAAATAGAGTTATTCCCATCCTTGGAAAACCAGAATTCATATTATCTGATCATGGCAGCTACTTTACGAGCGCCGAATTTAAAAAAGGAATGGAGGATATGGACGTAAAGCACATTTTATCTAGCATACGCCACGCCCAGGCTAATCCCTCGGAAAGGGCAATTAAATGCGTCACTAAGTACCTGAGAATCTTCATTCCTAACGACCATCACAAGTGGGTGGACAAGATCAAGGATGTAGAGACGTGCATGAATTCTACGAAGCACGAATCGACAGGACAGATTCCTATGGTATTACACATGAATCAGCATCCAGAGAGATCATGGAGTACCATCATTAATGCCCACAAGATCACAATATAGCTCATGATTTAAGAATTGAGCGCACCAGAGTGCATATGAGGAACCAGGCAGACAGGAGGCTGCGCTGCGTGAGAAACAAGAGATTCCATCGTGAGCTAGAATTAGACGAGCTTGTCCTCGTACGCCGACCCGCTGTATCTGATCCAGCAAAGAAGATATTCAACAAGTTCTGTGCCAAGTATGTTGGGCCGTTCAGCATAGTGAGGAATCTTGGAAATAATGCATATCGAGTCAAAGAATTAAGCACAGGAACCATGTCTGTATATAATAGTGCAAATCTAAAAATTTATCACACCAGAGAGCCTTGGGAAGTCAGAAATAATGCAGAGAATTAAGTACGTGATCGGCCAACATCATGCAAGTAAACGGGGGGCAAGCAGAAGCCAGCACGACATCGAGGAAGTGATTAGCGTCTGGCCTGTTTACATCTTGACGCAAGCAGAGTTGACAGGTATGTCGACAGACGAGCAACAGAGAGGGGAATAGTCTTTAAGCAACAAATAGCCCCAGGCGAAGCGCTGGGCAAGTGAGCAGCAGACTGGTACTGTCCTAATGAATGGGCGAAAATGTAAACATTGGAACGAGGAAAACACTTGTCAACTAGCAGAGGCGGACTGACTGAGCACTTTGAAGGGAGGCTAACCCAGTATCTGCACCATGTGACTTAGGGAAGAAAAATCGACTTTATCTCTAAGTTCGATTTTTCCCAACTAAGGGAGTTGTGAACCCTTAATAAGCTACGCATATTAATGATTCTAATTATTCATTTCATTATATTCTGATTTTACTGCCAGAATCATACAGGAAGGCCAGACTGGATTGCGAAATATCAAGCTTATTTGGAGACAGTACGTTTGAACATGCCCAGTCCTGAAACAAAGGAGTGACGAGATCGGAATGTTTGACAGACACTTTATCAGACAAAGGTGTGTTGGGGTCCTGACTCATTTCAGACCGTAATTTCTTTGTCACCCTAGTGTTACGAGTAAGATAGTTGCTGGATGAGAGAGATGAGAGGAACTTTCGACCAATCATAGGACAGAGGCTTCTGTTCTAAACTGCGATATTGACGTCATGAACTACCAATCAGAGAGGGTCACCAATTTTAGCGCCAAGGGAGCGTCTGACGCCGGCTTGAAGTTGAAAGCGGGAAAGATTGGATTAACGAAATCTATGATCGATTCCAGAGCACGATAGCCCCATTGTGACCTGTATAATTTTTCAAACTGTTTGATACCTGTTGCATGCCAATAGTCGCATTATTATAGAAGTTAGTGATAGATTTCCCTCTCCCTCCGTCCTTTTGCTAAATTCACATAAATACTGTCGTCTGAGTGACGAGGGGGTTGATTCTTGGTGACACCGTGAGGTGATCACTTATTCTTTTCCATACCGTGAAGATATACTGTGTTAAATTTATCAGAGATAGGGTCATTATTGAAAACATTATAATAAAGTTGTGTGCGCACAGCTGAGTGTGAAATTTGTGTATCGGTAATATTTTAGTAGTCTCCCACGACTACAACTATTAGGGAAAGTCTACATTTAATTTTGCACTAGACAAATGGTGAATAAAGTAACTATTGGCAAAATTTAGATAGAAAATTACGTGTGACTATAAATAACATTTTATTTTTGTTATTTTTATTCAACGTCAAGATGGAACTCCAGACCCAGAGGAAGACATCGAACCAACGTTTCTACGGCTCCATGTGGTCTGAGATGAGCTAAACACTTTGGAGAGAGAATGTCAGGCGATGTTCGATGAGACGACGCAGAAAGAGGAATAAGTACTAAATAATTTAATTATTTGACAAACTGGTTATGGTTTTGTGGGAACATATTATTTTGTGTAAATATTTTATTTTATTTTTGTCTTCGTGTTTTATTGTAGTTGGTTTGTGGTACTGACACACTTTAGTTTAGTTCATGAGCAACGTGGCATGTATTCTATCTTTGTGAAGATTTTTTTTTGTTGATGTCAAGTACACGGGGCAAGCGTACTCAAGTGCGCTTCGCTACCGTAAAATGCGCGGCTAAGCGACACAAATTGGGAACCGATATCATAACAGAAGCGAAACTGAATTAACTAGAGTAGATAATAGAATTGGTGGGAAATCTTTTTATTGTATAGATTTTTATTGTTACACAGGCTTGTGTGTTAATTGCCGTTTGTTGCATCTTTGTTAAGTGAGGGGTCATATGCCCAATGACTTTATCTGTTGATGAAGTTTTCCTTTTAGTGTCTTGGTACACAAAATCTATGATATTTGATTGGAGTGTCGGCCCGTGGTAGATTTGTGTTGTGTTCTGCCCAAAATGCTTTGTTGAGTCTGCAAATATGTGTTTTATGGGATAGGAGTTTTCGGGAACCTTGGTTCTGTCTGAAGCTATTGTCCAGGATAAGCATTTAATCCTTGCGAGGAAAATGTTGGAATCCCCTTCTACGATGTCTTGCAATTCTTTGGAATTGACAAGAAGTGTGTGAATTTATCTGTCGCGATTAACAGGTGGCGGAACGGGGCTGTCTAGTCTCTTGTTATAAATAGCATGACTCAAAGCTTCGACAAGGAGGGCTGGTTTTGAACACTGACGCTAATGAGTGGTAAGTGAAGGTATTTCTACCCGGCGCACTCCATCAGATAAGGAGCAATCTGTGCTCATTAGTATTCACGGCCCAGGTCTCCGTTCTTCGTAAATGTATATCTTATATTAAAATAAAGCCTGTTTAATGATAAAAGAATTGTAATCGGTAAATGGGTGCTGTTCGCGTTTTTGATTGATCGAGTCCCAGCGTGTTAGCTTATTCATGCTTTTATTTCATGTAAATATCATCGGATTTTAGGCATCTTATTTCTTGTTTAATTATTGTCATGTTCTTTGACCTCGGGTGGTCTCGATGTTCGGCCACGTTGTTGTCATGTATATGTTGAGCAATTGAGCCATTGGGCAAGCTTCTGTTTTGCTGGGAGTTTCCTGACTCACTGCGATCTCGATGGAGATCAATTAGTTTATAAATTTTAAATGGTTGCGTGTGTCAGTAAAATTTTAATTGTTGGTAAGATATTCTTCGAGTGTGTCCCATAAAGCCATAATAATGGTTTGCAGTATGGGGGTTTGCAAGCATATTGGCTGTTCCATCTGTGAGCAAATCTTCATCAAAAGTACTTATTTCTTCTCTAGCGTAGTTATACGCGTGCATACATATTAATCAGACAAGTGGATTTTGATCCACAATTTTATTTCTTTGGAGTGGACCTTTCTAGGCCACTCAGATCTGTGTAAATTATTGTACTGTGGGAGTAAAGTTCAGGGTGGACTTTGTTTATATTATTTTTTATGTTTTGTTGTTTTTATTCAGTTATTAAATGGTGGTAATTTTATTTGTTTTTTACTCATTTCATAGTTTATAGTTTTGCATATGGTCCTTGTATTTGTAAGCAGCCGTCTGGTATTTGAGCTCTTGTGAAAGCATATCCGGACTGAACGCTCCCCGAAGTTTGATTCTCGTTTATACGACGCTGTTATATACAAGGGCACAGTATATATAGAACGGTGTTAGGGAGAGAATATTCCCACCCCTTTCATTTCAAGGTTGTCGATTTTACTATAAATTTCTGCATTGGATATCAGTCTTGGTTGGTTGGTTCTTAAGTTTAAGGGCTGCGACAACGCGACAAATTTTGCTTCACACAAGTTTAGTTAGTGGAAGGTTCTTTGACATGCCATAAATCTAGGACATGGGCCCGCAGGCTTTATTTCCCCTCCGAAGGAAGGCATACTGAGTGATTTTAAGGATCTTAAAAATCCGAAGACTTCCGCCGGGTTTGAAACCGCGCCCTTGGGCATAGAAGCTCAGCAAGCTACCAACTACGCCACCGAAGCCGCTTTTATATACGTAGGCCATAGAGTTATTACATGAAGATTATTGCGTAGGTGTATTATTCAAGCTTCAATCGCATGATTAGGATACTAGAAATAAAAACGAGATTTTAAAATTTCGCACAGCCGCCATCTTGTGGTTATGAAATGATTGAAATGAATTAGATGTCAGTGCATGTGTATAAACATTTGCTGCACCATGTTTCATTGTGCTCGGATGGTTAAATCGCGAGGAAAGTATATTTAAATGTTTCAACTTCGCTTGGCCGCCATGTTCGTTTTGTACTTAACAGGTTTTTGAAAGTCACATAGGTGAAATTCTAGTAGAGGCCTCTATCACCATACAAAATTTCGGGGTGATATCAGTAATAGTTTTGGAGATATAGCATGCCGGTGAAATATTTCGCACAGCTACCATGTTGGATTTGTGAGACGTATTAAAATTTGAAGGGCACGGTCAGGGTCGGACGAAATAGTGCCATGAGCTTAACGTATTTCAATGAAATCGCTCAAGCCGTTTAGATTTTATTAGGGGGACACACGTACACACACACACACACACACACAGACAAAAGGCGTATTAATAAGCGTATTGTTTTTCTGAAATGAAAATAGGCTA
Source organism: Meconema thalassinum (assembly GCA_946902985.2). Classification (NCBI taxonomy): domain Eukaryota; kingdom Metazoa; phylum Arthropoda; class Insecta; order Orthoptera; family Tettigoniidae; genus Meconema; species Meconema thalassinum. The sequence continues at coordinate 235,391,404 of OX336395.1, read as the reverse complement.
AAAGTGGGTGAATGGCTTTTATGTGATCCATGATTACACATATTTTCAGATCATCATAGTTTCAGGAAGTGGATGTCCATGCCCGCAATAAAAATAACTGTTATACGGGCACGACGCGTCACAGTTATGGCAAGGTCCTTTTCACTCCCAAGTATCTTCCATACTTATACTTGTCCCATCCCAGAGAGCGTGACATTTGAAATAAGAGTTAACTCGGGCATGGGAGTAAAGGATTAAAGGCACTTTTTTTAAACAAATTGTAGATATTTATTAAATCAGAGTGCAATTCATCACTGCTGCTGGTAATTCTCTTTCATTTTTTTAATGATCATTTGTTACGATCGGTTATTTGTGAGCGCCCCGTGTGTATGGACCACCCGCCCGACTTTACTGTTAAGCGGGTTGGACGCGACACAGTTCTCGCAGAGGCAATTTTCTTATTTGTTTAAACACACTTTATATTATAAAGGAGCCAAGTGCGGCCCTTGAGCTAGTTTAATCCGTCCCGCGAGTTGGTTTCGAATTATACTAAGACTACAATTACATATAGGTCATGCTTCTGTTCTGTATACCCAGTGCTGGATTACCCATTAGGTCCGACCAGGCCCAGGCCTAGGGCCCCCAATTATCCGGGGCCCCGAAACAATTTCTAATTTAGTTCAATTTTATTCCGAAGATTTAGACATTTTGTATGCGGAACTGAGACAGTTCCAGCATTATATTAAATTACAACGTCCTTTAAAAACTGAGTCCACTCATTCTGAAATTTACGATATTCTTGTCCGAGACAAGCTTGAGTCTGTTTTTCCGAACGTTGAAATTGCTTTTCGCATTTTCCTGACCCTCATGATAACGAATTGTTCTGCGGAGCGCTCGTTTTCAAAATTGAAACGGATCAAAAGTGCGCTTAGAAATATCATGTCACAGGAACGATTACAGTAGACATGCTAAGTTTAATGTATATCGAGTGAGATGTTCTGCGGGAAATTGATTTTGATGACATTGTAGAAGATTTCATTGACCGAAAAAAAATAGAAAAAAAATTGATTACATTTTACAGAAGAAAAAAAATAGTATGATTTGTTAAATTGTGCATCAAATCATCTGAAATGTTTTGAAATAACGATGATCGTTTCAATTGAAATGTAGGCCTATGTATGATTTCATAAAAAGTGTATTATTCATCTTGAGAAAAATAACTCTTGTATATACGTTATTAAATGTGTAGGTGCTAAAAATAAAATAAAATATTTGAAAAAAATAAAGGGGCCCCAAAAATCAGAGGGACTTGGGACTCATTTTACCTCAATCCGGCACTGTGTATACCTACAAGTGAAAACTGTTTCAATCTCGTTGTGTTTATGCGTCTTGAGTAAGTTAATAGAATTGCAGCTAGAACTGACTGAGTTACAATGTAACAATGAATTGAAGCAACTATTCCTTAACGTTTCGAAACTTGAATTCTACAAGGCCCTACCAAAATCAAGCTTCCCAAACTTGAAATCTCATGCACAGAAGATAACTGCCATGTTCGCATCTTACTATATCTGGGAACAGGTGTTTTCTACAATGAAGCTTCGCAAAAACAGCGTCATAAATAGATTGATAGATCGCCATTTAGCTGCGATCATCCCAGTTTCAACCAGATTATGAAAAACATGTAGAAGCACAGTCAGTTTGTCACATACTGCTTCCTCTTGAAACAAATAATGAAGGTGTGTTCATAGTGCAAAGATGAAGGAATACTGGGCTAAAATAGCTAGGTACCACGTGGCCCAAGGGGCCTCAACGAACCAAGAAGAAGGTGTGTCCTTTTTTCGTCAGTTTTCTACCATTGTAGCCTATACGTTTTGTTTGATTTAAAATTCAGAAATAATACGTTTATAATTGTGATGGCTGTATTCGTGTTTTTAATCAAGTAAGGACTGCAGAGTTTCAATTTTCAAGTTTTTTTTATTATCGTATGGCCTCGGGTGCCTGGTGCAAGCATTGTTAATTGTCGAATTTCGTCGTTCCTTTGAACGTTATAAAAGTCAAGGAGGTTAGATATCTAAACTCCTTGACACTACAGCGCTTTCAAGTAGAGAATGGAGGAACTTTGTGTTGGCGGAAAATCCCGAGATTAATTTTGCCATTGAACACGACCTACTGAATTCAAATGGGTTCTTGAACATGCCAACAACGTATGACATGAGTATCGTAATTTTTGTCGCCTTCAAAAATCACTTACCATGGCCAGGGGCGAACCTGCAATCTTCGGGTTGGTAGTCCGACACTATAACCACTCACCCACCGTGGCAAGCTAATTTTCAAGTAATTCCTACTTTCGTTATTAAATGCTACCGTCAACGACACCTAGCTGTCAACTTTGCTACTAGATGCCAACGCAACCAGTGCCTGGCGGCGAACATTGGAACTTAGTAGAGCGTTAATGAAATCTAACCAACAAATTTAGCCTCACACAATTGTAGTTGGTGGAAGGTTCTTTTTGATGCCAAGAATCTATGACATGGGATTGACGGCTTTACTTCCCCTCCAAAGGAAGGCATACTGAGGGATTTTTAACGCTCATCGGCCGGGTTTGAACCCGCGATCTTGGGCATAAAAGCTCAGCATGCTACCAACTGCACCACGAAAGCCGCCAGCCATTTTTGATGTTGACGTTGAGTTGTAACCCTGGCAAAACTAAACCAGATTTGAGTTCCCCAGGATTCTAAAAGACTGGCAGTTGTCCTCAAGTAGGCCACGCACGACCAAGGCAGCAGTGGCCAGGCCAGGCCAGGCGAGCTGACCCCAATCCTCTTAGCAACAGCACACCTGATTCGCTCAACTTTCCATCTCGATTTGCGTGCATTAGCATGTGACTAGCAGGACTCCTTATTTTGCATCCTTATTGTTGTTTTAAAGGGCCTAACATCTGGGTTATCGGCCTCTAATGGTTTGGGTGATACTGAAAATATAAATGAAATGAAACTATACCTAATACTAACTACATACTTACATACTAGAAGAGGAAATGGTAAACAAAAGACAGGAAGAAAGGAAATGCCCTCAACCCTCGAAGAATGAGAATTAAAGGACTTGGAAAGAAAGAGCCAGGAAAGGCAGATAGGAATGGTAAAGAGGAGAGGGACCGCCCCAAAGCCAATGGTATCCCTCGGGGCCACCAAGTACCGTGCTCACCAGCCATGAGCCTCTGAGGGAGTAGCAATATCCAGGGTGCACCAGAAGAGGTGGGGCTACATACACCCGGCCTCCTTGAGGGCCTTCAGCAGAAGGAAGGAACTATAATGAAAAGAAAAAGAAGGCTGACCCCTCGAAGAATGAGGGATCAGGAAAGATGGGACAAGGGCCAATTAAGGCGGGAAAGTGAAAGACTCCCTAGGCCTCGGATACCCTAATACCGTCGGGGTCGGAAGAGAACAAGAGTTGACCAAGAGAGGTCGACGGGAAAGATGACTGAAAGGAGCCCGGTACAAGTAAGTGGAAGCAATGCCGGACTCAGCTGGGGTCCCCCACTAGATGTGATCCCCTGGAGGGGGTAGAATTGGAAAGCCTGTGTTATGGTGATATCCGATATCTGAAGTAGAATGCATGTGTATTTGCGAGGAAGGCCGTGGCTTGAAGTTAGCAAAAATCCCGGCATTTGCCTGGAGTAGAAGCGGGGAAACCACGGATAACTACTTCCAGGATGACTGAGATAGGAATCGAACCTACCACTTCTCAGTTTTGTCCCACGAGGCTAATTGTACCACAAGTTCCAGCCCTCAGACCAGAATTAAATTTGGAACGGGCTACACTGAGCCTCGTGAATTTAGTAACTTTCTAAGTTTTTCATTTGTTAACAGTAAAATTTTATGTTGGTACTACTGACTTTTAACATATAAAATGACCATCGGTGACGCTAGAATTTTTTTTAAAATACGACTTTAAGAAGTAACTTAAGGGGCTTTTAGTCCCTATACTATGAGTTGGTACTATCTCGCGACCTATAGGCGATTAAATTTCAATAAGATGTTCTTATAGCAACATATAGATGTCTCTACTGAACTAGACGACCAACACTCGTTGATATGGTAACACTAGTGACTGTACACCCCTGACTCCACGACCTCACTGCAGCATGCAACGAGTACATTACGTGATGGAGATTCTCACGATTACGGAAGTACTTTCCGTGTTACACAGAATACCACACAAGACATCTTGAAGGCTATCAGCCACATCCCACCATCCTCAGGGATGAATACTATTCACCCAGGAAGACTCTTTTCTACGTTTGAAATCAATGTCAGTGTCAACTTGACCTTGAACACAATTTTTCAACCGAGAGTTGGAAAATCACACTGCAATTGTGTCAATCATATACAATACAATACGTGGTAAATAGTCTTCATGGCCCTTTATAGGTTATGTTATTACGAAGATTGGGAACCCAGAATGACGTCACTGAAAGGCAGCCCAGCTGACAACCTAAAAGTTACATTATATGTGAAACGTGAATAATGCAACCTTGATTCAACCCTAAAGCAAGAAATCACTAAATAGTGTAATACAAAAGTCCCCGATTCTTGGATGTCACGGGTAAACTCGAGAACCACTGAATGGATTTAGATGCGGTTTTCACCATTCTGTAGAGGATATCTCGAGGAAGGTTTCTGTGCAAAATATTTTTTTTTTTACGATCAAAGGAAACCAAGCAGTAACGATTTCAATGAAAAAGTCGAAACGAAAAACCTGGCGTGCGTGCGCTTTTTAAGCTTGCGCTGGGCAAACCGTTAGAAATATCTGTATACTATGAGTGTAAGAATTGTTCAGCATGAAAAGTTGTACAAAAAAGTCCCCGAGAGAATATGTCTATCTTCAATACATCGCCCACTATAAGTGTTTTTACGTTTTCATTTCCTCGAACAATCTCCATTCAAACACTGAGGCGACAGTTTACGAGCTAGCTAGGGGCGAGCCTATCACCCCAGTTACACCCTAGCTAGCGGGTGAGCCTATTACCCCAGATACAGCCAGCAGCAAACTGTCGAGTCGTGTTGAGTTAAAACTTCAGAGAACTGTGAACTTTTTGTTCCGCAAAAAGTCAAGGAGGTTAGATATCTAAGCTCCTTGACACTATAGCGCTTTCTAGTAGAGAATGGAGGAACTTTTGTGTTGGCGGAAAATCCCGAGATTAATTTTGCCATTATGAACACGGCATACTGAATTCAAATGCGTTCTTTAACATGCCAACTTCGTATGACATGCGTGTCGTGATTTTCGTCGCCTTTCAAAAACCACTTATCATGGCCAGGAGCGAACGTGCAAGCTTGGGGTTGGTTGTCTGATACGATAACCACTCACCCTCCGTGGCAAGCATGTAGGCTATATACAGGGTGGTTATAATTAAACTCGCACCAGCAAGTGCTCCACCACGGCCCGCGACATCTCAGGTGGGATGTTCGCTAGGCTACCTCCCTCGCAATGCTCACCTTCAAACGACAACATGTGTCAATGTCCCGTTGATGCACCCTGTCCTTAGGGTAACCCCTTAGCACGCGTGTTCAAATCTGGAGATCTTGGTGGCCAGGCAGTGGGGAATGATGCGGTTCCAGGCTGCAGACGGTCGTCACATTGAGCATCGTATGTAACCTGGACTGTCAACATGGTGCGTTATTAACACCTGTTACCCGCTCATGTGTTCCTTTCAATGGTTTATTCGTTACTAGCAACCCGCCCCGGCTTCGCCCGGAACAGCTGTTATCAATTCATTACGTGATAAGCACTTTTCTTTTTTCGATGTCAATTAGCTACGACCTATATCCGATTTACGTCTCGGCATGATGGATTAAAATCACTGACTGGACTATCTATATATATAAAGCTCAAAGTTTGTCTGTTTGTCTGTCTGTTATGTATACAAATCTACACCGTTTCACCGATCTGAACCAAAATGTGTATACTTACCCCTTGGAACCCTGCGGGTAACCCCGTTCACTTGGAATTTTGCACAAACCACCCCATTCCCTGCATTTAGGCCCTTTTGCACAAATCTACACCGTTTCACCGATCAGAACCAAAATGTGTATACTTACCCTTTGGTACCCTGCGAGTAACACTGTCCACTTGAAATTTCGGACAGACCACTCCATTCCCTGCATTTAGGCACTTTGGCACAATTCTACACCGTTTCACCGCTCTGAACCAAAATTTGTATACTTAACTTTTGGAACCCGACGAGTAACTCTGTCTGCTTGAAATTTTAGGCAGACCACTCCATTCCCTGCATTTAAGCCCTTTGGCACAAATCTACACCGATTCACCGATCTGAACCAAATTGTACATACTTACCCTTTGGAAAACGAGTAACACAGTCTACATGGAATTTCGGACAGACCACCCTATTCCCTGCATTTAGGCCCTTTAGCACAAATTTACCCCGTTTCACCTTATCGCACCGAATTTTACGTACTTACCCTTTGAAACCCTGCTGGTAACACTATTCACTTGATATTTTGGACAACCCTCTCCATTCCTTACATTTCGAATAACAGACAAATGGAACATAAAAACCACGCCTTAAGTCGCTATAACTATTCATGATCGTAGTAGTGTACTGTAAGAATATTTTAATAAGTCTATTGTTGGCTGGCAATGCGGCCTGCATCACGTCACCCCTACCAGTGTTCTGGTGCAGAATTGTGAAAATAGTTACATATTGCGCTGCTTATAAATTGCAGTCACGGGGACGAATCAGTGAAAAAAGATTTCTTAGGCCCTTAAAACAGTTATCATCTTGAAAACATTATGCCTCTGTATAAGTGCCTGGTGTTGGTGCAGTACATTGAGTTTATCAGCTGCAATAAGGGTTGGTTCTTTCATTTATTCCGAACCTTATCGTTGAGGGCTATGTGATGATAAATGACACTTTTGCTACCTCAGAAGCTCGGGACAGCCGAAGTTTTTCAAAGTGCTCTGCATATTTTCCTACGGCACTATGTGACAAAAGAAGACACTATTGTTGACTATTTTTCTAACAGCCAATGAGATATAGGCCCTAGGCAGTGTCTTTTAGTTCACTGGCTCCTCTTTCTAATCATATTTTTTCAATTCGATTGTAAATTACATGTGTCAGTACTGCAGTAGGTAAATAGCCGTTTCCCTATTCATTATCATCACTATCATTACGGAAAAATGACCTGAATGGTACGTCAATTACACTGTCGAGTACTACTTATCATCCCCACTACCACCACCACAAAAAGTTAGTGTATATTTCTTTTTATGTTAGTTTTAATATTATTTGCCATTTCTGTAGTAGTATTCATTATCATCCATAAAACAAATAAATCCACCGGGCGAAGCCGGGCACTACTGCTAGTTAATTATATTATCATGGAGGTGCATGTGCAACGAATTCTCGTCAGACGTAATTTAAGAATAGCGAGGTGCATGAAACACAAAAACCCCTTCCGTCCAATCTTAACTTGACTGTGTATTTTGCGGAACGAAAAGTTCACAGGCAAAATGAAGAAAAGCCGAGTTGCATTTCTAGGTAAACCCCAAACACAACCACTCTTCTCTGAAGTCTTAACTCAACACGACTCGACAGTTTGCTGCTAGCTGTATGTGGGGTAATAGGCTCCCCCCCCCCCTTAGCTAGCTCGTAAACTGTCACCTCAGTAATTTAATGGAGATTGTTGGAAGAAATTAAAACGTAAGAACACTTATAGTGGGCGATGTATATAAGATAGTGAAATGCTCTCCCAGACTTTTTTGTAGAACTCTTCAAGCTGAACAATTCTTACACTCATAGTATATTGATATTTTAACGGTTTGCCCAGCGTAAGCTTAAAAAGCGCACGGACTCGAGGTTTTTTTTTCGTCTTTTTCACTGAAATAGTTACTGCTTGGCTTCCTTTGATCATAAATAATTTACAGAAACCTTCCTCGATATATCCTTTACAGAATGGTGAAACCGCATCAAAATCCAGTCAGTGGTTCTCGAGATTACCCGTGACATCCAAGAATCGGGGTCTGTTTTATACTAAAAGATGTGTCTTCCGCATGCCCTGCCGAAGGTTTCGACATAGTTTCATTGTCCTACGATCACTCGTTTGTCCGGGGAGCCCTCGCAAGTAGTGCAAGTTAAATTATAACCACCCTGTACAATCTTAAAAATGTATTACTTTGTACTCGATTTCAATTAAATAAGTTTCTAAGTTTCTCTTTGAATGGACAGATGACCTCGCTGTTCCGCCCCTTAAAACCACCAGTTTGGTATTATTTGTTGAATTTGTTGTTTCATTTTGGGGCTTGGATACCGAGGTCATCAGCTCCATTCCATTCATTCTTTCATGACTTAGTGCAAGGATTCTAACCAGTGGGTCCAAACCCCCTGGGTGGTCGCAGGATGTGTCTTGGGGGGGGGGGGGGGGGGTCACGAGATACGGAGAAAAAGTTTAAAAAATTAGTTGTTGCTGTAGTTTTTTATTAAAAAAAAGAATACACCCACATTGTACTTAACTTTTACGTTTTGTTATTTTATTAATGAGAAACGTGAGCTTGTTCTGAATTAACCAGTTTTTGAATGTCTGGAATGATTTTTGTAACACACAAAACAATGTCATTTTCCAGTGTCAAACGATTTCTTGATTTGTTTTTTAAATTCACCATTATGGAGAATCCTTGTTCACAGTTGTAAGATGTAGAAAATGTCATCAAAGTTTTTGACGCTGTTGTGGACAGTTCTGGGTATTCCTTTTTAATACTTATCAAAAATTTGTCGGAACAAACATTCGCTGTAGAATTGAGCAGGCCAGAAGTTCTTTTATGAAAATGAGAAAAGTTTTGACCAGCAGTGATTTAAGTCTGTCATTACGCGCCCGACTGCTTGGATGCTACGTTTTTATTGTCCTGCTCTATGGAGTTGAATCATGGACACTTACCGAGGTTTTAAGTAAGAAACTGATAGCATTTGAAATGTGGACGTATCGCTGGATTTTAAGGATATCATGGACAGCTAAAATCACAAATGTGGAAGTACTGTGGCGTATGAACAAAGACTTGGAAATTCTCAGCATCATCAAAAGGAGAAAACTAGAATACTTTGGCATTTCATGCGCAACAACGAATACCACCTCTTGCAATTAATTATCCAAGGGAAGATTGATGGTATTAGGGGTCCAGGACGCTAATGAATATCCTGGCTAAAGAACTTAAGCCAGTGGTTTGGACTTAATACAGTGGCACTGTTTAGAACAGCTATGGACAAACAGCAGATCATGCTACTGATCGCCAATGTTCTTGGAGGACGAGGCACTTGAAGAAGAAGAAACATTGTTAAAAGTTAGTTTCACTGACTGATCACTTGAAATCTCTATCAGTTCATCATGAAGACGAGCACATAGCTCAGCGTTTGTTACGGCTGGCTCACTGAACGGATTGACTACCCACAAAACCCCACTCATATCCTTAACTGGAATGTAATCTGTCAATGGTTCAATCAAGGTTTAGAGATGAGTTGATATGAGTAAGAAGAGAGATGGAGTGTCAAGGGATGTGGCGCCAATACTCGATACAAACCCCATACACTCTTATTATTAAAGAACACTACAAAACTGTAACTTTGCCCGAAGCCATTTATGCTTGCGAAGCCTTGTTGCAAATTAAAAATGAAAGAAGAGCTGATCAGCTCCTCAAAACTAAAAGAAAAATTATCAGAACCTGCATAAATAAAAAGTACCAGGTTGAAGGAGTCTGGAGAATCATCTTCAATGAAACAGTTTATCGAAGGATTGACCCAGTTACCAGCACGATGAAGAAAAGAATCTCTTATTTCTTTCACATCCTACTTATACCAGAAAACGGGATTTGACGACAACTAGTGATGATAAATCTGGCAAAGTAGACTGGAGGGCATTGGATCAAAAAAAAAATTAAAAGTGTCTCAAAACCGTTGGACTCAAAATTACAGATGCAGAGAACAAGAATAAAATTACCACCTTTCTTAAGAATCACAAATTTTCAGCAGAAATGATGCACAGACGGCCTGTAGAGATTTCAGACAAATTAAGAACACTGCGATCAGAACGATTGAAGAAGTACTGGGCAGATAAGAAGAATCAAACAATACAACCTTCAAAGAAAAAGTGTACCTGGAAGACCCAAGTGGTCCAATGTGGCCAATGAAGTTAATAATAATAGTAATAATAATAACAATAATAATAATAATAATAATAATAATAATAATAATAATAATAATAAAGAATTTAGAGTGACAAAAACTTATGTTTATTAATATTAGTTAAAATTGTTTTTTAAGAATAAAACTTAACAATTATGGTATGTTTTAACGTTAAAACTTGGGGGGGGGGGGGGGGTCGCCAAAATACTCAGCCTAAAAAGGAGGTCGCAGTGTGTAAAAGGTTCAGAACCCCTGACTTAGTGAATCAATCAAGAATTCGAACTTTTTTTCTGGGGGATATTTGGAGCAGGCTACATCAGATAGCGAAGAAGAACTAACAACATAATAGCCGTGTCTAAAGCAGTTCCTAGTTAATGCTATTGAGGCGAAGAAAGGCAACATTACATTTTCCACCAGCCAATAGCCTACTTCCTAGCTCTACAAGGTGTTAACTAGCACCGTACAGTAAAGGGAAAACTCAATAGAATCACCTCCAACAGCGTTGTTGTTCTTCATCCACCACCACGTCCACGTGAGCTCATCCACTCCAGGTTATTTCCATCCTAGTCCACCATCCCCTTCGACCTCTATCTCCACTTTAACATTGGGGTCATTCCATTAAAAATAACGCACCCAGGAAACCTTGTCGACTAGGATTATGTAATGGCAATACATGTCACTAAAATTATTATCATCATTCATGCAAAAATCCCTTTCGGCACACCGGAAGGCGGAGGTAGATTTCATCGGGCAAAAAATGGGTTCTTTAACATGCCAACAACGTATGACATGCGTGCCGTGATTTATGTCGCCTTTAAAACATCATTCACCACGGCCAGGAGCGAACCTGCAGGTTTGGGGTTGGTAGTCCAACACGATAACCATTCACCCACCGTGGCAAGCATCATAATAATAATATACTAATTTGTAATCATTAAATGGTCCCCTAGTCTACTGGTAAGTAGGAACATTGTTCACAAAACATCGAATATATCACTTGAAATATTAGCACAGAAGTTCTCAGCGTAATATTGATAAAGATATTACTCTTGAAATTCTTATAATTTAAAGACATATCCATAATTCGTTCTCAATTTACCGGATGAACTTGTACTTATTTTAGTCCGACTACGACCCTACGGAGCTGAATTCAGAAAACATACCAATTTTACAACAACAAAATTGAATCGCTCGTTGTTGAAAGACACTAAGACCACATTTTTTGACAAATCCTTTTTATCGCGATTTTGCGTCCTAGGAAGCAAGATGCATGATTTGGTGTTGAATGGAACCATGTCCTGGTAGCGCTTGTGCTATTACTACAGCCGTCAAGTTAGTTATTTCGTGTTGAAAGGAACTTAGTCCAGCAGTTAGTGCGTTTCAACACGAAGAAAATAACAGTTATTACATTCATGTTACCTTTTATTTCAGGCTTCCGGATATTATGTTAATTTAGAAATAAAGGAAATAAACTAAGATTGTGAATGATATTCCTTTGTTATATAGTGATATTCCTCGCTCAAAGGTTCTGCTCGTTCCATGTTGAAATGGATTAAGTCCAGTTAATTAAGTATTTTGTCAATGAAATTGTTAGCAACAACGGAAGAATGCTATTTTGTTTTGTTTTTATATGTGCGTTTGTGTGCACTTACCACTACAGTTTTTTGTGTTCATCTCAAAACTTTACAAATAGGACAACGAGCGATTCAATTATTGCTTGATTTGAAAGTATGCTGCATAATATTGGAGAACATAATCCCAAATTTTTATTTCAAAATTCGATCTACAAATGTCATTTAAAAATTATAATCTGTTGGGCTGCAAATGAGTACGAATCCTTTATGAAAACTTTACATTGAAATTTCTGAGTTAAACATTTTTAGCACTTTAGGTAGCACAATTATCTCAAAATCTACTAAATGGATATTAACAAAATTTTACACATGTGTACTCCTAACTAGTGTGACGATTTTGAAGGAACGGAATTTTAATGTGATGCTTACAAAAATTATTGTGCTTGAAAATCAACATTTTATTTTCTTGAAAAAAAAAAGTTCAAAATTTCACCGAAAATCAGTGAAATCCTTATCCAAAAATTTGCTGCACATAAATGTTTTGTTACTAACACAGATTAGTTCTATGCACGAAAATTGACATCCCATATCCAAACGTAGGAGAAATGTGTACCGAAAAATAACAGTGTACCAAACAACGTAAATGACGATAAAGTTAAAAAGAAATTCTCATAAACTGCAAAACGATGCCTCAAGGGATTGTGAATATGTGTACTTAATGTCAGTGAGATGTGATAGAAATTGTAGGAGTTACATGTGTGTGATTACGTACTGTACAACGGCCTACTTCTCCCCCTAAGTTGTCCCACGCGGGGAGAAAAGAAGATCACTGTCCATAAGATCCAGACAAGCTGTTTTAAGGTCGGACTATTCTGCCATCGCTTTGGGAAACAGCCCTTTGTTGAGAGACACGATGATAAATGCACTTCGCTATGACATCTAGCGAGTTTGCTTTGACATAGCTCTTACAGTATACTGTATTATCTAGTGGCAAACAGGGGTGGAATAATAGATAAATCGAACAATATTTGAAATTAATCGAAAAGGATTAATCGACTGACCGTTCATTCGATTCATCAATTAGCCGAATAATACATTAATCGGCTAACGGAAGAATCGATTAACTTAATTGATTAGTAGACACAAGATAATAAAATAAGTTTAAGTTGCTTAAGTTGAGTTACGCTTATTTTCGGAATGATTTATAGAAATGTATAAAAGTTACTTTTTGCCTAGAACAGGAGTTCTCAACCTTTTACACAGTGCGATCACCTTTTTAGGCTGAGTATTTTGGCGATCCCCAAGTTTTAACGTTAAAACAATAATTTTAAAAATAAGTTTTATTCATAAAAACACTTGTAACTAATATTAATAAACATTAATTCAAAAACTTGTTAATTCTAAACAAGCTCAAGTTGTTCATTAATGGAATAAAAGAACGTAAAAATTAATACAATACTTTTTCTCCGTATCTCGCGACCCCCCAAGACACATCCCCCAGGGGTCGCGACCCACTGGTTGAGAACCCCTGGCCTAATGTGTCCTTCCTTGTTTATGTTAACAATAATAATAATAATAATAATAATAATAATATCGTATGGCCTCCGATGCCGGGTGCAAGCTTTGTTAATTGACACCCAGAGGGCAGCTTGCATGTCGAATTTCGTCGTTCCTTTGAACGCTATGAAAGTCAAGGAGGTTATATATCTAAGCTCCTTGACACTACAGCGCTTTCTAGTAGAGACTGGAGGAACTTTGTGTTGGCGGAAAATCCCGAGATTAATATTGCCATTGAACAAGGCCTACTGAATTCAAATGGGTTCTTTAACATGCCAACAACGTATGACATCCATGTCGTGATTTTTGTCGACTATCAAAAAATCACTTAGCTCGGCCAGGAGTGAACCTGCAATCTTGGGGTTGGTAATCCGACACGTTGACCACTCACCCACCGTGGCAAGCTGTGTTAACAATAACCAAATAAGAGTCAGTGAGAGTGGATGGACAAACATCAATCAAATTAGGAAGGATTCCGAAAACAGAAAACAAAGAGTTTTCAGCAAAGATTTTGAATTCTTGCTCAATGTTCACAATTTAAGACAAACATTTTCGTTTTAATTTGTTTTAGCATAGTTTTTACAAAGAAGGTACATTATTTTTTTTAAAAATATGATACAATATAGGCTACCTTATGTTCGACAATGCCGAAATATAAATATTGTATGCCAGAGCTCATTATAGTACAAGTTTCATTATGATACAGGTTCTCCACCAATCAGAGCTCAAGAAACAGTTTTGTGACCAATTAAGTAAGGATAGCATCGCACCTGCGCTGACTTCCACGGCCTCCTATTCTAAATTTCACAGCGCGGCTAGTGTCATAGTGGGGGTATTTGAGGAAGCCGTGGTCGAACACAAGGTGTTGTTCTCTGCGTCCCATGCACTCCTGTTCAGTGAACGAAACTGGCGGAATCTTGACAGATATTTATGTATATTTATGTTGAAACATAAAATAAAGTTATAATTATCGTCGAACATAAACAGTCGTTTACAACTCGCCTATAGACTAATGGTAATTAAGACACTTCATGGAAATTATAGAACTCGCTTCGTTCGTTTCTTAATTATTGCCATTAAAGGCGTGTTGCATAATGTACTATTATGTTCGAGGATGTCGAAATGTTAACATTGTGTGTCAGAAAACTGTATCATAATGAGGCTCATTATAACACTATTTTTTATTATGAAACAGTTTCTCCCACCAATCACAGCTCAAGAAACAGTTGTTTGACCAATTAGGTAAGGATACCTTCGCGCATGCGCTCAAAATCCAACATGTTATATAAATTACCGAAAGTGCACCGTCCATATGTTCGCGTAAATTAACTGGCGAATATGAGACTAGAAATAGCACTGTATATACATTAATATCCCCAACTCTAATTTCAACACAGCGCATTGCTTTCAAAAGACTTCAGTGACAGTTCGACTGAATGCAGGTGCACATCGGCAGGCTGTAAACATTGCCAAGCACGCAGAGCGCATGCGTCGGTTGGTCAGAGCACTTGCAAAACAGAGATATCCTACCCAGCGCTTGCACTCTGATCACAAAATTCTAGTGACTGAATCTCAATGAATATTTATGTTAAAACATATAGTAAATTTATAATTATCGTCTAATATAAACAGTCGTATGCAACTCGCCTATAATGGCTTACGGTCGTTTCATAAACATACTCGTGTCTTAATTATTGCCATTATAGGCTCGTTGATAATGTACTATTAATTAATTACATGTATGTTTTGCTTCTGTGAGAGCGCAGTGAAAGGAGCGAAGTAGGCTACATCGATTAACCGACAAAACAATAATCAATTAATCGTTTTTCTCTGCTTCGATTAGTTGATTATTCGATAAGTCAAGTTAATCGATTAAAATTACCAGCCCTAGACAGCATACAAAGGGATTTCACACTGTTCAGGCACCTGTCCTAACACTGAACACGAAGATGTGGAACCACCCTTTCACTCCCTTTGAGGCTATCGTGTGTTTGGTCTATTGGAGTAGTTGATGAAGGGAGAACTTTGTCCCAGTGACCAAATGATTCGAGATCCTGTGGAAGATCAGGCAGCGTCCATCTTCGCGGAGGGCGTGTTGGGACACTTTAAAGTACTAATTATATCGTATGGCCTCGGGTGCCGGGTGCAAGCTTTGTTATTTGACGCCCAGAGGGCAGCTTGCATGTCGAATTTTGTCGTTCCTTGGTACGCTATTAAAGTCAAACATCCAAGCTCCTTGACACTATAGCGCTTTCTAGTAGAGAAAGGAGGAACTTTGTGTTGGCGGAAAATCCCGAGATTAATTTTGACATGATGAATACGGCCTACTGAATTCAAATGGGTTATTTAACATGCCAACATCGTATGACATGCGTGTCGCAATTTTTGCCGCCTTTCAAAAATCACTTACCACGGTCATGAGTGAACCTGTAAGCTTGGGGTTAGTAATCCGACACGATAACCACTCACCCAACGTCGCAAGCGGGACACTGTAGACTGCCTAGAAATGTCGTCTGTATGCTGTCATTGTCTTTAATTTGCTTATAAAACACTACGTTAATGGTTGCATCTTCACATCCGAACTATGAACTGAACACGTACAGCCAAGTTCAAAAATATTAGGCAGAGCTAGTGTTAGTTTTATTTCTTGGGTTCGTTGGTTTTTCTTGGAATGACCCTCGTCCGTTTCGTTATCTAACTCCAAATCGTCACCATTATAATCCTCAAAGCCATCATCAACCTCTATTCCATCATCCTCATCTATTCTATTGGCATCCTCAAATTCGTAATCTATTACGTGATCTATTTCGGCATCCTCAAATTCGTCACCTATTCCGTTATCAAGCTCCAATTCGCCATTACTATTTCCTTCGTCCAATTCCTCATCTATTCCATAATCCTCCTCCAATTCGTCATCTATTCCATTATCAACCTCCAATTCGTCATCACTACCATCCTCCTCAAATTCCTCCACTATTCCATTATCTACTTCCAATTCGTCATTAATTCCATTGTCTACCTCTACTTCGCCATCACTATTTTCTTCTTCCAATTCGTCATCTACTCCATTATCTGCGTCTAATTCGTCGTCATCACTATTCTCTTCCTCCAATTCTTCATCTATTCCATTATCTTCTACTAGATCATCACTATTTTCTTCCTCCAATTCGTCATCTATTCCATTATCTTCCTCTAGATCGTCACCACTATCATCTTCCTCAAATTCCTCATCTATTCTATTATCTACTTCAAATCCGTCATCAATTTCATTATCTGCGTCTAATTCGTCATCACTATTCTCTTCCTCCAATTCCTCTATTCCATTATCATCCTCTAGATCATCACTATTTTCATCCTCCAATTCTTCATCTATTCCTTTATCTACCTCTAGATCATCATCACTATTTTCTCCCTCCAATTCGTCATCTATTCCATGATCTATCTCTAATTGGTAATCACTATTTTCTTCCTCCAAATCGTCATCTATTCCATTATCTATCTCTAATTCGTCATCACTATTTTCTTCCTCCAATTCGTCATCTATTCCATTATCTACCTCAAATTCGTCATCAGATCCACTATCTACCTCAAATTCGTCATATATTCCATTGTCTACTTCCAAATCGTCATCGTCGAATTCTTCCAATTCGTATTCTTCAAATTCGTCACCTATTTCATTTTCATCCACAAATTCGTCATCTAACCCAGTATCTACCCACAATTCTTCATCTTCATTTACCAAGGGAATTTGCTTCACTTCCCGGCTCTGTTGCTTGTCTTGCTCCTAAAAACAGACGCAAAGAAAAACAAAGAATAAGCGACGCCGTGCGTCAAGGACAATATTTAAATGTGGAGGTTGGCTGTAATAGGCTTCTACTCTGCGACTCAAGGTATAAGTGAGGTTATATGAGTCGTCCAGTTGCAAAACTCGTTTAATCCACTTGTGTATAAGGATATTGTCGTAAACTTATTTATTTATTGTTTTTTTATTTACGGTATTCTATTTTGTTTTATTTTGTTTTGTTTAAATTTTGTTTTGTTTTACTTTATTTCGTTTTATTTTGTTTTAAATTGTTTGGTTTCATTTTTAATTTTGTTTGTGTTTTTATTTTGTTCTATTTATTTTGTTTTGTTTTATGTTGGTTTTGTTGTGTTTTATTTTGATTTTCCATAAAACAAACACAAAAACAGAAAACACGAAGCAAAAAGCAAAATTCAAACACAAAATCAAAAGCAGAAAACAAAAATAACACAAAGCAAAAAGCAAAATTCAAAAACAGCAAAAGCAGAAAAAAACACAAAACCAAAACAAAAAAGACGATGCAAAAATCAAAATTCAAAAACAAAAGCAGAAAACAAGAAACAAAGCAAAAAGCAACATTCAAAAAAGCAAAAGCAGAAAACTAACACGAAACCAACAAAAGAAAAGCAAAACGTAAAATTCAAAATCGAAAGCACGAAGCGAACACAAAACCAAAACCCAAGAACACAAATCAAAAAGTAGAAAACAACAAACACAAAAGATACGTGAGGCAAAGTCCGGAGAAACGTTTCTCGTGAACATAATTTTTATTCACAAGTGGATTAAACGAGTTTTGTAACTTGACGACTCAATAATTTGTTAGCCTCGAGAAGGGATTTTCCCCTTCCTTGTTTCCACAATGAGGCCCTTCTCTATAGAACGGAGTCTCGGAGAGGCTGTGTGGCGGCAGGGGACACTGGTGGTAGCAGCAGCGTAGCGCCCAACTAGTTTAACACATTTACACTGTTTGCCGTACCGGTATTTATTAACCATCATTACAGGGGTGTGCAAATTATTAGAATCAAATGAAGAATTTAAATCAGTCACAATTTATTATTAACAAGTTGTTCCGTGACGAACTACTTTTCTTATAATTATAGAGACCATATATCAACAGTTGGTAGACCTGGCGACTCTAAATATATTCTTAGTTCCATCTCTTAACGTGCATAATGCAAATGCAAAAGTTGGTTGAGGTCCGATAAATAGTATGAACGTTACATGTATTCAAATATTGAATTTATCAGCGTGCGTAAAATCAGGTTGGCGACACTGCCATAAATATTGAAAAATTATGGTCTATATATGTGCCAATTTTGAAAGAACTTCATTTATTAGTACGGAAGTTACATGTGATTCAACATTAAATCTATCAGGACGCGTAGAATCATGTTGGCAGCACTGTCGTATATCGGTTACTGAAAAGTAACCTACATTGGCAGGTAGGCTACTATAAGTAGGCAAAGTTTAGAACTGCTGGCCCGCATACTTTCTGATATATTGAGATTAGGATAAAAATGTATAGAGAGCATTTCTGAACATAATAATAATTAATGATATTGGTTTTACGTCCCTTTTAACTACACTGGCTTTTAGAGACGCCGGGGTGCCGGAATTTTGCCCCGAAGGGGATCTTTAACGTGCCAGTAAATGTACTGACACGGCTCCCTCGCATTTGCGCACCCTCAAATGCCGGCTGACTGCGCCAGGTTTCGAACCTGCAACCTTGGGCTCAGCAAGCGCATTTCTGAACAGTTGGCAGCTCTGTTGACATTTAAAAAATGCATATTCATATCTGCTCCGGTGCGCAAATCACATACCAAATTTGGTTGAAACCTAATAAATATAAGATGCGTTCAAAAAGTAACGAGCCGGAGGCTGTAATGCGCAAACCGGTGACGACATCGGCTAATCGTGGCGTGTGTAACGATATGTGGTTCCGACCAGAACCTGGAAGGTCACAGCCCGTCGCTAGAGGGCACGCGTGCACGTCACGTGACGATACAAAGCGAACAGCAGCACGCATCAATCGTCCAACGCTGCCAGTCGCATTGCAAACAGTGACATGGAGGCGTCAACCGAAGAGCAAATAGGTGTTGTTCGGTTTCTGACAGCGGAAGGAGTAGGGGGAACGGACATTCATCGCCGAATGTCACAAGTGTATGGCGAACACTGCATGTCCCTTGCAAGGGTCAAGGCGTGGCACAAGCGCTTCAGGGAAGGACGGGTGTCGTTAGCCGATGACGGCCGGTCCGGGGGACCCCCCACCCCTGCATTACCGATGACAACGTCCAGCTGGTTGATGCACTCATTACTCAGGACCGCCGAATGACAGTGAACGCCATAGCCGCCGTGGTCGGATTGAGCGTCGGAAGTGTGCACACCATCATGAAGGAACGACTGCACTTGCGCAAAGTGTGTGGCCAATGGGTGCCCCACAGTCTTCAACCACACCAGGAAGCATGTCGAATGGCCTACTGTCTTTGTCTTGGTTGGACGATTGATGCATGCTGCTGCTCGCTTTGTATCATCACGTGACGTGCACGCGTGCCCTCTAGCGACGGGCTGTGACCTTCCACGCTCTGGTCGGAACCACACCTCGTTACACACGCCACGATTAGCCGATGTCGTCACCGGTTTGCGCATTCCAGCCTCCGGCTCGTTACTTTTTCAACGCACCTTATAGAATGGAAGTTACATGCATTTAAAGATTGGACCTATTAGCAAGCATACTGTAGAATTATGTTGGCAACACTCTCATGTATGGGCTCCTGTAAATTAGTCTGATGTAATATTATCTATATGTGTGTCAATTTTAGAACAGTTCCCATGCATATCTTCCGAGATATTCAACATAGACCTCAATTTCCAATTGAGATTTTTCAGCAGTTGGTAGCACTGACGTGATTTACAAAATGACCGTGAGATATTCAGGCATAGGTCTTTACTCGTTCCAAATTTGGTTTAGTTTTCTGCAGCCGGTTAGAATTTGATAGGGGGGACACACACTGACAAACAGACAGACAGACAGACAGACAGACAGAAGGACAGACAGACATTTGCCCGGATCGATCTCATAAGTCTACCTTTTCCTCATTTTTAGAAAATGTGAAAAGTAGGCTAAAAATCATTTTATTGACCAACTGCTGGCTTCTTTTATTACCCTACTTAAGTAATGTTTTCTCCAACCAACAGTGGTGGCTACGCTCGCTAAAGCGCTGCGTTAGGTCATGGGGCAGAGCTCTGTACTGACTTGGTAGACGCGTGGATTCGATCCCCACCGTCAGCCGTCCTTGAAATGGTTTTCCGTGGTTTTCCATGTTCAACTCCAGGTAAATGGTGGGACGGTACCTTCCAATAGCCCACGGCCGCTTCCTTCCACATCCTTGCCCAGTTTCATTCACCATCATTCATTTCATCCTCATTAACACCTCTCGTGAGGTTGGCGTCAGGAAGGGCATCCGGCCGTAAAAACTATCCGCCACAAAGACTTCCATAGCATCTCATCCTCGACCCCGGGAATAATAGGGGGTAACTTAGACATACAGTAATGTTTTCCCATAAGGAATTGAGTCTGGAAACTTTCAGAATTGGGGATTCCGAGGGATATCTGAGCTGGATCCGTTTTCAGTTTTTTCATTGACTCTGGAATGTACCCTCAAAGTCAGACGATTTAAATCCATGGGTCATTAATCTTTGAATAGTTCAAGAGCGGATCATCAGAACCCAAATCTCTCTGCTCTAAATCCAAACGAAAAGTACAGTAGAGTGAAGTAATCAAAACCAAACCTGTAGCATTTTGCACTCCTCTGTTAGTGGAAATTCTTTAAAAAAACATTTTACTTTGAGTTTGGTTGGTTGGTTGGTTGGTTCCTCGGTTTAGAGGCTGCGACAACGCGGTCATGTAGCCCCGTGTACTTCGGGTGTGTGTAGAATCTGTCTGATAACCGGTGTTAATTGTGATGGCTGTATTCGAGTGAGTTACCTGTTTTTAATTCAAGTAAGGACTGCAGACAATAGTGTAATTTCAAGTAGTTCCTACTTTCGCCACCAAATATTACCATCCACGACACCTTGCTGTGACCTTGGCTACTAATAAATGCCATCGCAACTAGCGCGCGGTGACGAACGTTGGAACTTAAGAGCAATAATCAAAGCTAACCTACAAATTTTGCTTCACACAAGTTTAGTTAGTGGAAGGTTCTTTTGCATGCCGTAAATCTTTGATGATGATGATGATGATGATGATGATGATGATTGTTTTATGGGGCCTAACATCAAGGTTATCGGCCCCTAATGGTCTGGGTGATAGCGCAAATGACAATGAAATGGAAACCAGAACGAAAATTAAGCGAGACGGAAAATACTTATAAAAAGGAACTCAGATTGAAGCTACTCACAAAATGGAGAGCGGTATAGGCTACTAAACAAAAGGGAATTTAGAACGAAGATACTCACAAAAGGAATAGATTAAAACATATGCACAAAATGTAGGATAGGTTCAAAATACGTACAAAATGCAATTGAGGTTCAAAATACTTACAAAATGCAATTGAAATTGAAAATACACAATGAAATTTAGATTGAAAACCGCCCATTTCAGATTCTAAATACTCACTAAGTGCAATTGAAATTCAAAATACTTACAAAATTTAATTGAAATTGAAAATGCTTCCAAAATGTATGGTAGATTCAAACTACTCATTTGGATTGACAATACTTACAAAATACAATTGAGATTGAAAATACCCACAAAATGCAATTGAGAATCAAAATACATGCAACATTCGCACCATACAAAATGCAATTTAGATTGAAAATTCTTGCGAAAAGCGGTTTAGGTTGAAAATACTTACAAAATGCAATTGAAATTCAAAATACTCACCAAAATGTCCTGCTCCTACATTGAAAGACTTACTAAAAAGCAATCTAGATTGACAATCATTACAAAATGCAATTCAGATAGAAAAAACTTACTAAATGCAATGTAGATTAAAAATACCTACAAAATGTAGTGTAGATGCAACAAAAAATCTCTAAAGGGAATTTAGATACACGGGGAGCCAATTAACAAAAACAGTGCGGGAATCTTAAGGGGAAAAGGAAATATAATGAAAAGAAAACAAGAAGTCTGACCCCTCGAAGAAGGAGGATCAGGAAAGATGAGACAAGGGCCAATTAAGGCGGGAAAGCGAAAGACTCCCTAGGCCTCGGATACCCTAATACCGTCGGGGTCGGAAAAAAACAAGAGTTGACCAAGGAAGGTCGACAGGAAAGAAGACGGAGAGGAGCCCGGCACAAGTAAGTGTAAGCAATGCCGGACTCAGCTGGGGTCCCGTGGTCGCCAACCCACGTACCACTAAATGTGAGCCCCTGGGGGACATATATATATAACATGGGCCCGCCGGCTTTACTTCCCCTCCGAAGGAAGGCCTGCTGAGGGATTTTTAACACTCTTAAAAAAATCCGACTACTACGGCCGGGTTTGAACCCGCGACCTTGGGCATAGAAGCTCAGTATGCTACCAACTACGCCTCCGAAGCCGCCTATATATAAAGAAGGACCTCACTGTAATAGGGACAACATGATCATCAGCCACGCCTTAGCCACGGCTCCCTTCACGCTATTGGTTTGCAATACTCCTCCAATGAGACAATATTTTGATGCGCACACAACCTGCCCACCGAACTATGAAGTGTGAAGCGAAACTACATTTCTGAACCAGCAGCTACGAAGATGTAAATGATTCCATGCAACTTCTTATTCGACTGACTGGGAGGCATGCCTGTTCTTCTCGCCATTTAGACGGTACGTTCGTGATCCAGATTACGTAGCGGCGTGTATACTCAACAGGGTTGTATTATATACAGGGTCATTATCTATGTGCGCGCCTGTAAACACGACAAGCTAAGCCGGCTGTGACTGGCGCAGATCGCGGACGCGCGTATCCGGTTCAGCCGGTGTGGCGCGCACTTTCCACACTTTTACCAAACACGTTCAATAATGTGTAGGCTACTTACAGTGCTCATAGTCGATGCTGAAAATGTCCTCCTTCTCTTGTAACACACACCTGACATCTTCTGATGAAACAATGTCTGTCAACTCTTTTATTATTTACGGAGCTTGTTTTCTTGAATCGTTTAGTGAGCCTCCTAATTGTACTGACATTAGGCACAGGTCTTACTGGAAACTTCATTCGAAATTTTCGTCTCGTTTCAGAAGGAGATTTTCTTCTTTTCCTATACGAATTATGGATATACACACGTTCGCGCAATGTGAATTTGTGTCTAGGCATGACCAATAATCACAGTAATCACAATACTAGCTTGCCACGGTGGGTGAGTGGATAGCGTGTCGGTCTACTAACCCCAAGATTGCAGGTTCGCTCCTGGCCATGGTAAGTGATTTTTGAAAGGCGGCAAAATTACGACACGCATGTCATACGATGTTGGCATGTCAAAGAATCCATTTGAATTCAGTAGGCCGTGTTCATAATGGCAAAATTAATCTCGGGAGTTTCCGACAACACAGTTCCTCATCTCTCTACTAGAAACGCAACAGTGTTCAAGGAGCTTAGATATTTAACCTCCTTGACTTTCATAGTGATTCAAGGAACAACGAAATTCGACATGCAAGCCACTCTCTGGGTGTCAAATTACAAAGCTTGCACCCGGAACCCGAGGCCATACGATATTATTATTATTATTATTATTATTATTATTATCACAATACTCACTAAACGTGCAACACTAACGTCTAAGCTTAGCAGATACACGTCCATATGAATGACAAAACACGTGTGAACTAACGATATGGGTCAGCGGAGCGCGCCAACCACCGGTTGAACTACGCACGTGCGCCCGCGATCTGTGCCAGTCACAGCCGGCTTAGCTTGCCATGTTTCCTCGCGCGTACATAGATAATGACTCTATAGATTAACAGCTGTTCTCTAACAGTAGCAGGGGGCAGAGACAAGAAAGTAACATAACTTCTGAACCACACGGTTACTCTCGCTTTGAGCACAAATAACAGGCGGCTGAGACAACAAAGTAACATAACTTGTGAACCACACGGTTACTCCCGCTTTGAGCACAAGTAGCAGGCGGCCGAGAGCAGACAACAAAGCGAGCGGTTCGGGCTCATCATGCTCAGGTATTGAATGGGCCACAGGCCACCTGCACTCGACTTAGCTCAGCAGGGGGCCTAGCTTCTCTTTATGTCCGCCATGGAAGAGCATTAGCCTCGGTGTAATGACAAATGAAGAGAAGAACCCCTGTTTGTTTTCTCCAACCATTATGTAAAATCCTCTTGCTTACAGATGTTCCCCGCCTACCTGTTTGCGTAGCCATGCAGTCTGCAAGGCCATGCTGCCTATTCCACGGGACAGAATATCAATGACATCACCAATGCCTCAACTCCGTTTAAAGAATCCAACCGGTCGTGGACTTCATGCTATAGATCAGGGGATCTTAAGCTTTTAGACACTGCAATCCCCTTCTTAGGCTGAGTATTACGGCGACCCCCAAGTTTTAACGTTAAAATAATAATTAAAAATTACAATAATTGTTACGTTTTATTCATAAAAGAACATTTGCAATTTTTTCTTTCGTTTTCGTTTTACCCTCCATGGTTGGCTTTTCCCACGGACTAAGCGAGGGATCCCACCTCTACCGCCTCTGAGGGTAGTGTCCTGGAGCTTGAGACTCAGAGTCAAGGATACAACTGGGAAGTGTGACCAGGCACTACGCCCATGCGGCCTCACCTGCAAAGCGAACAGGGGCCTGATGAAGGGATAGGAAGAGTTGGACGGTTAGGCAAGGAAGTGGGAAGGAGGCGGCCGTGGCATCCCGATATTTGCCCAAAGACGAAGTGGGATACCACAGAAAACCACTTCGAGGATGGCTGGGGTGGGAATCGAACCTCCTCTACTCATTTGGACCACCCGAGGCTGAGTAGACCCCGTACCAGTCCTCATACCACTTTTCAAATTTCGTGGTAGAGCCGGGAATCGAACCGCGGACCTCCGGGGTGGCAGCTAATCACGCTGACCACCACGCAACGGAGGCGACATGTAATTAATATTAATAAACATTATTTCAAAACTAGTTAATTCCAATCAAGCTCGAGTTTCTCGGCAATAGAATAAGAAAACTTAAAAGTATTCATAAAAAACTACAGCAATAACTCATTTTTTTTACTTTTTCTCCGTATCTCGCGACCCCCCAAGACACATCCTGCGACCCCCCAGGGGATCACGACCCACCGGTTGAGAACCCCTGGGACAGATAAACCCAAAATTGAACCTGATGGGGCGGGGATTCGTTTTTAGTTTTGTCTAATTTCTATTGCAGGTTCGCATCCTGGCGTGGTTAGTTGGCATTTGAGGGTGCGCAAATGCAGGTTATTAAAGATCCACTTCGGGGCAAAATTCCAGCAGCCCGTCGTCTCTAAAGTTGTTGTTTAGAGTCATCGTGGTCAAGTAGCCCCATGTACTTGGGTGTGTATGTCGCTGTGATGTCTGTACTAGTGTGTGCATTTGTAATAGAGGTAGGGTTGGGTTAGAAATCGACCGTAGCCTTAAGTAAGGCACCATCCTAGCATTCGCCAGGAGTGGAAGTGGGGGGGATCCACGGAAAGCCGCTTCCAGGATGGCTGAGTGAACACCGTTCCAGCCCTCAGACCACAATGAAATTACTTGGCAGAGCCGGTAATCGAACCCGGGCCTTTACGGTGACAGCCAATAATGCTAGTCACTACGCAACTAAAAGCCACAGTAGTTAAAAGGGACGTAAAACCACTATTATTATTATTATTATTATTATTATTATTATTATTATTATTATTATTGCACGCCGGCCTCTCACCGCTGGGTCCGTGGTTCAAATCCCGGTCACTCCATGTGAGATCTGTGCTGGACAAAACGGAGGCAGACAGGTTTTTCTCCGGGTACTCCGGTTTTCCCTGTCAAAATTTCATTCCAGCAACACTCTCCACTATCATTTCATTTCATCTTGTCATTCATATAATCATTGCCCCAGAGGAGTGCGTCAGGCCTCGGCAGCCGGCACAGTTCCTATCCTCGCCGCTAGTTGGGGGCTTCATTCATTCCATTCCTGACCCGGTCGGAGACTGGAAGCAGGCTGTGGATTTTCATTTTCATTATTATCGTATGGCATTTAGTGCCGCGAGTGTCCGAGGACATGTTTGGCTCGCCAGAGGCTGTAGCTGCTTCAAGCGGACAACCATGGGGTGAGCTACATGTTCCATTCAATTTCAAGTAGTTCCAACTTTCACTACCAGATTTCACTGACACCTAGTGGTGAACGTTGGAACTTTGATAGAGCGTTTCAACTAAATCTAACCTGCAAATGTATCTTCACACAAGTTTAATTAGTGGAAGGTTCTTTTACATACCATAAATCTATGACATGGGACCGCCGGCTTTACTTCCCCTCCGAAGGAAGGCATACTGAAGGATTTTAACGCTCTTAAAAATCCGATGACTTCAGCCGGGTATGAACCCGCAATCTTGGGCATAGAAGCTCAGCATGCTACCGACTACTTTGAGGAAATATCTGATGTAATTCATAGCAAAGGCCCATTTTTAGAGTCTTGTTGCCATGGGAACGATAAGGGCCTAGATCACTCGACTCGCGCACTTGAAATACCACTTTCGAATAAAATTTGAATTTAGTAACTTTTTAGGTATTTTTAGATGATACTAAAACTTTACGTTAGTAGCACTGATTTACATTAAAAAATGACACTCTGAGATGCTAGAAGAAAAAATCTGAAATTTCGAACGACTTTTAGTAACTTTACGGACAGTTGGTGCCATCTCGCGTCCGATAGGCGTACTAACTTTCAATAAGATGACGAACGCCTGAAAATATCAATGTTAATAATAATAATATTAAAGATTCCTGACACTCGCTCGATTTAACACGTAGTCTCCAGGAGAAAAGCTGGAAAAGCCTGGCCCTGGACAACAGAATTTCCGACTGCGCTTTGCGACAAATGTTTGTTGAAGTGTGTGGTGTTTGTCTACGCACCGTAGACTAGTAAAAGAGAAAAATCACTCCAGCAATTCCAGTAGACCTATTGGTAATGTTACTTGACGCCAATGAAAGATGACACGGCCCGTAAAGATTTGCACAATGTCTGTATCCAATTCTTATCTCAGTTTATCAGCAATAATTCACGAATTCCTCCTTCCAACTAACCAGGGTTGCCATATTACTGAAAACAAAACAGGGGACCGTGTTGTCGATGCATGAGAACTAGCGAACTTTGATTACCAAATAATAATAATAATAATAATAATAATAATAATAATAATAATATCGTATGGCCTCGGGTGCCGGGTGCAAGCTTTGTTATTTGCCACCCAGAGGGCAGCTTGCATGTCGATTTTTGTTGTTCCTTGAAGCACTATGGAAGTCAAGGAGGTTAGATATCTAAGCTCCTTGACACTATAGCGCTTTCTAGTAGAGAAATGTGAAACTGTGTTGGCGGAAAATCTAGAGATCAATTTTGCCATTATGAACACGGCCTACTGAATTCAAATGGATTCTTTGACATGCCAACATCGTATGACATACGTATGGTGATTTTTGCCGCCTTTGGAAAATCACCACGGCCAGGAGCGAACCTGCAAGCTTGGGGTTAGTAATCCGCCATGATAGCCACTCACCCACCGTGGCAAGCTATTAACAAATGAAAATACAGAAGTTATATTGACAACACAGGGCAGTTTATTAATCTATCTACAATAGGTAAAACGAAGTCCCCGATTCTTGGATGTAATTGATAATGTCGAGAACCACTGGATGTATTTTGATGCGGTTTTCATCATTCTGTAAAGGATTCCTCGAGGAAGGTTTCTGTAGAAAATCATTGATTTATGACCAAAGGAAGCCGAGCAGTAACGATTACAGTGAATCGAGTCAAGAAAAACCTGCAGTCCGTGCGCCTTTTAAGCTTACATGGGTAAACCGTTATCAATATATATATATACTATGAGTGTAAGAATTGTTCAGCATGAATAGTTCTACAAAAAATGTCCGCGATAGCATATTTCTATCTTTAATACATCGCCAACTATAAGTGTTTTTACGTTTTCATTTCTTCCAACAATCTCGATTCCGTGGAAATTTGAATTACTATCTTCGGAGAGAGCCCATCATCCCCAGCTGTCGAGTCGTGTCGAGTTTAGACTTCTGAGAAGAGTATAGCCTATGTGTTTGGAGTTTCGCTGTTCACCTCGGGTTTTCTGAATAACGTCTGGGACCTGTCGTCCGTGCGCCTTTTAAGCTTACGCTGGGTAAACCGTTAAATATACCGGGCGAAGCTAGAGGAATCTGTCTGGTAACCCGTGTCATAGTGATGGCTAAATAAGTGTATTTGTGACCTGGGTAGGAGGTGACCTTATTCTGGTACCATCTCGGCATTTGCCTGAAGTGGGAAACGAAAGATAACGACTTCAAGGATGGCTGAGGCAGGAATTGAACCGACCTTTGCTCAGTTCTATCTCATCAGGCTAAGAGGGAATCGCAGTGACTCCCAAGATGATGATGATAATTGTTGTTTTACGGGGCCTAACATCAAGGTTGTCTGTCTGTTAGGTAGTTAGCCCGAAGGCTGGTTGGATCCTCAAAAAGCACCACCGTTACGTTATGTGAGTAGATACCCTCAAAAACCCAAGGCAGCGCTATATTGAGGCGTTCTAGGCAAGAAGAGGAGTGAGGTAGTTTGCCATTACTTTCCTCACTGAGTCAGAACAGTAGTCCTAACCCTATGAGTAGAACCTTTCACAACATCCACAGGCACTGACTGTGCCCTGAATGTCATTACTAAGCACCACCCATACCTCAGTAGCTCCCATATAATCACAGCCACGAGTGAGACAGACATCGGTGATACTCTAGCCTGTGCCAACTGACAAATGCAAATGTACTGTATTCATCAAGAGATGGCAAACAGGCCAAACATCTAGGTTATCGGCCCCTAATGGTCAGAGTGATAGCGAAAATGACAATGATATGGAAACCATAACGAAAATTAAGCTGGCTGAAAATACTTACAAAATGTAGAGTGGAAATACTTACAAAATGTAGAGTGGAAATACTTACAAAATGTAATTTAGAAGAAAACTGCTCACAAAAGGAATTTAGATTGAAAAATACGCACAAAATATAGTTTACGTTCAAAATACTCACAAAATGTAATTTAGAGACACGGGGAGCCAATTCATAAAAACCGGGCGGGAATCTTGAAGAGAAAAGGAACTATGATGAAAAGAAAAAGAAGACTGATCCCTTGAAGAAGGAGGGAACGGGAAAGATGAGAGAAGGGCCAATTAAGGCGGGAAAGGAAGAGACTCCCTAGGCCTCGGATAGAAGAGAACAAGAGTTGACCAAGACAGGTTGACAGGAAAGAAGACGGAGACGAGCCCGGCACGAGTAAGTGGAAGCAATGCTGGACTCAGCTGATGTCCCGTGGTCGCCAACCCACGTCCCACTAAAAGTGAGCCCCTGGGGGTGACTCCCAAGAATGCTATCCACTATGCTACGAGGTGGCGTGGTAGAAGTTAGCACTAAAGATCATTAACCTACTGTAAATCTTCTGACGCGAATCCTTCTCAAATACCAACTGACTACGCCGATATTCGAACCCGCAAAGTTCGGTGCAATGAACAAGCGCCTTAACCATTGGACCACATAGACAACCTGCTTGTGACCTTAAAGTTGCTGTTTCATTTATACACGTGGCTAATTGGTTAGCGCCCCAGGCTTTGGCCTGAAGCGTCCCGGGTTCGATTCCCGGCCGTGCCATCATGGATTTTATTCTCCTGGGGTTAATTCCCGTGGCTCAGGGACTGGGTGTATGTGACGGCCCGCGGCGTCAACTAGAAAGACCTGCACTCGGCCTCTCATTAATTATCTCCATGTATTTGGGTGTGTAGCGGACCCGTGCGAGAAATCTCGCATGTTCATACACCACAATCATAATGAGAGACTTAAGGAGAAAGGTTGTTATGATTATAGAACACTATTTACATTTCAGTTAAGAGTTCAAAATTCTACGTTCCTTAACTTAAGAAGGCAATCACCGGTTATTCGATATTTATGAAATTATACGATTTGAGTTCTCGTTCCTTTGATTTACTGTTTCTGAAATCCATGCAAAATGATAAAGGAAAGACCTCAGAATGATTAAATGACATGAAACAGGCGTCACAGCGGCCAGAATGTGAAATGGAGCGTATTTTCCTACAGCAACAGTAGGCGCAAAGTCATGTCTTAAAGAAATTATAGATATTTAAGAAATTAGAGAGCAATTTGTCACTGATAATGCCTAATCTCTTTCATTTGAATGCTCACTTGTCACGATCGGTCGCTTGTGAGCGCCGCAGGAAGGATATTATATATTATATATGATTGTGATGTCTGTATTTTTTAAAATTATTATCGAATTTGGCCAAATATGGACCGCAAGGAACTCAAAACTTATTGGCTTTCTTTCTCTTCTCTTCCCAGAACTTCTTCATCCTGTCACTTCTTTGTTTTCTCTCCTCCTCGGAAATGATCCACTTGGGCCTCCTGCTTGGTGGTTTCTCCTGAAATGATTTTATTCCGTCAACTCGACTGCGGAACTCTCTTCTATCGTGGGCCTTCGGTGGAGTAATTCCAACTTTCACTGCATCCTTCTTCACCTCATCTACCCATTTAGATGTGACCTTTAACCCCATGATGTACTGTAGCTTAAGATCCTTTTGGTCAGTCTGCCTTCATCCGTTCGAAATAAATGTCCGTAGAACTATAGCCTCCGCTTCTTCATTACCTCTGTATTACTGTGTGTATTTATAATTCTGGTGAAGATTGGGAAGGAGGCGGCCATGGCCATTAGTTAAGAACCCTTCCGACCTGGAGTACAAGTGTGAAACCACGGATCAACTACTGCTCGAGTCCAAGCTCTATGAACTTGCGGGGTGAGGAGAAAGAGCAGAGAAGGGTCGGGCGTGAAGAGAAGGATCTGTCAACAGCCCACCGTGATATATGGTATTCCTTTCTATTCCAATACTGATAACATTCGGCCGTTTCTCAAACCACTGTGGTGTTAGGAATGACTGAGTGAGTCACCGACCAATGTATTTGGTTCTGTACTATGCACGGACCGAGAAACCTCATCACTCGTCAACACCATTACTGATAGCCCACGATGCACATTCCTCTCAGGTTCACGCAGCTTAGCATCGAGCAGTACTTCCAGGATGGCTGAGAGTACCCCAAGTTCCAGTTCTCGGACCAGAATTAAATGTTTTGACAAGAACCGGATATCAAACCCGGACCACCAGGGGAGACAGCCAAGAATGCTAGCCACTACACCACGAGGCCAACTGCTGTTAATTCATTTAAAGATTTCGCACATCATGGCCATCAGACCCGTGTACTTAGGTAACATTGAGCCTAAGATATGGAAGGAACCATTCCAGCATTTGCCAGAGGTAAATGTGGAAAGACGAGGAAAACCTCTTCGATCACTTCTCAGTTGTCCTGTTGTTGTTTGTGTCTTCAGTCTCTTGACTGGTTTGATGCAGCTATCCATGCCTCCCTGTTCTGAGCTAATCGTTTCCTTCTCCACATAGCTACCACACCCTACATCCGAGGCAATCTGTTTAACATATTCTAACCTCGGTCTACCCCTACAGTTCTTGTCCTCGACCCTTCCTTCCATAACTAAGCTTGCTATTCCTGGGTGTCTTAGTATGTGTCTTCTCTTCATTAGCAGTCGCCAGAAACATCTCTCCTCTCCCACTAGTCTTAATACCTCTTCGTCTGTAACCTTATCTATGCATCTGATCATCATTCTCCTTCAACACCACATTTCAAATGCTTCAATTCTGCTCTTTTCTGCTGCACCAATAGTCCAAGTTTCACTTCCATAGAGCGCCACGCTCCAGACAAAGGCTTTCAAAAATGACTTCCTAATACCTAAAACTATATTCGATGACAACAGATTCATTTTCTGTAGAAATGCTTTCCTTGCCTGAGCCAACCTACTTCGTACATCCTCTTTGCTTTGTTGTCCTAACGAGGTTACAATTGTCATCAGACCAAACATATATTTCGACTGTCAGTACCAACACAACGGCAGATGTGTGTAATCTGAGGAACATTTCGTAATACTTACCGTTGTTGTCGCATCGTTTACACCCATTCTAGAGAGGTCAATTACCCCACAGGTAGGTCCAGAGAGCTAATGTTACAAAATACCACAGAATATGTTCCAGGGCTCAAGAGGTATCCAACATCTGTAGGCTACATAATAATCTTACCATAAATGAGAATACTTTTGGGAGAGGAGTGGCTACGTTATTATTATTAGGTCTATTATTATTATGATTATTATTTATATGTTCACCAAGCCTCCGTGGCTTACGTTAGGCGGCAGCATGCCGGCCTCTCACCGCTGGGTCCGTGGTTCAAATCCCGGTCACTCCATGTGAGATCTGTGCTGGACAAAACGGTGGCAGACAGGTTTTTCTCCGGGTACTCCGGTTTTCCCTGTCAATAATTTCATTCCAGCAACACTCTCCACTATCATTTCATTTCATCTGTCACTCATTTACTCATTGCCCCAGAGGAGTGCGTCAGGCCTCGGCAGCCGGCACAGTTCATATCCTCGCCGCTAGATGGGGGCTTCATTCATTTCATTCATAACCCGGTCGGTCGACTGGAAGCAGGCTGTGGATTTTCATTTATTTTTTCATTATAATTATTATTATTATTATTATTATTACTTATATGTTCACCATGTCATTCGGAACAATTAACCAGGCAGCTTCGGTGGCGTAGTTGGTTGCATGCTGAGCTTCTATGTTCAAGGTCGCGGGTTCAAACCCGGTCGAAGTCATCGGGTTTCTTAAGAAAGTCAAAAATCCTTCAGTATGCCTTCCTTCGGAGGGGATGCAAAGCCGGCGGCCCCATGTCATACTTGTATGGCATGTAAAAGAACCTTCCACAAACTACAACTGTGTGAAGCTAAATCATAGGTTAGATTTGACTAACGCTCTTAGGTTCCAACGTTCGTCACCAGGAGCAGACTGCTGTGGCATCTAGTAACCAAGTTCAGAAATAGTTATCGTTGACGGTGGTGTTTGGTAGCAAAAGCAGTAACTACTTGAAAATTGAATGTCTGCAGTCCTTACTGGAATTAAAACAGATAACATGCACTAAAACAGCCATCACAATTAACACCGGATATCAGACAGAGCCTACACACACCCAAAGTACAAGGGGCTACATGACCGCGTTGGCAAATCTAACCTATAATTTCGCTTCACACAAGTGTAGTTAGTGGAAGGTTATTTTACATGACATTAATCTATCACATGGGCCCGCCGGTTTTACTTCCCTCCGAAGGAAGGCGTACTGAGGGATTTTTAACGCTCCTAAAGAATCCTACAACTTCGGCCGGGTTTGAACCCGCGTTCATGGGCATAGAAGCTCAGCATGCTACCAACTACGCCACCGTACATTACTCTATGGCCTACATATATTAAAATCCAACATGGCGACCATTTAAAATATTTAGACGGTTCTCAATTTCTACGAAATTATTACAGCAATCAAACTGAAATTTTGTACGTTGATAGAGGCAATTAACATAAGTAGGATAGGCTATATGAAAATAGGCTATATACTTCTTCACGGAACTACTCGTCCAATATGGTCTCCCCAATATTCAACTCATTCAGCCTCAGTCTCCTCTCCCCCTCCCCTCTCTCCCCCCCCCCTCCCCCCTTGTTTCCTCCAGCCAACTCATCCTAGTATTTTGCGTATAAATTATATTGAACAATCTTTTTGCTAGTCTCTTGTTGTCAATCCTAAATATTATTATTATCACAAAAATCTCGTCACGGATGCCATACGTTGTTGGCATGTTAAAGAACCCATTTGAATTCAGTAGGCCGTGTTCATAATGGCAAAATTAATCTTGGGAGTTTCCGTCAACACAAAGATCCTCATTTCTCTACTAGAAAGCGCTATAGTGTCAAGGAAATCAGATATCTACCCTCCTTGACTTTCATAGCGCTCTAAGGAAGAACAACATTCCACATGCAAGCTGCCCTCTGGGCGCAAATAACACAGCTTGCACCCGGCACCTGAGGCCATACGATATTATTATTATTATTATTATTATTATTATTATTATTATTATTACCGTCATACTCTATAGAGATGGTAGCCTGTTGATTACAGCTACCCCATTGTGTTCTCGTGTTTTGTAGCGAATTTTCCGCTTTGCTTCCATCTTTTAATAAGAGGCTTAAGAAGACAGCCTTAATGAAGGCAGATGACAAGATGAAAACAGATGACTCGCGCCAGGCTTTAATAATATTACACCCTTCAACATTAAAACACAAAGAAGGTCCTCCGGGGTCGACAATCAACTGAGATGGGTTTTCTATACGCAGAAATTCAGTCCACAGGGGAACTAAGAAGGGATGTTATTATTGTTGTTACAGTGTAGTTGTATGTCTCTGATAACATATGTTGTTGTTGTGTCTCTAGCGTGTGTTCTTTATAGGGTAAAAACTTTTTTTTTACTTTTATGTGTTTTTACATTTTAATTTTTTTAATTATTATAATGATTAATAATGTTATTTTTTGTTTCACTAATCTTTAATGTTTATATGTTTATTTTTAATTTTCAATTTATGCTCTTATTGATTTAATTTTGATATTCTTAATGAATTAATTAATCAACTAATTTCGAATTGATTTTTACATTATTTTTATAATTCTTTTATAATTGTAATTTTATTTTTATGATTTTTATTTCTATATTTATATTTTATTTTTAAACTTTAATTGTTAATGTTTTATTTTTATTTTTTAATTTTTCCTACACATTACCTCAAGTGGATACGTATATAATATTTGATTTTTAGAAATACTAGCACTTCGGCAAGGAAATTCTCCGAAATGTGTCTTAAAGATTCAACTATCAGCATCTTTGAAAGCAATAACTGTCCTTACGACACGGGGTTAATATAGAGACCACTATCCCATAAGGGTTTTTACTGTAATGCGGGCTTGGCGCGATACAGGGGCTATCATCGTGTTTATTTGGTTAAACGTACTTTATAAACAAATAAATATATTTCCAATGACTTTTCAAGAAATGCAAGAGTTTACCTGCACTATTGAAACCGTTTGTAAAATTTTGGTACAAAACGCACCTTCTAACTCCCTATGGTTTAGGAGCTTGAGGGTTGTGAAACATACATTTTAGAGTCTTAAACAATGATGATCATTAATGCAATGTTGCATTGTTTAAATGTAGGTTTCTTTGTTGTTGTTTTTGCTTTTTTATTTCAGGAGTTTCAACATCGTGTCTATTTTGTTCCGTGTATTTGAGCATGTGTAGAGTAGGTTCTGATAACGTACACATTTCCATGCGCATATAATAACCACGTAAGTGTTCCAATGCTTATACAGTATTTCCCTTTCCTTTCTGACTTCATATAATTTGTTTCTCATTACTATCTCATTCTTCTTTTTAGATCACTGTTTTAACGTCAAGCTGTATCAGATTCATATCTTTCATTTTATAACACATTGTAACAGATATGATTTCTTAAAATTTTAAAGTGTATTTTTCAACCTTTAAACCGGTAGTATTTTTAGTAATTATTTTGATAACAACCTTTGATATGGACAATTTTGTATGCAAGTCTTGCTTCTTTACGTACTTTATATACACCATTGGTCGCTACTAGGTTACAAGACACTCTGGGCAATACCTTTGGTCGCTACTAGGTTAGTCGATTGTCTGTGTGAAAATTAATACCTGTACTATAAACAAGGGGTCTGAGGCGTAAGCCCCATGTCAGGTTTGTTTTTATATATATGTAAAGCATTATTAACACACAGAATTTAACATATATGCATCGTTTTTAAACCTTGAGTGTCGTCCATAACGTCATGGATGGCGCCATTATGTGACTAGAGGGATTTTGCAGTGTAATGTATCGCGATCTATACTACTCCCCAATGATCATAACATCTCTACTTAGTATAAAACGAAGTCCCCGATTCTTGAATGTCACGGGTAATATCGAGAACCACTGGATGGATTTTGATGCAGGTTTCACCATTTTGTAAAGGATACCTCGAGGAAGGTTTCTGTAGAAAATTATTTATTTATGATCAAAGGAAGCCAAGCAGTACCGTAACGATTTCAGTGAAAAAGTCGAAAAAATACCTGGCGTCCGTGCGCATTTTAAGCTTTCACTGGGCAAACCGTAAAAAAATGAATATACTGCGAGTGTAAGAATTGTTCAGTTCTACAAAAAAGGTTCGCGAGAGCATATCTCTATCTTCAATACATCGCCCACTATGAGTGTTTTACGTTTTCATTTCTTCTAACAATTTCCATTCAATTACTGAGGTGACAGTTGACGAGCTAGCTAGGGGCGAGCCTATCACCCCAGTTACAGCCTAGCTAGCGAGCGAGCCTATTGCCCCAGATACAGCCAGCAGCTAACTGTCGAGTCGTGTTGAGTTAAAACTTCAGAGAAGAGTGGTGTGTTCGGAGTTTCCCTGTAAGTGCAACTCGGCTTTTCTTCATTTCGCCTGTTAACATTTCGTTCCTCAAATCACACTGTCAAGTCTTGGACGAAAGGGGGTTTTGTGTTTCATGCACCTCGCCATTCTTAAATTACGTCTGACAAGAATTCGTTGCGCATGCATCTCCATGATAATAAAATTAATAGTCCTGTCAGTGAGTTTAACCCATCATGCCGAGACGTAAACCGGATATAGGTCGTAGTTCGTTGACATCGGAAAAAAAGTCCTTATCACGTAATGCATCCATAACTGTTCCCGGGCGAAGCCGGGGCGGGTTGCAAGTTAAAACATAAATAATTGTGAAATGTATTACAACTATGACACAATATACTGTTATAGTGAACACACACAGTCAATCAAAGACCGCAAAGCTTCCACAGATTCCAAATGACAACCTTTCCCCCCCCTCCTTCGTCGACTCTTGAGTTAGTTTCCATATCTGAGGCGAAGGGTGCAGAAGACAGCGAGGCAGAAGGAGTAATGTGATGTCGAGGGCGCGGTTCTTGGAATGCCGCCTGACCTCGGCTCAGTTCTGAGACCGACATCTCAGATTACGAGCCAGGTAGACTACAAACATTCAGAAATGTGGCCCGAGCAATCCGACACGAGAATACCGTTCGCTTATCCCCTGTAT
Organism: Meconema thalassinum; assembly: GCA_946902985.2. Lineage (NCBI taxonomy): Eukaryota > Metazoa > Arthropoda > Insecta > Orthoptera > Tettigoniidae > Meconema > Meconema thalassinum. The sequence continues at coordinate 235,354,029 of OX336395.1, read as the reverse complement.
TAATGTAGTTACCGAATCATTTTAAAGGCTTGGGACATCATGGTCACCAGCCCTGTGTACTGGTGTCCGATAACCTGTAGGATTGGAGTGTGTGACATCACAGAATTTCCTTGGAGAGTGTGTAGAAGCTGTCTGAGATCCTGTGTTAATGTGATGGCAGTACGTGTGTGTGATTGGAGGCTAGAGTTTGGGCTGGAGGTGGCCATGACCATAGTCTATGTACCATTTACCACGGATAACTACAGTACATCACTTCCAGAATGGCTGAGGACGGAATATCGAACCCGGACCTCCAGGGCGAGAGCCAAGAATGCTAGCCGGTACGCCAGATAGTGTTTGTTTCATTTGAGGGGCTTGGACATCGTGGTCATTTATCCCCGTGTGCTTGGGTGTGTACATATATTAGATTACTTATCCTATATAGGCCTATTATTTCAGTAGTATAGATCCCTCCTGCGGCGCTCACAAGCGACTGATCGTGACAAATTAGCATTCAAATGAAAGAGAATAGGCATTAGCAGTGACTAATTCCAGTTTAATTTCATAAATATATTTATGTTCGACACTGACTATTAGACTATATGTCAGAAAACTGTACTATAATGAGGCTCAATATAACACTATTTTTCATTATGAAACAGTTTCTCCCACCAATCAGAGCTCAAGAAACAGTTGTTTGACCAATTAGATAAGGATAGCAACGCACCTGCGCTGAGTTCCACGGCCTTCTAATTTACATTTCACTGCGTGGCCTAGTGTCATCGTAGGGTAAACGAGGAGGCCATGGTCAAATGCAAGGCATTCTCTGCGTCTCATGCGCTCTGTTCAGTACATAAAACTGGCGAAATCTCGACAGATATTTATGAATATTTATGTTCGAACATAAAATAGTTATAATAATTATCGTCGAACATAAACAGTCGTATGCAACTCGCCTATAATGGTAATTAAGACACTCGTATGGAAATTACTCGTGTCTCAATTATTGCCATTATAGGCTCGTTGCATAATGTACTAATCATTTCTTTAAGAAATTGACTTTAAAGAAAATGTACGAAGTGTGCGATTTGCAGATACTGCTGATATAGGAAAATACGCTCAATAATTGATGTCCACTTCACAGTTTGGCCGCTGTGATGCCTGTTTCATGTCATTTTTACATTGCGAGGTCTTTCATTCATCATTTTGCATGGATTTCAGAAACAGTAAATAAAAGGAATGAGTACTCAAATCGTATAATTTCATAAATATCGAATAACCGGGGAGTGTTACAGCTAAGCTGTCAATCAATGGACTCAGCACACAAATACCATTAGCAGTGACGTATTGCATTCTAATTTCATAAATATAGATTTTTGTAAGAAGTGTGCGATTTGGAAATACTGTTGCTGTGGGTAAATACGCGACATCATTGTTGTTCAGTTCGCATTTTGGCCGTAGGGACGTCTGTTTCATGTCAAAAGTATTAAACGTTAATTCACTTTCAAGTTCGCTGTCAATCAATGGACTCAGCACACTGATGACATTTGGTTGAAATAAGACCATAACAACTTTTCTCCTTAAGTCTCTCATTATAAACCTATTAGGGAAAGTGAGGTTTATGAACAAGCGAGATATCTCGCACGGGTCCGTTAGTAAATACAATTTGTGTAATACCCTGTGCTACTGTCGAGTCTGTACTTGTAATCCAGGCGAGGATTGGGTAGGATTTGGCCGTGGCCTTAAGTTAGGAACAATCACGGCATTTGACTGGAGTTGATGTGGGGAAACCATTTCCAGGATGGCAAGTTCCAGGCCTCGGACCAGAATTAAATTTCTTCGCAGAGCTGGGAATCGAACCCGGACCGACAGCCAAGAATGCTAGTCACGAGGTGGACAACTACTTGTACAGGTTCGGAGGTTGATTCCCGTTGCTACGGCGACCATTCTGAGTGTGGTATTCCCACACTCACCAGGAGAATCCAAGGATCGTACCCCGATAATTACAGAGTCACAGTAACTATCGCAATAGGCTGTACACGGAGCTGATGACCAGCAAGTCCCTAAATTAGATGGTCTCAGTTTCTTAAGGACTGACCTTAAAATCCTACGATTGTGGGTTCATTTCCGATTCACACCTTGCCATGCCCCTGAGAGTCAGCAGGTGAAGACCGGATTCGATTCCCAGTTAATGTATTTGAGATTTTAGAGGGTTTAGATTCCACAAACTTCCTTCTTTATCTTATTAGTGGATGCCATCTAGCAACGAATCACTCACTATTTTGGTTTCACTTAGGTGCTTAGGGACATCGAGGTCATTAAGTCCATGTACTATTATATTTTTGCCACGGTGGATGAGTGGTTATCGTGTCGGACAACAAACCCCAAGCTTGCACGTTCGCTCCTGGCCGTGGTAAGGATTTTTGAAAGGCGACAAAAATCACGGTACGCATGTCATACGTTGTTGGCATGTTAAAGAACCCATTTGAATTCAGTAGGCCGTGTTCATAATGGCAAAATTAATCTCGGGATTTTCTGCCAACACAAAGTTCCTCCTTTCTCTACTAGAAAGCGCTATAGTGTCAAGGAGCTTAGATATCTAACTTCTTTGACTTTCATAGCGCTTCAAGGAACAACAAAATTCGACATGAAAGCTGCCCTCTGGGCGTCAACTAACAAAGCTTGCACCCGGCACCCGAGGCCATACGATATTAGCTATTATTATTACTATTATATTTGAATTGCAACCAATGGCCATAGCGGGGTATTTGAATTGAACGCCCGTAGGCTCCATCAAGTTCAATTTCAAGTAGTTCCAACATTGGCTACCAGAGAGTCACTGTCACTGACACCTAGCGGCGAACGTTGGAACTTAATACAGCGTTTTTCTAACTAAATAACCTACAAATTTAGCTATACACTACCAATTGTAGTGGTATGTTCTTTTATATGCCATAAATCAATGACATGGGACCACCGGCTTTACTCCCCCTCCGAAGGAAGGCATATTGAAGGATTTTAACGCTCTTAAAAATCCGACGACTTCGGCTGGGTTTGAACCCGCGATCTTGGGCATAGCAGTTCAGCATGCATACAGTAGGATCACTTGGAACAGCCTAATAACTTGTGTTATTTGTGTGACTATAGTTATATGACTAGGATTGGCCGACAAATGCCCAGAAAGAAGTATGAAAAAAAAGCTGGTATAAATCACACTCAGTACTGGCAGCGTCGGACTCGAACCTGGGATCTCCAACCGTGCAGCTACCCCATGAAAATCCATTCAGTGTGGCCCTCTGAGAGGCCTGGTGCAGGTGGGCGACCCACATGTAGTGATGAGGATGACGTGAATGATGCAAACGTCACAAGCACCCAGTTGAAATCGCATGGACCAGTCGAGGTTTGCACCCGTATCCTCTCGGGCCAAAAAATCTAGCATGTTAACCTCTTCGCCAGACCACTCGAGGGTAATAATAATGATAATGATAATGATAATAATAATAATAATAATAATAATAATAATATATTTTTGATCAAAACCTAATAATAATAATAATAATAATAGACTAATAATAATAATGTAAGCCTACCCCTTGTTTTTCCCGTTTTGAACGGGGTCGGGGATGAGATGCGATGAAAGCCTACGCTGCGGCTGTTTTTACGGCCGGATGCCCTTCCTGACACCAATCACATGAGATGAATTAATGAGAGATGAAGATGAATGAAACTGGTCAAGGATGTGGAAGGAAGCGGCCGTGGCCTGTCAAAAGGTACCGTCCCAGCATTTGCCTGGAGTTGAAAATCGGAAAACCATTTCAAGGACGGACAACGGTGAGGTTGAAGTCCGCAGATAGCTTGGCCCAATGGTAATGGTAAAATAATAATAATAATAATAATAATAATACAAAATCAAAATTATGGAAATCCTTCGGCATAGTTGTGTTCCATAAGCGAGAAATCCCGCGCTCATTGTGGCCATCCTGATGTAATTTCTTCCGTGTTTTTCCACACTACCTCCAGGCAAATGCTGGGATAACAACTTATTTCAAGTTCAGAGGCGCCTACCCCAATCCCAACATCAATAATTACAGCTACACAGACTCAAATAATATCTGTAAACTGTTCTTATCTTGTATTCCCATAAATAATAAATTCGGGCTGATTAGCAAGTATTTTGTTGTGTCCGACTTGTTAGAAGGGTACGAGGGTAGCAAGCTCACTGTTCGTTTACTCTATGAATGTTCGTCCGTGATCAGGGCCGGATTTAGACTTTATGCGCCCCTAGGCCCGTGGATTTTTGCCGTCCCCTTTTCATACCATCGTGAAGAAGGGAGAATTGGGACCTCAGAAAGGTATTTCTGAAGGTAATTTTTATTTTATTCTAATGTATCGTGAAGTAAAATCTATGATGATTATAATTGTTGTTTTAAGGGGCCTAACATCTAGGTTATCGGCCCCAAAAGTAAAATCTATTAAATAAATTAAAATGATGAGAGAATCAACTGTTTCTAAATTTGTATATCAACTATAAATAAATAGGCCAACGAGATATTAAACTAAGTTTAAACCATAGACTCATTATACACTTACAGATATTCAGATATACATAGCCTACACACTACATCATACAACCTGCAACTACGCATAATGAATTATTCAAATTAAACTTTTATTAATATTCGAGAATTAGATGTTCTCCTAATAAATCATACAACATTCCTGTTCTAAGGCTGAAGTCGAAAAATTTGCTGTTGCAAAACATTTCTTGGAAAATGATGGCGACAATATAAATTGAAAAAGTGTCAAAATTTTGGAAAGTTTAATTTAAATCATAAAATTATACGAAATTGGTTTAAAAAATCATAAGTAATAAAAGTCTGTTTAGTCTATGTTTTAACTGTAAAAGGAACTTTTCGAAGTACAACAAGATTAAAGGGGGAGCGTATAACAACAACAGAAAATACGGGAAGCCACTTGATAAAAATAGTAGGAATTACAGTTTTCATTTATAAGTGATGTGAGACAATTTTCCTTCAAAGTCAGTTTATAAAACCTTCCTTCTTGCTTTTGCGCCCCTCTGCATCGTGCGCCCTAGTCCGGGGCGTATTGGTAAATCCAGCCCTGTCCGTGATATATTTCCTACGTCACTTTCAAAATGAAAATAATTTTGGAAATATATTATAATTATTGATGCAGGTTATAGCATTTCTAAGAATGAGGGATTGCAGTGTTATCTAAAAATATACACCTCCTTGTATAGAACACTGGATCAATGTGTTTTAAGAACCTAGATTCTTCTTCGCCAAATCAATACAGGCGCAGAACAGCCCATGTGAAGAGAGAACACGGCCATATTGGCCTTACTACACCTGCTCTTTATTACGTACTATGGCCCCATTTATCAAACACAATCCTTGCTTATTAATCCGCAGCGAATTAGGGTTTTATTACTCAAAGATGCGAGAGAGCAAAAGAAACATTAAGTTCTGCCGCTCCCAAAACAGACGCGAGGAGCAAGAAATACACTTATACATTAAAAAACAACAGACAGAGCTAGCATCACCTGTGTTGTATTTGAGAATTAGCAATAAACTATCAAACATGACATACTGTCAAGATATTCCACCAAAACAAGACACGCGATCTGTCAACAATTGACAGATAGTGAAACAAAAGAATGGTAGCAATTATAGCCGCGAATTTCAAGCCATTTTAATATGTTAATGTCATTAATTAAATTAAGGTTATATTAAAGGAATATCATCTTTCGGTTAAAACTTACCTCTTCGGCAAACTCGAAATCGCCTTCGAATTTTCGTTTTCTTTTCGCTTCTGCCGCGGCAGCGACTAAGCCCACCAATACGATAATCCACAAAACTTTCATTTTGTGAAAACTGTTTCTAACAGGTCACTGTCCGTTTATTGAGTTTAATCGATTGTTTATAACTGTGTTGGGGTCAAAACAACACCCGCAAGTGCGGAAAGGTGTCTAATGCGACAGGTTCAGCACTGCTCTACCAAACCCACTACCAAAACAATATCCGCTACTTCACTGACAGACGCGAAGACTGCTGCTGTTTCGCTGTCGGCCCGACAGGCAGCGCTGCTGAGGCACGGGCGGGAAGGGAACTGACAAAGAGAAAATCAATGCTGAGCCGACTGTGACGTAAACTCTCGTTGCAGTGGCAAAGCGATTCCATTTCCTCCGCTGTTTTGGGGCAGAATCTGGAAAGGCACTGTCCGGGGATAATAATGGGAGTAAAATATGATTCTAGAATCGAAGACTAATGAAGGTAAAGTAATTCAATACTCCTTTCCAGCAGGAATTCCGCTCGCTACATTCTGGCCAACTTCATAAAGTACGCCATCTCAAATATACTGAGGGGGCGAGTCCAAAATGAAAGGGTTAGTCGTTTGATAGAGGCAAGCGCACGCTTGTTTCTACAGCGATCGGTTCGATATTAATGTAGGAGTCTCTATGCGTGTGTACGCAAGTTTCAGCCTCAGCGTACGCAAAACGTACGAGACCACCGCGTGGTGTAGTGAATAGCAACCCCGAGATTCTGAGCTGAGAGGTCGTGAGGCAAAACTGAGGAAGAGATGGGTTCAATTCTCAAATCAGTGGCTTCCTCACGTCCACTAAAAAAAAAAAAGTAGTTCCGTGACGAACTTTTCTTAAAATTATAGAGATTATATATCAACAGTTGGCAGACCTGGCACTCTATATTCTTAGTTCCATCTCTTAAGGTCCACAATGCACATGCACAATTTGGTTGAGGTCCAATAGATAGTATGCATGTTACATGCATTTAAATATTAAATTTATCAGCATGCGTAAAATCAGGTTGGCGACACTGCCATAAATGGGATGCTCAAATTTAAATCGAAATATTATGATCTATTTATGGTCCAATTTTGAAAGAACTGCATTTATTAGTATGGAAGTTACAAGTGATTCAACATTAAACCTATCCGCACTGTCGTATATCGGTTACTGAAAATAAACCTACATTTTCAGATCTATATGTATGCAAAGTTTAAAACTGTTGGCCTGCTTACCTTCTGATATATTGAGATTAGGATAAAAATGATACAGTGCATTTTTCAACAGTTGGCAGCTCTGTTGACACTAAATAAACCGCATATTCATATCTGCTCCGGTGCGCAAATTACATGCCAAATTTGGTTGAAATCCAAAAATAGTATGGCAGTTGAAATGAAAATCCACAGCCTGCTTCCAGTCTCCGACTGGGTCAGGAATGGAATGAATGAAGCCCCCATCTAGCGGCGAGGATATGAACTGTGCCGGCTGCCGAAGCCTGTCGCACTCCTCTGGGGCAATGATTAAATGAATGACAGACGAAATTAAATGATAGTGGAGAGTGTTGCTGGAATGAAATTTTGACAGGGAAAACCGGAGTACCCGGAGAAAACCCTGTCTGCCTCCGTTTTGTCCAGCACAGATCTCACATGGAGTGACCGGGATTTGAACCACGGACCCAGTGGTGAGAGGCCGGCGTGCTGCCGCCTAAGCCACGGAGGCCTGAGTATGGCAGTTACATGCATTTAAAGATTGGACCTATCAGCAGGCATAGAATCATGTTGGCAACATTATCATGTATGGGCTCCTGTGAATTAGTCTGATGTACAGTAATATTATCTATATGTGTGTCAATTTTGGAACAATTCCCACGCATATCTTCCGAGATATTCAACATAGACCTCAACATTCAATTGCGATTATTCAGCAGATGGTAGCACTGACATCATTTTCAAATATGACCGTGAGCTATTCAGGCATAGGTCTTTACTTTGGTTTCGATAGCTGCAGCCGTTTATGAATTGATAGGGGGGAGCACAGACAGACATAAGGACAGACAGACGGAGAGACAGACAGACAGACATACACATATTTGCCCGGATGGATCTCATAAGTTTACTTTTACAAAATGTGAAAAGTAGGCTGTCAAAACATGAATATTGCTTTGATGACATCCATAGTACATTCAGCAATAATGTGTGATACCTCATCAACTTGGCATCTTCATGGGCAAACTTTTGCTCATCCCTTGGCGTAAGGGTGGGTCATATCAAAAACTCTTTCATACTAAAGTTGTTGGTAATGTTTAGAGGAATATTGATCATTTTGAAAGGTTTCGATATTATGCCTATTAAGGGAGGTATATTTTTTTCTCAGTCACCTCCGTGGTATAGTGGTGAGCGTGCTTAGCTGCCGCCCAGGAGGTCCGAGGTTCGACTCCCGGCTCTGCCACGAAATTTGAAAAGTGGTATGAGGACTGGAACGGGGTCTACTCAGCCTCGGGTAGTCCAAATGAGTAGAGGGGGTTTGATTCCCACATCAGCCATCCTCGAAGTGGTTTTCCGTGGTTTCCCTCTGTCTTCTGGCAAATGCCGGGATGTAACCTACCGTAAGGCCACGGCTGCCTCCTTCCCTCTTCCTTGCCTATCCCTCACAATCTGCCCCTCCCTTCCCATCCCTCATGAGGCCACCTGGGCGAGGGGCTGGTTCCACCTCCCCAGTTGTATCCCCCAACCAGGTGATCCAGCTCCAGGACACTGCCCGTAGAGGCGGTAATGGAGGGATCCTTCGCTGAGTCTGAGGGAAAAGCCAACCTTGGAGGGTAAACCGACTAAAAAAATCTCAATTTTGTCCTCCCCTTTGGTTGGGTGGTTGGTTGGTTCCTCAGTTTAGGGGCTGCGACAACGCGGTCATGTAGCCCCGAGTACTTTGGGTGAGTAGAATCTGTCTGATAACCGGTGTTAATTGTGATGACTATTGGTGTGCGTTATCTGTTTTCAATTCAAGTGAGGACTGTAGGCATTGAATGTTTTCAAGTAGTTCCTACTTTTGCCGCCAAACGCCACCGTCAACGACTACTAGTTCAGAACTTGATTACCAGATGCCACCGCAGTCGGCTCCTGGCGACGAACGTTGGAACCTAAGAGCGTTTGTCAAATGTTTAACCTATATATAATTTAGCTTCACACCGGTGTAATTAGTGGAAGGTTCTTTAACATGCCATATATCTATGGCATGGGCCCGCCGGCTTAACTCCCCCTCCGAAGAAAGAGATACTGAAGGATTTTAACGCTCTTAAAAAATCCGACAACTTCGGCCTGGTTTGAACCCGCGTTCTTAGGCATAGAAGGTCCACCCCGTTAGTCAATGATAAGTTTTTGGCCCTTATCGGAAGAATAGATGATGATGATAATTGTTGTTTTTGGATTGGATTCCAATTTTCACATATTAAGAAAGTTATAGCGATACCGGCTTCGGTGGCGTAGTTGGTAGCATGCTGAACTGCTGTGCCAAAGGACGCGGGTTCAAACCCTGCCGAAGTCGTCGGATTTTTTAAGAGGTTTAAAAATCTGTCAGTATGCCTTCCTTCGGAGGGGAAGTAAAGCCGGCAGACCCATGTCATAGAGGAATTTTTAAAGCTCTTAAAAATCCGATGGGTTTGAACCCGCGATCTTGGGCATAGCAGTTCAGCATGCTACCGACTACGCCACAGACTTAATAGTCGGGTTATTTCACAAATATGAATATTTCAAATGTGCGAATAATTCGAACAATTCAAACATTTGTATGTTCGCATCTGTACAGCCCTAATATACACTTCCTTCATCTATAATTGATTTTTCCAGGCGCAGTCAGTTGGAATTTGAGGGTGCGCAAATGCAAGGGAGCCGTGTTACTGGCACGTTTAAGATCCCGTTCAGGGCAAAATTTCCGGCACCCCGGCGTCTCTAAAAGCCGTAGTAGTTAAAAGGGACGTAAAACCAATAACGTTATTATTATTATTATTTTTCCTTCGTTACGGCCAAGTAAGGACCACGTCATGTCAACTGTTTCTTCAACATTTTAATGTTGGCCCAGTACTCCTTCATTCGCAATCGATGTTGCACCTTTCTCTCCGTCGTCCACACCTTCCCGGTTTTTAGTTTCGGCTTAAGTTGAATACTCCGATGTTTTTGAAGTTTTTCCCTAAGTGGGCCGCTCCTGGATATCTTCACGTGTTATCCCATCTCCAACATATCTTTCTCTACTTCACTTCTTTTTCTCATGGAGGAAAGCAAAAATTCGGTTGGATAGCCGTGTTGATTTCATTCGGGTTATATGTCCATAAAAAGAAATCCTCCTTTTCCTCATCACGTCAGTTATTTTCTCTATGTGTGTGTACAACTCTTAGTTGTGGCGTCTTCGGAACTCGCCGTGTTCTTTGACTGGACCTAGAATTTTCCTCAATATATTATTATTATTATTAAATTTATTTATTTATTGATTTATTTAGCTTTAGGAAAAACATTGCACAAAGATAATTATAGTCTATATACATATTTACATAATAATCTATACACTGAGTCACAAACAGATATCCAGATTTGAGATGTATTCAATAGCCTTATTTGTTGCGAAGAGGAACTCCTGCGAGTCACCATGGAATGCTGGTAAGGGGCACGCTTGGACAACGTGCTGATCCGTTTGATGTTCAGCACCACAATCATAGCGCGAGGAAGATGTCATCCCCCATTTATGTAGGGAATCAGCGCATCTACCACTACTAGTTGGTATTCTATTCACTCAGGAATAGAAAACTTAGTTATGGAATGAATAATTCAATAAGCAAGGCCGTCAGTTAGTTAATCAATTTACCAATAAATCATCATCATTTATTGCATTTATGGGCCTTTAAGGCCTACAGCAGAAGAACAAAGGAAAGATAAAGAAGAGAAAAAGAGATAACAAAGGAATGAGTAACGAAGGAGGAGGTATCTACTGCAGATAACATTACAACGCTGCCGTCTCTAATTTGATCCTCCACCGCATTCGGCTCTACTTGTTGAAGTATCCAATACTCGATCCTTCCTTCGCACCCTGGGACGTCCGTTGGGCGTCTTCCAGCAGGTTGTGAATGAAGGACTCGGTTTTTGGATGGATTCATCAGCTCGAAAGATGTGGCCAAACAACTGATACAGATCATCCTTTGTTCTTCGTTCCCATTTACCTTCCGTGGCATTAAAACGCGTCCATAAATATTTCGAAGTACCTTCCTCTTGAAAGCAGAGATGGCTTCTTCGGTTGTTGCTGACGTCGTCCAGGTTTCACAACCATACAAATGTACCGGCCGTACTTGTGTCATGTATAGCTGAATCTTATTCTTCTGCGATAATAGAAGAGATTTAAATTAGTTATTCAGACTACAAAACACGCGATTAGTGTTTATTATTCGCTGACGCATTTCTTTCGACACTCCTCCCAGGGACTCACATCTAGTGGGACGTGGGTTGGCGACCACGGGACCCCAGCTGAGTCCGGCATTGTTTCCACTTACTTGTGCCAGGCTCCTCTCCGTCTTCTTTGCTGTCGATCTCTCTTGGTCAACTCTTGTTCTCTTCCGACCCCAACGGTATTAGGGTATCCGAGGCCTAGGGAGTCTTTCACTTTCTCACCTTAATTGGCCCTTGTCTCATCTTTCCTGATACCCTCATTCTGCGAGGGGTCAGCCTTGTTTTTCTTTTCATGTTATCTCCTGCCTTCTGCTCAAGGCCCACAAGGAGGCAGGGTGTATGTAGCCCCACCGCTTCTGGTGCACCCTGGATAGAGCTACACACTCAAGGGCTCACGGCTGGTGGGTTCGGGAATTGGCGACCCCGAGGGATTCCTGAGCTGGGTCCGGTTTGTCCCCTTTTCCCACCGACTTTGGGGCGGCCCTCTCCTCTTTCCCCTTTCCTATATGTCTTTCATGGCTCTCCTTCCTTCCAAGTCCCTCAATCCTCATTCTTCGAAGGTTGAGGGTATTTCTTTTCTTCCTGTCCTTTATTTGCCTTATCCTTTATTTGTTTACCATTTCTTCTTCTAGTATGTAAGTTTGTAGTTAGTATTAGTTATAGTTTTTCATTCTCTTCCCATATTTCTCTATCACCCATAGGCTACCATTAGGGGCAGATAACCTAGGTGTTAGGCCCCTTAAAACAACAATTATCGTCATCATCATCATCATCATCTTTTGACACTTCACTTCCATTAGTATGGATCCCAGGTACCTGAATTCTTGATCTCGTTCAAACATCAATCAACCAATCAATCAATAAATAAACCAACAGTACGCCTAACAGACGCCGGGTGTAGACTATGTCTCCTCTAATCCCAGCAGTCGGATATCGCTGCGAGCACTACCCATTACTGTCGTGTTTGACACGAGAAAGTCCTTCCGAGTGGCGATAAAAGAAGTGTCGTCGCATTCTTGTTCTCTCTGTCATCACTCACAAATGTGAGGAACACGATTCTCCAATAAGATTATCGCGAAACCCATGTTACACCAAGAACTCTTCAGAATTACTCTAGCTTTGTGAGTGTGGTTTCCATTTTAGGTTGCACAATCATATTTGAAGACCACACGGAAAGAAACAGGGTCAGTCCATTTTTTTCGGAAATGAGTTTGTGACGCATTCTGGTGGCCAGCTATCGGAACTACAGATCGGTTGAAATTAATTTCAAATAAAGCGGTAAGTCACCGAGATACAGAGGTTTTTATTTTTAGTGGAAACGGAAAGATCGTCCCATAGCCTATCCTCTAACTTTTTCATCATCATCATCATCATGTTTTTCAGTCAAGCGACTGGTCTGCCCCTACAATGAGTCTTCTCCACGTTGTTCGGTCTTGTGCTGTCCTTTTGACCATTTCATAATTTCGTAGGCCAGAGCTATGTAGGAAAGATCTCATGAAAGTGTTCCGTGGCCTCCCGCGAGGGCGTTTTCCGGGTATTTTTCCTTCTAGAATGTCGATCATCAGGCCACCATGTCGTAACCTGTGGCCAAGCCAGGTGGATCTCCTTCTATATATCTGGCGGATCATTTGCCGTTTTTCCTTTATTCGATCCAGCACCGTTATGTTGGTCATTTTCTCTACCCAGCTGATCTTTTCCATTCGGCGCCAACACCACATCTCAAACGCTTCTAGTCGTTTAATGTCACCTCTATTCATTGACCAGGTCTCACTGCAGTACATTGCAACTGGCCATATGTAGGTCTTAACCAGTTGTTTTCTAAGGCTGAGGGACATCGAGCGTTGACAAATTAGAGAATGCTTTTCACGGAATGCCTGCTTGGCCATGGCTATACGGCTCCTGATTTCAACTTCACATCGTAGGTCTTCTGTGAAGATCTGGCCAAGGTATTTAAAACGATTGACCTGTTGTACTGGTTCTTTATTTATGGTAATATTTAGTTCGTGTTCATACTTACTTATCACCAGAATCTTGGTCTTCTTAAAATTGATTTTCATTCCATATTCTGTAGCTGTATCATTTAAACATTGCAACATGTTTGTTAATGTATGCGGATTTACTGCAAGTAATGCCAGATCATCAGCAAATTTAATATTCTGGATAAGTCTTCCACCAACTTTCACTCCCGTATTTAACTTTACTTTTTATTTGTAATTCATGTACTTCCTTTATAAGAAATACATTTTGCAAAAAATCTATATTGCTTACCCTCGATTGAGGTGTTTTTAAGGGGAAATAGAATCACCTATCTTCACAATGTTAATTTATAGGTACATTCTCTTGCAAACCATGATAGCTTCATAGCTGAAATTTTTACAGCGTATGAACACAGGCATTGTGCGTATACTGACGCGATAATAATTTTTAATGGGAATAATCAGGGAGATATTAATATTTTTTTAACCTAAGACAGGAGGTAAAAAAAATTGTTAGGTAACAAAAAATAATATCTCCCTCATTATTCCCATTAAAAATATAATTTCATCATACGCACAATGCCTGTGTTCATACGCTGTACAAATTTGATGTATGTAGCTATCATGGTTTCCAAGAAAATGTACCTATAAATTAACATTGTGAAGATAGGCGATTCTATTTCCCCTTAAGTATTTCTTTTTAGTGTTGAAAGTTTAAATTGGCTCTCCTGAAAAATATACTGAATGTGACTTACCTCGTTCTTCCCGTGGAGTCTTCATTTGTCCTTTCGCTGAATCTCTGAACTTTATTGTTAGGTTACCGACAGCGGTGGCTAAGCTCGCTAAAGCGCAGCGTTAGTTCATGGGGCCAACTGGGAAGCTCTCTACTGACTCAGTAGACACGTGAGTTTGAGCCTCACCATCGACCGTCCTTGAAATGGTTTTCCGTGGTTTCCCCAGTTTCAATACCAGGCAAATGCTGGGACAGTACCTTCTGACAGGCAACGGCCGCTTACTTCCAGATCCTTGACGAGTTTCATTCATCTTCATCCATTCCATCTATCATTCCGGCGCGCAGGTCGCCCACGGGCGTCGACTAGGAAGACCTGCACTCGGCCTCTCCGGAGGATAAAAAAATTGTAAGGTTATTTTGCTTTACAATTTTTTTATCCATGGTTGCGTGACAATGACTGCCGAAAGCGATAGCAACGCTATGAACCATCTAAACCAAGGAGCATATTAAGCTACAACAGTTAGGGCGCAATTGCAGTGAGAGTTTTCCCCATAGAACGCTGCATCGTCGGAGCTGTGTGACGGACGTAGCGCGTTGAATCAACGCCAATTGCCTAGCATTTGCTGATAAACACAAGAGCGGGTCGGAAAGCACCGGATGTTGTCATAGCATTTATTACATAGGTGCTAAAAATCTGGAAAATATTTATTTTTATGTATTAAAAATACCTGAAATATGCGACAAAAGGTTTAAAAAAAATATATAATTTAGTTTATGTTCGACCCTAACTATTATGTGTCAGAAAACTGTATCATAATGAGGCTCATTATAACACTATTTTTCATTATGAAACAGTTTCTCCCACCAATCAGAGCTCAAGAAACAGCTGTGTGACCAATTAGATAAGGATACCTTCGCGCATGCGCTCAAAATCCAACATGTCTATATAAATTACCGAAATTGCACCGTCCATATGTTCGCGTAAATAAACTGGTGAATATGAGACAAGAAATAGCACTGTACCTTAATATCCCCAAATCGAATTTCTACACAGCGCGTGGTTTTGAAACGACTTCGGTGACAGTTTTACTGAATACTGGAGCACAATCTGAACATATGGCATTGAAGCACACAGAGCGCATGCGTCGGTTGTCCAGAGAGCTTGAAAAACAGAGATATACTACCCACCGCAGCACCCGATCACAACATTCTAGTGACTGAACAGATATTTATGAATATTTATGTTAAAACATATAATAAAGTTATAATTTTCGTCGAACATAAACAGTCGTATGCAACTCGCCTATAATGGTAATTAAGACACTCGTATGGAAATTATAAAACTCGCATACGCTCGTTTTATAAAAATACTCGTGTCTTAATTATAGCCATTATAGGCTCGTTGCATAATGTACTATTATTAATGTGAATATAAACAATATGCAGTAGTCACGAATGCAATTTATTCTATGTCTCACTCACTGCTGAAGAATTACAATACACAACGAGATACATCTTCAGGTTGTCCATCACAAATGACCAACGATTATCGCGAAACACTTATTCTGAAGCCGCGAAACTACGGTAATATGTTTCTTGCCCTTGAGGTGTTGTGCAACTTGGCATTGCTGTTCAGCCTTCATTGCTTTCCCACATGGCTGGCAGAACAGAACGCCCCCCTCAGACGAAAAATTATCTTTAAATTCTGCAACAGACGATAAATTGTAGTTGCTTTTACTTTAGGCACCGTAGAACTGCCTTCCACTGAAATTAACTGCATGTGAGTGACACTGGTTCCAGGTAGGCAAAACCATTAATCTGACGGATGCGATATAGTACCGAATGCGTGGGGTTGGCATTATTGACTCCTTCACAAACATGGCTGTCAGAGCTGTACGTGGTGCAATATGGCTATGGACAAGGAAATCCCGGCTTCCACAGTGAGTGGCACGGGGCGACACTTTAAGAATAACACAGTTGCAAGATGACATACGCTCTGTATGAAGATTAGATAGCTCACAAGTTCTTCCCCGTTGAAGTAACACAGAACAAAAATGCAATAAACTGAAAGATCTAACACACTGACTTAACAAAATGTAAATATTATGTCTTTTTATGTGTTAATAAGTGAAAAGCAGGAATTTATGTATTTATAGAAAAAAATGCTTAAAATATGTGTTTACATAAAAATATTTAATTACCTAAAAATCTGAGCCGTATTCATTACATATGGAGCTGGCAAGATACCTTAGTTGTGATAATTGAGACTTCTTGTGAAGTACTGTATTCCGTGAACATCGAATTTTCCAAGAGGAAACTTATCTTCTCAAGAAGCGCCGTGCAATTCTTACTTCTGGGGGAATCTCACAGAAACAATCCGCTTACTCTGGAGAACGAAATATCAGCGAGGATTTTCATAATAATAATAATAATAATAATAATAATAATAATAATAATAATAATAATAATAATAATATTGTCGTATAATCAGGGGTGCAGGGTGCAAGCTTTGCTAATTGACGCCCAGAAGGCAGTTTACATGTCGAATTTTATCTCTTCTTGGAACGCTATGAAAGTAAAGGAGGTTAGATATCTAAGCTCCTTGACACTATAGCGCTTTCTAGTAGAGAATGGAGGAACTTTTGTGTTGGCGGGAAATCCCGAGATTCATTTTGCCATTATGAACACGGCCTACTGAATTCAAATGGGTTCTTTTACATGCCAACAACGTATGGCATGCCGCCTTAAAAAAAAACAAAAAAAAAAACTTACCATGGCCAGGAGCGAACCTGCAAGCTTGGGGGTTGGTAGCCCGACACGATAACCACTCACCTACCGCGGCAAGCATCAGTGAGGATGAATTACAACGAGAGTACCAAATCATATGGTGCAGAAACATGGAGATTAAGCAAATGTACAGAGAGAAAGATAAAGGTTTTTGAAAATAAAATCCTCAGAAAGATTTTCGGATCAATTTGTGAAGCAGGTGAGTGACGAAGGAGAAAGAACAAGGAACTAAAGGAGTTGTATAAATAACCCGATGTTGTTGCGGAAGCTAATACAAGAAGGCTGAGATGGGCTGGCCACGTGTATAGAAGAGAAGAGGGATCTAGACTGCGACAAGTGTGGAGAAAAAGCCAGACGAGCGAAGACCTATAGGCAGACCAAAAATGAGATGGATAGACCAGGTAACAAAGGACATCCAGCTACAAGATACGTTAAAAAGTGTAAATGTGTTGTACTAGTTGGGCACTACGCTTCTGGTAGCGACAGTGCCCCGGCCATCACACGGTGACTGCGTGGTTCCGTTCTGTAGGGAAGGCTCTCACTGTTGTAACTCTATTATAAAGTGGGTTGTACAGCTTAATACCTTCAAAAGATAACTCTTGTTATCCCCAATTCTTCTTACATAAACCAATGAAACTGTTTACATGAAGGCGGGTTCGGTGGCGTAGTTGGTAGCATGCTGAGCTTCTATGCCCAAGGTCGCGGGTTCAAACCCCGCTGAAGTCGTCGGATTTTTAAGAGCTTTAAAAATCCCTCAGTATGCGTTAATTCGGAGGAGAAGTAAAGCCGGCGGGGCCATGTCATAGATTTAGGGCATGATGAAGAACCTTCCACTAATTGCACCTGTGTGAAGCTAAATTATAGGTTCCAACGTTCGTCGCCAGGAGCCAACTGCGGTGGCATCTGGTAACAAAGTCCTGAACTAGTAGTCGTTGACGGTGGCGTTTGGCGGCAAAAGTAGGAACTACTTGAAAATTCGATGTCTGCGAAGCCTCAATAAGGAAATAATTAGCAGAAAGCTGGAAATTGATTTAATCGCTTTATTTGGACCCAGATATTACTCTCCTAAGTTTTCTCCCTCGAGCGAAGTCGGCGTTGGCCCTTCTGGCCCTAAGAAGGTACCTTTTTTTTTCTTTCAAATATCTCCCAAACCATCAATTTCATCAACAAAATACCTGTTATAAAAATAATCTAAAGTACATGTTCTACAAAAAATGTTCTCTACGTCTTGTCTGTAATGTGAACCGTTACGATGCTACGACCATTCGAAGTGGAGCCCTTTTTGATTCTTGCGGAAAAGCTATGGAAATGCTATGCCATATCAAAGTTTCTACATGTTATACATATTTGTTAGCATTCCAGGTGCACAAGCTGTGAACTTGTTACACGTATAACAGCTTTTCAATGTAAACAACTATGGCATAGTACCTACCATTAGTATTATTATTGCGTAGTATTGCCATAAAATCACTCTATTCCACTCCACCTGGCGGTAGAGCAAATGGCGTTTTTTATAAGTGATGTCCCCAGAAGGCCTAATCCACAGTTCAAATGTCAAAGTTAGTCGATTTTAAACCGTTTTGATGAAGGCTGGCAGTCTTGATCGTCTGCCTCAATTTCTCCGACATCGCTTTCATCGTCTGTATCGGTACATTTGTCCGACGTCACAGGGCGCTCAAGATTAACATTGATGTCTCCGTCACTATCATCCATATCATTTGCCTTGCAATGAAATCCGATGCAGAATTGAAACAATATTTCCAGTTTGAACTAGCTCCATATCCGGTTGCGATCTTTGATGAAGCGGGAATGCGTAAGACGCAAAAGTCTGTGTTCTATAAATTATTCCATCCTGTTACCGATGAGCCCACATTTGAGGACCTACATCATGTTCTCGACGGACGATATCTTCTGCACCATGTAATATGGGACCAAACCGATACTTTTGTCGACATTAGTGCCAAATTTTAGTATTTGAATTTTTCATTCTGGTTCCGTATTCATGAAACAATACCTTCTTAGGGCAAGAAGGGCCAACGCCGACTTCGCTCGAGGGGGAAACTTGGGAGAGTAATATCTGGGTCCAAATAAAGCGATTAAAGCAATTTCCAGCTTTCCACTATTTTGCAAAATATTAATACTAATTAGTGCCAAATATGTGAATTTCGTTAAAAGATATTTCAAAAACAGTGCCATTATTCTCGATGGGTATCCTGACGACCCAGCAGCTCGCAGTACCAAGTCCGCTGAACGTCTTCATCGATCGCACAAGCATGATGCTACTAATGTTTTATTTTTATTTTTATGAGTCCATGACGACACCTCTGCCACAAGCAAAAATTTTGTCAAATGACACAAACAAACGAAGATTGATCGACTTTTTGCGCGTCAAATTCGAAAGCGAAGGAATCAAAACCAGACAAGCTCCAGAAGATGCCGATGTGCTCATCGTTACCATCGCACCCGAGTTATCTCGGCCCGACAATTCGGTCATTATAGTGGCTGAAGATATGTAGATATCCTGGTCATCTTGGCGGCTCGTGTGCCACCCTCCACGAAAATGTATTTTATGAATGGCAAAGGCAAATGTTCAACCAAACAACGACTATTTTGCACAACAAGTTTCAATCTCCCGCCGTGTGTGCAAGAAAACATACTCTTTTTGCATGCGTTTAGTGGGTGCGATACAACGTCTTCGTTTCACAGGCAGGGCAAAATGAAATTTGTAACACTGCTGAAGAGTAATGAGGAACTGCAGACAGCTGTTTGGGTTTTTCGAGACGTGAACGCAAACCCCGATTAAATTGACAAAGCAGGCCAGTTGCTTTTGGCTAGGCTTTATGACAACCCTGAACTGTTTTCAAAGTCTCTAAGCAAACATCGATTTAATCTCGCAAGCTTACCTCCCACCGAATCAGCGGCACGTGAGCACTCTTTAAGAACATACCATCAAATCCAAACATGGTATGGAAATGATACAAATCCACTGGATTGGGGCTGGAAAAATTCTCAATGTGGTTTGGCTCCCATACCTACGACGAGGGATCCGGCGCCACAAACGCTTCTAAACACAGTGTCCTGCGAATATTTGAAAGGATGTAACGCAGCATGTGGTTGCAGGAAAACGGGCCTCCGACGCTCCAGAATCTGCATGAATTGTATGGGACGGTCATGTACAAATGCTGCCGAGGAAGAAGATATGGATGATTGTGACGGAGACATCGATGTTAATCTTGAGCGCCCTGTGACGTCGGACAAATGTACCGATACAGACGATGAAAGCGATGACGGAGAAATTGCGGCAGACGATCAAAACTGCCAGCCTTCATCAAAACGGGTTAAAATCGACTAACTTTGACATTTGAACAGTGGATTAGGCCACCTGGGAACACCACTAAAAAAACGCCATTTGCTCTACCGCCAGGTGGAGTGGAATAGAGTGATTTTATGGCAATACTACGCAATAATAATACTAATGGTAGGTACTATGCCATAGTTGTTTACATTGAAAAGCTGTTATACTTGTAACAAGTTCACAGCTTGTGCACCTGGAATGCTAACAAATATTTATAACATGTAGAAACTTTGATATGGCATATCATTTCCATAGCTTTTCCGCAAGAATCAAAAAGGGCTCCAATTCGAACGGTCGTAGCATCGTAACGGTTCACATTAGAGACAACAAGTTCAGAACAATTTTGTAGGAAATTTACTCTAGTTTATTTTTTATAATAGGTATTTTGTTGATAATGTTGATGGTTTGGGAGATATTTGCAAAAACACGAAAAATGGTACCTTCTTAGGGCCAGAAGGGCCAACGCCGAATTCACTCGTGGGGGAAAACTTGGGAGAGTAATATCTGGTCCAAATAAAGCAATTAAAGCAATTTCTAGCTTTCCAGTAATTTTTTCCTTATTGAACTACCGGTCGCCTGGCCTATTACTTGAATTAAAAAACAGATAACACACACTAATACGGCTATCACAATTAACACCGGTTATCAGACAGATTCTACACACACCCAAAGTACACGGGGCTACATGACCGCGTTGTCGCAGCCCCTAAACTGAGGAACCAACAATCCACCTTACATAAACCAATGATACTGTTTACATGAAAGCTACCTCATGTGAAGAGTACAGAAGCAAATTATAAAACTGTCTTCACCACCAAAACATTTAAAATGGCGACTGTTAAGTTTCCCTGATATGTCAATCATTATATTAACCTATTGTTGCTCGTTTCTTGGAGGTTGCTTTGTAAGGTAACAGCTGACCTCTTTGGTTGGTTGGTTGGTTCCTTAGTTTAGGAGCTGCGACAACGCGGTCATGTAGCTCCGTGTACTTTGGGTGTGTGTAGAATCTGTCTGATAACCGGTGTTAATTGTGATGACTGTATTAGTGTGTGTTATCTGTATTTAATTCTAGTAAGGACTGCAGACAATAATTTCCAGTAGTTCCTACTTTTGCTACCAAATGCTACTGTCCACGACACCTAGCTGTGAACTTGGCTACTTATGGATGCCATCGCAACCAGCGCCTGGTGACGAACGTTGGAACTTAAGAGCATTAATCGAATCCAACCTACAAATGTGTCTTCACAAAAGTTAAGTTAGTTGAAGCTTGCCACGGTGGGTGAGTGGTTATCGTGTCGGATCACTAACCCCCCAAGCTTGCAGGGTCGCTCCTGGCCGTGGTAAGTGATTTTTGAAAGGTGGCAAAATTAACGATACGCATGTCATACGATATTGGCATGTTAAAGAACCCATTTGAATTCAATAGGCCGTGTTCATAATGGCGAAATTAATATCGGGATTTTCCGCCGATATAAAGTTCCTCATTTCTCTACTAGAAAGCGCTATAGTGTCAATGAGCTTAGATATCTAACCTCCTTGACTTTCATAGTGCTTCAAGGAACAACAAAATTCGACATGCAAGCTGCCCTCTGGGTGTCAAATAACAGAGCTTGCACCCGGCACCCGAGACTATACGATATTATTATTACATACTTAGTTGAAGGTTAATAATAATAATTCTTGTTTTAAGGGGCCTAACATTTAGGTTATCTGCCCCAACTGGAAGGTTCTTTTAAATGCCATAAATCTATGACATGTGCCCGCCGGCTTTACTTCCCCTCCAAAGGAAGGCATATTGAGGGATTTTTAACGCTCTTAAAAATCCAACGTCTTCGGCCGGGTTTGAACCCACGACCTTGGGCATAGAATCTCAGAATGCTACAAACTACGCCACAGAAGCCGTCAGCTGACCACTTTCACAACTCTCTTAATAAATGTATTATTTTTAATCATTTGAAGACCCCATGGAAAGAACGGAGTACGTCCAAAGGAAGAAAGGAAGAAAGAAAGGAAGAAAGGAAGAAAAAAGGAAGAAAGAAAGAAGGAAAGAAAGAAAGGATGGAAGAATGAAAGGAATAAAGGAAGAAATGAAGAAAGAAAGAAAGAAAGAAAGAAAGAAAGAAAGAAAGAAAAAAAAGAAAGAAAGGAAGAAAAAAGAAGAAAGGAAGAAAGAAAGAAAGAAAGAAAGAAAGAAAGAAAGAAAGGAAGGAAGGAAGGAAGGAAGATTGGAAGGAAGGAAGGAAGAAAGGAATAAAAAAGAAGAAAGGAAGAAAGAAAGAAAGGAAGGAAGAAAGGAAGGAAGGAAGGAAGAAAGAAAGGAAGGAAGAAATGAAGAAAGAAAGAAAGAAAGAAAGAAAGGAAGGAAGTAAGTAAGGAAGGTAGAAAGAAAGAAAGGAAGGAAGGAAGGAAGGATGAAAGGAAGAAAGGAAAGAAGAAAGAAAGAAAGGATGAAAGGAAGAAAGAAAGGAAGTAAGGAAGGTAGAAAGAAAGAAAGAAAGAAAGAAAGAAAGAAAGAAAGGAAGGAAGAAAGGTAGAAAGAAAGGGAGAAAGGAAGAAAGAAAGGAAGAAAGAAAGAAAGAAAGAAAGAAAGAAAGAAAGAAAGGAAGTAAGGAAGGTAGAAAGAAAGAAAGAAAGAAAGGAAGGAAGAAAGGTAGAAAGGAAGAAAGAAAGGAAGGAAGGAAGGAAGAAAGGATGAAAGGAAGAAAGGAAGAAAGAAAGAAAGGAAGGAAGAAAGAAAGAAAGAAAGAAAGTAAGGAAGGAAGGTAGAAAGAAAGAAAGAAAGAAAGAAAGAAAGAAAGAAAGAAAGAAAGGAAGAAAGGATGAAAGGAAGATAGGAAGGTAGAAAGAGAGAAAGAAAGAAAGGAAGAAAGGAAGAAAGAAAGAAAGAAAGGAAGAAAGAAAGAAAGAAGGAAAGGAAGGAAGAATGGATGAAAGGAAGATAGGAAGAAAGAAAGAAAGGAAGAAAGAAAGAAAGAAAGAAAGAAAGAAAGAAAGGAAGGAAGGAAGAAAGGATGAAAGGAAGAAAGAAAGAAAGAAAGGAAGAAAGAAAGAAAGAAAGAAAGAAAGGAAGAAAGGAAGGTAGAAAGAAAGGAAGGAAGAAAGGATGAAAGGAAGAAAGGAAAGAAGAAAGAAAGGAAGGTAGGAAGAAAGAAAGAAAGAAAGAAAGAAAGAAAGAAAGAAAGAAAGGAAGGAAGAAAGGTAGAAAGAATGAAAGAAAGGAAGAAAGAAAGAAAGAAAGGAAGAAAGGTAGAAATAAAGAAAGAAAGGAAGAAAGAAATGTAGAAAGAAAGAAAGGAAGGAAGGAAGAAGGAAAGGAAGAAAGAAAGAAAGAAAGAAAGAAAGAAAGGAAGGAAGGAAGGAAGGAAGAAAGGATGAAAGGAAGAAAGAAAGGAAGACGGAAAGAAAGAAAGAAAGGAAGAAATGAAGAAAGAAAGAAAGAAAGAAAGAAAGAAGGAAGAAAGAAAGGAAGAAAGAAAGAATGAAAGGAAGGAAGAAAGGAAGGAAGGAAGAAAGGAAGATAGAAAGAAAGGAAGGAAGAAAGATAGAAAGAAAGAAAGAAAGGAAGAAAGGAAGAAAGAAAGAAAGAAAGAAAGAAAGAAAGAAAGAAAGAAAGAAATGAAGGAAGAAAGGTAGAAAGAAAGAAAGAAAGAAAGAAAGAAAGAAAGAAAGGAAGGTTAACCCTCATCCAACCTCCTGGATTTGCCCCTGCTTCCAACAACTCGTCCACTGGACATATCTGAAGACCCCACGGAAAGAACGGGGTAAGTCCATTTCTTTTTCAGGAATGAGTTTATGGCGCATTCTGGTGGTCAGCTATAGTAACTGCAGATCAGTTGAAATTAATTTCAATTAACGCGGTAAGTCACTGAGATACAGAGGTTTTAATTTTTAGTGGAAACGGAAAGAACGTGCCATGTCCTCCTCCTCAAGGAAAGAATGGGGCAAGTTCAATGGCGTTTTGCTCCACAGCTCTTTACATTAGTTCAAATACAGGACCACTTTCAACGGAGCCTTTTTAGATTTGGAACGGTCTGGTGATTTACATGTAGACATCGAACCTGGGTATCAACCACACGAACCTGAATAATTTTTATGGTCTCTGAGAGCATATAACGGTAAGCAGCGCTCGATTTCTAGAGATAGATGAACCGGAACTGTAACCTTCCGTGGGATCTATATAGTGGTGGTGGGAGATTTCCAAATTATTGGATAGAAAATAAGAGATCTTAAGTTTATACATAGGCCTAAACTTGAACATTTCATTTAATTCCAAACTTTATTTTGCAAAACAAGTACTAAAATGGGTTGTTGTAAAAGCAGTAAGAAAGCACAGTTTTATGATTGTTTAGGTTGTCTTCGCATCCTAAAAAATTGTCCATAGCATCAACATACTATCATCATACTCCTTGACTCTTGATCTCTCCTCACTCTTCAATAAATGTTTTTATCTATAGTTTTTCGCCTCAAATCGAGCCCAGGTGGTAAGTAATATGAGACTTTTTATAGGGCGAAACAAAATTAATGTTATGCAAATAACTTATTCTAGGGCAGGGCCATCCACACAGCGCTCCGGCCTCGCTCTAAGCCAGTGCTCCGAGCGCTTTGGTGGAAGGTAGTTTCGGTAGTGGTGGGAGGAGCGTGGCTGTTGAGCACGCGGTCTGCCCGCCGCGCCGAAGTGAGCAATGTTTGGCTAAAGGTGCATTTGTGAGCGTTTCTTTTCGGTTCTTAAGCTTACCGAATGAACACACCGTGCAACGATGAGCTATAGAAACGTGCGCAATTGTTTACGTATAAGTTGTGTCCAGAAATATTCCTCCCAATTTGGAGAAGTTTGCTTCCTCCAAAACTAAAAGCTCGTAAAAACGACGGAGCAAAAGTCACTCAAGGTCTGTACTATTTGTTTATATGGGTAAAATGTTGTTGAATTTTCCTCTCTAATATGTTCACATTTCAGTTTGGAATACATCACAATATTCTTTACTTAACACTGTAACAGTCCGAATACTTCCCCTTAATTTATATGTTTTATAAGCAGCAAAATTAATTATTATTATTATTATTATTATTATTATTATTATTATTATTATTATTATTATTATGTATATTTTAATTATCATATCGATTCTAGATTTATTCCATAATTTCTTTATATATATAGAAGGGGTTTAATTATTGTTTGGCGGAAGTTATAAAATGGAGATTTTAGTTAGATTCGTTATAGGTTATATTTTATACAAGACTTGATTGGGAAATATGTCGTTCAACGTGTCGTCAGTTTCGCCACGGGTAGTCCGCCAAAAATAGACTTGACTTTCGAGATATATGTACAAACATTCCGGGGACGCGAGGCTTCTAGACAAAGCAAGTTGGTCAGTTAGCGCTGACGTCACGAATTCTCGGAAGAACATCGCATCAGGACGCTGATTTAAAATTACTTCAGAAGCAACCCCACGTGGTTAACCCAACTAATGAAGAGGCATGATCAGAACTTAAGGGATCTGGAGTGGGGAGCTACGTCATCAGGATACCTAATTGATTGGTCGAGAAATACTGCAGAGTGGGGAAGTTCATCTTCCATAAAAACCAATGGTCATCTACTCTCGAGCCCCAAATCTTCTCAGATTTTCTGAATCTTCACGTCTATCAGACATCTTCGCTGCGAGATCGCAACTTATCAGTTCAAGAAGTTTTAAAATTAATACTACTGACGTGAATATGATCGTGTCCTTGATCATATTCACAAAAGTGAATTTTGGAGCAAAGCCATTCACATATGTCAGTCGGGAGACGGGACAAATTGGTTCCCTGCCCGTATCAAGATAAGGATCTATACAATATTGAGGCAGAACCAAACAACATCCGCCAGCAAGATCAGAGGGAAAACCAGACTACCACTATGAAGAAGACGGCCGTGAGTTCCTTTACTAAATCCAATCAAGTCTCTGTAATTCTGTTTATGGCAAATTAGAATCCAGCTTTTGTTTAAATTTAATTCATATTCCATTTTGTAACTCTCGCCAATTTAATATAACTTCCAGATTTTTTTTAAATTCATTTGTTTCTCTTTTTACGTCTTTTGCTGCTTTAAATTTTGATCAATTAAATTTTGTTCTTAAGTAATGGTAGGACTTTCATTTCCAGTAGCTAGCTTTAGACATAATGCATACCTTCTCCCAGTAGCGATAAGACAATTGGTTAATGGCTCAGCTATACCACGGCTTGAGAGAAAGACATTTCGAGTGCTCTATCACTATTTTAATTAAATACTTTGGCACATCTAAAGTAAATGTTAGGTGTCCTGGCGCCCACACGAGCTGATTATAATCATTGCTAATGAACAGGTAAGAGGTAAGTATGCTATTGGTGGTGTGAGTAAAGCGGTGCTTGTTCTTGTTGCGATTCTTCTACTGTACTCCAGGAGAACGCAATATTGGAGCCCCGCCAGGAACGTAACCTTTGGTCACTTAGAAGGACCGGGAACGTTACATTTGACGCCCAACTGTGGAGATTTTGATATATGTATGTTTACCTGCAAGGTTGGTAACGAAACGTTACATTTGGCGCCACAAGCGTAGGCCCGAAAACCAATTGTTTGTCGTGAAGGGAAAAGGATATATTTCAGTGCAAGTATTTTTGGGGGTGATAATAAGTTTTTTTGTGTGTGTCGGTATGGCGGATAAAGATAAGATGAAGCTGCGAAGTGGTATAATGGTGACGGGAGATGGTGAAGAGAATGGTAGTAGCGTGAATCTGGAGATGGAGATAGACGAAGCTAGGAATTTAGCGGAGGTAAATTCTAATGCGACTAGTGTAGAGGGTAGTTCATCGGAGATGTCAGCACAGGATAGCATTTTGAGCATATTAGTTCAAATGAGACAGGAAAATAATAATAAATTTGAGCAACTAAATAAAGAATTAAAACATGAAATGGAAAGTAATAATCAAAAATTAAATAAAGAATTAAAACATGAAATGGAAAGTAATAATCAAAAATTAAATAAAGAATTAAAGCATGAAATGGAAAGTAATAATCAAAAATTAAATAAAGAATTAAAACAGGAGATGGAAAGTAATAATCAAAAATTAAATAAAGAATTAAAACAGGAGATGGAAAATAATGGTCAGAAGTTAAATAAAGAATTAAAACAGGAGATGGAAAGTAATAATCAAAAATTAAATAAAGAATTAAAACAGGAGATGACGAAATTAAATCAGGGACTAAAGCATAATAGTCAGAAAGTAGATAAGGTCGTCAAAGAGACAGAGAGGTTAGGTAAGATGTATGAGCAGCTTGAAGTAGATATTATAACATTTAAAGAAACAGTGAAGGAAGACATTCAGAGGTACATGAAGGTGGAAGCAGGTCAAATAAGGGTAGAAATTGAACAAAAGTTACAGGTGGTAGGAAATGAAATTAGGGAGCTTAACCAGCAGATAGGGGAGAAAGTTAAGGAAGTAACGGTTGAGATAAAAGAGCATAGTAAGAGAGAGGAGAAGAGAATTAATGAAAAGATAAGAGTAGAAATAACGAGGATAAGGAAAGTAGTAAATACTCAGGAGATGAAAATGCAGAAAGCCATTGATGAAGAAAATAGACGGACGAAAGAAGAATTCAATGTTAGCATAAAGGAATCACAGCAGGAGATGAGGAAGAGCTTTCAGAGAATGGTAGATGAAAGAATGAACATTAAATTAGCTGGGATGGAGAAACGTATGTTGGATCGAATGCAACAAGGGGTCTCAGACAAGCACGAAAAACAGAAGGTGGAAGGGGGGAAGGCCAGGAAGGGAAGGAAGGAGAAAAAGCAGAATATTACGGTAGAGAAGACATTAGTTGAAAATAGAATAGATGTTGAGGAGGGGCAGGAAATAGATGAGAGTAGAGAAAAAGAGCAGCAGTTAACGAAGACGTTAGAGAAAAATCGTGTAGAGGATGAAGAAATGCTGGAAGTAGGAAAGAGGAGTTTAGAGGTAAGTAACGAGCAGATTATCGAAGTTAGAAGTCCTAGGAGTAGAAAGGAAGTAGAGAAACAGATTACGATGCTAGAAGAAATGGAAGGAAGATTGAAAGAAAGAGATAAAGAATATAGAATGCAATGGCTTACAGTAGTGGCTACGGTAGGTGAAACTAGGGGAGAGGGGAAGTGTAGTTTTGTGGTTGATAAGAGTAGTACTGAGGAGGGAGAAACTATCGTTCTTAGAAGAGAAGAAATAATTACAGTGAAACGAGAGAAAGAAAAAGAGGAGGATGATAAAAAGTTAGGAAGGCACGGTAGGGCATTCATGTAATGCGAGGTCAGATTTCCAGTCGTTGATATTCCCAGCCAATACTCTATTTAGTGGTTATGACCTAAATGTAAGAGATGATCTCTTGTGCGATTATGATGAAAAGGTGACAAAACCTAGTGATATTGAAAATTTAAATTCCGTCATTAGCATAAATGTGTTGAGGGCGCGTATAGATACGCTTATAGATACAGGGTGTGTCAAGAGTTGCATTAGCTTGTCATTTTATAATAGGATGAGAGACGAAGGTGTAATATTTCAAGAAATCCCTATCAAATCAACTTTTGTAATAACAGCTGTAGGTAAAAAGTCTCATGTCATTTCTAAGCAGGTTCTGGTGGAAATTTGTATTAATAATGTAATAGGTATGCAGGTATGTTTGGTGATCCCAAACCTTGTGTTTTCCTTGATATTGGGTACTGATTGGTTGTCTGCTAATCAGGTTCAGGTGTGTTACGATGAGAGGTGTATTAGAATGAAATGGGGGAAGAAAGCTGTGATTATTGCATTTAATGAGCCAGGTAAGAGTGATTATTCTCAAAGAGTGTGCGTTATTAAAGTGATTTTGTCAGGTGACAATAAGGTGGGAAGTAGTGACGATGGTTTTAATTTTATTGGCAGTTTGCTGACTAATGACAATCTAGAGGATGCATTATGTCAGGCTGTGGAAGAAAGTTCTTTAGGCATTGATCAGAGGGATCAATTATTGGATGTTTTAGTAAGGAATAGTAGAGTTTTTGAGAATCGGATTGGCGAGGCCAATTGCTACACACACTCATTAAATGTAATTGATCGCAAAGTCTTTGTAGGTAATAGATACCCTATCCCATTTAAATACCAAGAGGCAGTACAACAGCAGATTGACGACATGTTAAGAGATAAGATCATTGAACCATCCTTAAGCCCATATGCTAACTCCTTAAGTACCGTACCTAAAGATGAGTACACCCTTTAAGAAAATACGTGGAATGAGTCAGGTAAGGACTCGTGTGTAACGGAACAACATGTGTCAATGCCCTGGTATACAATTAGTAGTTTTAAAGAGATAGGTAACTAAGTTTACAAGAGGCATATCCGACTGTTGACACATATACTGGAATGAGTGAGTTATCTGAATCAGATAAGCGAAGGGTGACCTAGTACCTTATATTTTGGAATTAATGGGGTAACTTGCACTCAAATATTATGCCTATGTATAAAACTATGCTTTCTTGTTTTATGTGATATAGATAAAATTTTGTAAATTCATTACAGAGTACTTGCGAGGAATCAAGTATGCAGGATTATCACATGCGTGTGATGTGTCGTGTGATGAATTAGTGAAGGCAATATTTATTATAATTATTCTGGAGACAAGAAAAATAACGATTTGAATTAAAACGATACAAGTCTCTCAGAATATCAGCCTAACAAACGAGTGTTAGTATGAATGAAATCATACATATCAGGAAGAAAGAAATGAACATTGACGCTTTAAAGCAACAACAAAGTATTCATTGTTGTAAATATTGAAGGGTATATATGTATATTTTTAATGTTGAAGGGTATAATTTTGTATGATGCTGTTAATTGTTAGGTTAAATGTGTATATAATTTGTTCGCCCAAATCTAAGATTGGACAAAAAATTCTAAGGGCGATGTAACAGTCCGAATACTTCCCCTTAATTTATATGTTTTATAAGCAGCAAAATTAATTATTATTATTATTATTATTATTATTATTATTATTATTATTATTATTATTATTATGTATATTTTAATTATCATATCGATTCTAGATTTATTCCATAATTTCTTTATATATATAGAAGGGGTTTAATTATTGTTTGGCGGAAGTTATAAAATGGAGATTTTAGTTAGATTCGTTATAGGTTATATTTTATACAAGACTTGATTGGGAAATATGTCGTTCAACGTGTCGTCAGTTTCGCCACGGGTAGTCCGCCAAAAATAGACTTGACTTTCGAGATATATGTACAAACATTCCGGGGACGCGAGGCTTCTAGACAAAGCAAGTTGGTCAGTTAGCGCTGACGTCACGAATTCTCGGAAGAACATCGCATCAGGACGCTGATTTAAAATTACTTCAGAAGCAACCCCACGTGGTTAACCCAACTAATGAAGAGGCATGATCAGAACTTAAGGGATCTGGAGTGGGGAGCTACGTCATCAGGATACCTAATTGATTGGTCGAGAAATACTGCAGAGTGGGGAAGTTCATCTTCCATAAAAACCAATGGTCATCTACTCTCGAGCCCCAAATCTTCTCAGATTTTCTGAATCTTCACGTCTATCAGACATCTTCGCTGCGAGATCGCAACTTATCAGTTCAAGAAGTTTTAAAATTAATACTACTGACGTGAATATGATCGTGTCCTTGATCATATTCACAAAAGTGAATTTTGGAGCAAAGCCATTCACATATGTCAGTCGGGAGACGGGACAAATTGGTTCCCTGCCCGTATCAAGATAAGGATCTATACAATATTGAGGCAGAACCAAACAACATCCGCCAGCAAGATCAGAGGGAAAACCAGACTACCACTATGAAGAAGACGGCCGTGAGTTCCTTTACTAAATCCAATCAAGTCTCTGTAATTCTGTTTATGGCAAATTAGAATCCAGCTTTTGTTTAAATTTAATTCATATTCCATTTTGTAACTCTCGCCAATTTAATATAACTTCCAGATTTTTTTTAAATTCATTTGTTTCTCTTTTTACGTCTTTTGCTGCTTTAAATTTTGATCAATTAAATTTTGTTCTTAAGTAATGGTAGGACTTTCATTTCCAGTAGCTAGCTTTAGACATAATGCATACCTTCTCCCAGTAGCGATAAGACAATTGGTTAATGGCTCAGCTATACCACGGCTTGAGAGAAAGACATTTCGAGTGCTCTATCACTATTTTAATTAAATACTTTGGCACATCTAAAGTAAATGTTAGGTGTCCTGGCGCCCACACGAGCTGATTATAATCATTGCTAATGAACAGGTAAGAGGTAAGTATGCTATTGGTGGTGTGAGTAAAGCGGTGCTTGTTCTTGTTGCGATTCTTCTACTGTACTCCAGGAGAACGCAATATTGGAGCCCCGCCAGGAACGTAACCTTTGGTCACTTAGAAGGACCGGGAACGTTACAACACTTGCGTTCGTTTCCTGCACATTCAATACATCGGATTGCCATTCAAATTGTATATGCGGTATATTTTTTATGGCAAAACAGCCCTATCAATATGATGTCAACAAACCCACACAAAAGCCGTCGGCCGCACGACTGTACGTACCGTGGTCCGAGCATCGTCCGTCTCAGGTCTCCTCGCTGCCACAGTGTAGTGGTGGTAGTGGAAGGAGCGCTAGTCTGACTACCAAGTGCTCCCCGAGCGCAATGACTGGATGGCCCTCTTCTAGGGGTATATTTTCAGAGCTCCTGCCAATAAGATATCTTATGAAAAACTAGTTGAAGTACCCGTGCTTCGCTACGCGTCATAATTAAATTAAAATGTGAAGGTGACAGTGTTAAACAGGGGATAGGCGAGGTGCTGCGCAGAGGGAGATTAAGGATGGAACATTTTGTCCAACTACACCGCTCGGCGTTGACCGTGTTTTATAGCACAAATTTAGGTTTTACTCGCTAACCGTTGGAGATACCTTTCGGATAGAAAATGTAATTTTAAACCTCGTATATCCCATCAAAAGTTTGCTATTTCTTAGCGTTCTCTTTTTATTTGAAATGGAAATATGAAAGTTTTAAACCAAAGGGTGTAGAGACGTCACTAAAATGGTCGCCATCTTTAAATAGGGCAAAATATTGAAATCAAAAGAAACCTATATGTTAACCAGGTAAATCAGCTACTTCCATGTAAAATTCATGTAAATCGGACCAGTGGTACTTGCGTGATTGAGTAATACACAGACACACACCATCTCATTTTTTGCCTCGCTTCGCTCGCGTCATAGTCGTGTCATATTGTTATTCAATGAAATGCAGGTTTAACCCCGTTACCACCACTTTAGAACCTGAATATCCAAAAATCCCTCCTTAGTAGACTTTTTCGACACACAACAAACATATCCCCAAAATATCATTCTTCTAACTTTAATAGTTTGGGTTGGTCGATGAGAGTGAACATCCAAAAATCCTTCCTTAGTGGACGTTTTTCTTCCAGAATTTCACCCCTCCCCATAGGCCCCTTAAATTGGATTTATGAAAAAACGGTCGAACACCTATTTATTTTATTTATTTATTTATTTATTTTTAATCTGATTGATTTCCTCTGAGTTTCAAACTCCTCGCCTATGTCGTTTAAGAGATACACGCTCTGTTAAGAATCTTTCAACCCCCACTTTTCATCCCTTTCACCTCATAATATACACTACATCGAAAAACCATTAGACATGTGTCAGCTTATTTTTAATGATTAGTATATATGCCAAGTATCACATCCCCAAATGAAACCACTCGTGAGATATTGTTATTCATTGAAATGCCCGTTTATCCCCTTAACACCTATTTAGAACCTGAATATTCAAAACTCTTTCCTTAGTGGACGTTTTCGACATACAACGAACATATCTCCAAAATTTCATGTTTCTAACTTCAATAAGTTTGACTGGGCGATGATGAGTGAGTCAGCCAGGACATTTTCTTTAATTTATTTTTGATAACTTCACCCGTCCCCATGAACCCCTTATATTGGATTTTTGAAACAAACGGTCGAACACCTACTTACTTATTTAAAACTGTTTTCCCCCTGAGTTTGATGAGTTAGTAAGTGAGTTAATCAGTTAGGACACTTTCTTTCCTGTCTTTTTCCCCAGAATTTCACCCCTCTCCAAGGGCCCCTTAAATTGGATTTATGAAAAAACGGTCGAACACCAATTTACTTGTATTTTAAGCTGTTTTTCCCGCCGAATTTCAAACTTCTCGCCCCTTTCACCTCATAATATACACCACATCGACAAACCCTTCGACATATGTCTGATTATTTTTAATGATTAGTTTATATACCGAATATTACATCCCCAAAGAAACAACTCATGAGATATCGTTATTCAATGAAATGCACGTTTACCCCCTTAACATCTCTTTAAAACCCGAATAAACAAAAATCATTCCTTAGTTGACGTTTTCGACCTACAGCGAACATATTCCCAAAATTTCATGTTTCCAACTTTAATAGTTTTCGCTGGGCGTGATGAGTGAGTCAGACAGGACATTTTCTTTCAATTATTTTTACCACAATTTCACCCCTCCCCATGGGCCCCTTAAATTGGATTGATGAAAAAACGCTTGAACACCTATTAACTTATTTTTAAGCTGTCTTTTTCCCCTGAGTTTGATGAGTGAGTGAGTTAGTCAGTCAGTTAGGACATTTTCACTCCTTTCTTCCCCCATAATTTCACCCCACCCCATGGGCCCCTTAAATTAATTTATGAAAAAACGGCCGAACACCGATTTACTTATTTTTAGGTGATTTTTTTCCCGCTGAGTTTTAAATTTCTCGCCTATGTCGTTTAACAGATAGGCCAACACGCTCCGTTAGGAATCCTTCAACCCCCACTTTTCACCCCTTTCACCTCATAATAATACACCACATCGAAAAACCCTTAGACACATGTCTGCTTATTTTTAATGATTAGTTTATATGCCGAGTATCACATCCACAAATGAAACCACTCGTGAGATATTGTTATTCAATGAAATGCAGGTTTAACCCCCTTAAAACCCCTTTAGAACCATAATATCCAAAAATCCTCCCTTAGTGTACGGTTTTAACATACAACGAACATATCCCCAAAATGCCATGTTTCCAACTTCAATGTTTTGGGCTGGGCGATGATGAGTGAGTGAATGAGTCAGGACATTTTCTTTCATTTTTTTTCTTCAGAATTTCACCCCTCCCGATGAACCCCTTCAATTTGATTGATCAAAAAAAAACTGTCGAACAGCTATTTACTTACTTTAAAGCAGTTTCCCCCCCTGAGTTTGATGAGTGAGTCAGTCAGTCAATCAGTTAGGACACTTTCTTTCCTGATTTCCCCCCCCCCCCAGAATTTCACCCCTCCCCATGGGCCCCTTAAATTGGATTTATGAAAAAACGGTCAAACACATTTACTTCTTTTTTATGCTTATTTTTTCCGCTGAGTTTCAAACTCCTCGCCTATGTCGTTTAAGAGATACACGCTCCGTTAGGAATCTTTCAATCCCCACTCTTCACCCCTTTCACCTCATAATATACACCAAATCGAAAAACTCTCAGACCCGTGTCTTCTTATTTTTAATGATGAGTTTATATGCCGAGTATCACATCCCCCAATGAAACCAATCGGGAGATATTGCTATTCAATGAAATGCAGGTCTACCCCCTTAACACCCTTTTAGAACCTGAATATGCAAAAATCCCCTCTTAATGGGTAATTGCGTCCCTTGAGGAAGCTGCATACCAAATTTCATTCCAATCCGTTCGGTGGTTTCTGAGATTTCGTGATGAATGAATGATTGAGTGAGTGGTATTTGACAAATATATAGTAGAAGATGGTGTCAAGTCTTTGTTATGCTAAACTCGGTTGACAGTGCTGTGTGAGTAGTTGAGTAACTAACGGGGTTTCAAGTAAAGATCCTCATTTTCTATACCGGTAGTGCAGAGCGCAAATGGCATCCAGTCGGCCGTGTCTCGACTTGAGCTATGTTGCCATGGAAACTATCTGCATTGCCATTCCTTCATGAGTATATTTTATGATTTGATTAGCCTGTACTTGAGTGCAAAAGGGCAGAAATCAGAAGAATGAGAAAGACTATCGAAAATTCATGTAGCCAGCGGTTCGTTCTGGGTCCTAAACTATGTGTATGCAAAATTTGGTTGAGATTGGTGGAACGGTGTAGATTTGTATACGGAACAGACCCACCCACCCACATACATACATACATACATACATACATACATACATACAGACGTTCACTTTTATATATAAGATATGCAGACTTTCTATTACTTCAACAGTGTTGTGGCCAGGAAGCAAAATGTTCTATTTGAATCTACCTCATGAGGAACGCAAAACCAACCAAAGCACACTAGGAACTACTGTACAAGGTGGCCACGAAGTTCCGTTACCCCGATATTAATCCGATCGTAAACAATGGCTGATACGTCTACAACGTGCTACAGCGAGTTGCTGGGTGTATGACAAAAGCCTATTGATGAGATCTGTTCTGAGGTTCGGCTGTTTATTGTAATGGAAACATATACAGGTGATGTAAAGCATAAGATGATGATGATTGTTGTTTTATGGGGCCTAACAGCTAGGTTATCGGCCCCTAATGAAATGAATTGATATGAAATGAAGGAATGAAGATAAAAACAGCTCACTGCCATGGATGAAACGAAAATGGTTTGGATAAAACCGGAAAGGAGACGAAGGATCAAGAAGACATTATGAGGAGCGGAAGTTTACAAGAAAAATAAATCTCGATAAGCTGGAAATTTTGAGGGACGAAGTATATGAAGCTACAAACCAAATACAGCAAAATCATATTGACACAGCCGTTAATATAATAACTGACGTTATCAGAACGGCTGCAGAACCATACAGAGAAAGAAAGGCAAGAAACAAGTGAAAAGTAGAATGAAATGGTGTATATGAGCTCCCAATATAATTGTGTTTAAACAACGTTTAAAGTGTATATATATTATTTAGCGCAGTGTGCATTTTGTGTCTAAGTAAGTAATTGAATAATAAAGTCCATATAGGTTTGAAATAGCTCTTTATAGAGAAATATTCATTCTCCTGAATATCCTTTCAAAGGCTAGATAAAACTAAGCCAAAGAAAATATAGCAAATACATCTCATATGTCCATAGAAGACATGTCTCAGATGAGAAACTCAGTCTTGTCAACAGGAGCAGATGTTCACTGCGACATCTGTAGTAGACAAGTACATGCTTCTGAAGAAGTAATACAATGTGAAAAATGCACTTACTGGCAGCATCGCATATGTGCTGAGATAACCAAAGGGGAATATCAGAGATATTGAAGAGGAGTAATTGTAAACTAGCGTGGTTATGTTTAACATGCAAACCGAATATACGAAAATCAACCGATCTTGAAGAACGGATAATTACAGTAATAAATACAAAAATAGAAGATGCTCTGGTTTCAGTGAAGAATAG
The DNA here is from genome assembly GCA_946902985.2 of Meconema thalassinum. Taxonomy (NCBI): domain Eukaryota; kingdom Metazoa; phylum Arthropoda; class Insecta; order Orthoptera; family Tettigoniidae; genus Meconema; species Meconema thalassinum. The sequence continues at coordinate 235,317,498 of OX336395.1, read as the reverse complement.
CCTACGAGCACAAATGAAATATGAATTCCAATGTATATTGCGAAATGAATTGCAAGCACACAGAACACGTCCTGTATTCAAATATAAAGCTCCATCTATTCCAGCAAATAAAGAAACAATAATCTTAGATATTGCAAATGAATGTGACCCTCAAGAGAATGGAGAAGTTGTAGAAACCGATATCAACGAGGAAAAAATAAAGCAGGGAGTCTTCTCTCAGAAAGATATACGTAACAATAAGGAGATACAAAATGCAGACACATGGGACGCAGGAAGAAAAGTGGAATCCTGGACAGAGGTAATAAGGAAAAGGGATCGTAAAATAATAGGGCTGAAAAATACAACACAAGGTCAATTTCGAGCAGGCATCCGTAAAGCTTGGCTTTACGTAGGAAAGGTTGATGCACCCGTGACAGTGGATGATGTGACTAATTATATGACCGATGGAGGGATAAAAGGGGTCATTGACTGTAAAGAACTAGAAACAAAGGACGGAAGAAAAAGTAAAGACAGACAACCCCGAATTCTGGCCCAAGAATGTAATGGTAAGGCAATATCGTTTTCGCTTCCAACATCAACGAGGTGCCACATTCAATAGAATTGATAGATAATAGATATACTGAGACAAAAGAGTTGTCCGTCCTGCTCTGGAATATTAAAGGATTAATAAACGCCATGAGACTAATTACAGACCACCTAAGATTTAAAGAAGATATAGTAATTTTGACTGAAACTTTCTTAACAAAAGCAGTAGACGTACAAGGTTATTATGGAGTGCATTCATTAGCCATTCAGAGGGGAAAAGGAAGGCCAATAGGGGGTGTAACATGCCTGTTCAAAGACAAAATTGGCAAGGTTAAGAAAACCGTCCGAGAAGAAAACTTGGTAATTATTTACACTTCGCAGATCGTAATTGCAGGAGTATACATACAACGGCACATATCGACTGAGGACACCTCGGAAATAATATCAAAGATCTACAATCTCATTGGAAACGCGGAAAATGTAATAATAGCTGGGGACCTAAACTGTCGCATAGACAAACCAGACCACAAAAGCTTAACGATCATGACGCAAACGGAGGAAGAAGGATATACATTAATCAATAGAAGGGACCTTATAACTTATGTTGCATGCAATGGATCCAGTGCAATAGACCTAGTGTTGATAAAAGGAAGGGGCATCCAACCTAAGACGCAGTATGGAGCATGGACCTCGGCACTTGCCCCGATAAGAAAACATATACCGATTAAAACAATCGTAGAAACAAAACAAGAAGACGAAGGATCAAGAAGACATCATGAGGAGCGGAAGTTTACATGAAAAATAAATCTCGATAAGCTGGAAATTTTGAGGGACGAAGTATATGAAGCTACAAACCAAAATCGTATTGACACAGCCGTTAATATAAAAACTGACGTTATCAGAACGGCTGCAGAACCATACAGAGAAAGAAAGGCAAAAATATGATTCGACCAAGAATGCTTTCAACTAAGGAAAATAACTTTGCACACACTCCAGAAGGTCAGAAGTAACAATAAATTAGAAGATCTGGAAGAATATTCATAAATAAGGAAGACATATAAACAACTCATTAAGGAAAAAAGAAAACAACACATAGAAAGGGAAGCAGAAAAGACAGCTGAAAAAGCAAATAAGGACTCATTCATCGCATTTCGGAAGGAAAAGAGTACTCCTATCACAGAAATTCAAATGGACACATGGAAAAGGCATTTTGAGGAGATTCTAAACACGAAGAAATTATCGCCAGACATTCACTATGTCTCAACAGCGGAATCCCAAATAAAACATATACAAATAACCCAAGAAGAGGTGAAAAGTGCAATTGCAAGAACTAAGAATAAGAAGGCAGCGGGTCCAAACGGAATATTCAATGAGCACATTAAAGGAATTGCAACTCTACTTTAGGACGTATAGACAGATCTCTTTAATCATTGTTTGAACACCTGAATCATGGAGACAATCAGTCATCAAAGTATTGTATAAAGGGGAAGGGGACGCATCCAACCCACACTCCTACAGAGGTATTGCACTCGAAAACAATGATTTCAAAATATTTACAAGAGTGATTACGGACCATCTAGTTAAGGAAATAGATCACCTTCTTCCTGATCAGCAATACGGATTCAGAAGACAACGAGGAACCATACAAGCAGTTAGCAACCTTGTGAGTGAAATAGAACAGATATTGCGATTTCCAAGAGGAAAATATTATGCAATATTTATAGATTACACTAAGGCCTTTGATCTTCTAGACAGAGAAATTCTCTTACAAAAATTGGCAACAATGATAGGAGAAAACCATAGTATTACAATATTACTAAGAAACATTTTATCATATAATAGAGTCAACATCAGTGATGGAATCACTATTTCCGAAGAAATATACCAGACAAATGGGGTGATGCAAGGAGATCCGATTAGCCCAATTCTGTTTAATATTGCCACAGCCGACATACCTATGATTATTGAGCATGAGACAACATCATTACACGTATATGCAGATGACATGGTGCTGAGCTCAGCCAATCTAATACACCTGTAGGAAGCAGTGAACAAGCTGACGGTATGGGCAGATAAAAATAGTCTTCAAATTAACACAGACAAGACCATGCAAATGACTTTTAGAAAAGGAGGAAGGCCTGAAGAATACGACTACATAATGATAAGAGGGGAAAATGTTCCAATCGTTCGGGCAGTCACATATCTCGGGATTACTTTACAAACAACAGGTCAATGCTACGACTTCACGTAAAGGAAAGAGTCTCAGCTGCAATTAGAGCAATACCCTATATACAATAAAAGATGTACAGAATGTATCAATAAAATCTGCAATGAAACTGTTTCATGCAGTAGTGAGCCCAGTAGCAACTAGTGGGATACAGATTATATGGGATCACCTAACACTCGCAGACCTCCGATCCATAGAAAAAGTGAAGGTAAGGTTTCTTAAAAGAGCTCTCTGTGTTGGAATAAACACTAAGTCGAGACTGGTATATGAAATGGCCAAAGATACTTTCTATATCGATGACATAAAGGCAAGGTTCTTACTCAAAATAGTGCCAAGGTACTTGAAGAGAGAAGACAAAAAAGGGAGGATATTTGGCTTGAATTTTATTCCACAGACGCCGTGTGGGACCGACACTGGACGGAGGCAAATCAAGAATTAAGGCATGTCATCACAAGTTTAGCGGTTCATGGATATCACCACAAACTACTTGCGACGACACATTTCCATGAAGTAGGAAATGAGTGTGTGTGTGTGTACTTTGTGTGGTGAAGGATGTAAACGCTATCACATCAACCTATGCAAAAATAGGACAAAATCAGTTTTAGAGTGTAGCAAAGATCAATAGACTAAATAACCAACATGAATGTATTTTAGCCATTCGGCTGCAATTAAATTTTATAAAACAGACAGTGAGCACCAACAATTATGCATTATTTGAATAAAAATAGCAAAAGGGGGATGGTAAAAACAATAAAACAAATAAGGCATAGTGAACAATAACATAGATGAACGCAATAAAACAGACTAAACCTGAATTAAAAGTCTTAACTTACATTAAAACTTAAAATAGTAACCACTCTCCCTCATGAATCGGATGACGAGGTCTACTGACGGCCCGTCATGACGGAGAATAAGGGAGAGGGTGTTAGGCAATTTGAGAGTCCTTCGCAGATCGGCCATATCCACACACTCCAAGAGAATGTGTGCCACGGTAAGGTGGGCGCCGTAAGTACACACAGGGGGTCTTCTCTCTTTAGCAAATGGAAGTGCGTAGCAATCCCTTGGCCGATCCGAAGTCGACAGAGTACCACAGCTTCCTTCCGAATAGATCGGAAGGAAGATTTCCACACCTTTTTGTCTCCTTAATGCCTCTCAGTTTGTTGGGCAGAGCCACGCCTCCTCCCAATGCGACATGATAGAATGTCGCAACTGAGAGCGTACATCACTAGCAGGCACCTTAGACGGTAGCGAGGACAGTGCGACTGCCTCTCTCGCCGCCTGGTCAGCAAGCTCGTTTCCCGCAATACCCACGTGGCTCGGAAGCCACATAAAGGTCACTCCAGTTCCAGCGTTACATGCGCTGAGAAAGGATAAGAAACCTTCCAGCGGACTCCCCACGGAGACCGTGTGAGATCGTCAAACAAGTCGACACGTAAAATGTCAGTGGAATTGGTCATGCAGAAGCATCTGGAACAAGAATTTACAACTTTGCCGATTTGTTTCGTACCCTTAACATCACCTGTGAAGAGGAGTTCATGTTCCCATCTCGACAGTGTTTGTTTCGGTGGAGAATCTCGTAGATAACGTTTCCAAAAGTCAGAACAGACCTCTTCAATAGTCTTCCCTGTGTGAGTTTTGTCATACATCATGTACGTTGTTTTATAGTGTAGGTAGGCGTATCTGCTATCGTTACTGCGAACGATCTGTAGATATATTTAGTATTTGCATAGTGGTAACGGGACTTCGTGGCCACCCTGTACAAAGACCAATAAACAAAATGACAGGAGAAAAGCCTGCCTTAAGTGAAACACCACGAACAAAAAACAGTTACAAGATTTAATTAAGGTTCAAAGGTTGTTTTAATACATTTATATTGTTATAATTTTCGTTTCGGTCGTCGAGGGACCACGAGCCAATTTCAATACTTTGTGCTTTGCTGTTCCTTCTTCATCCTCCAGTGTTCCTTCATCTCGCTATGCTTCCTCATCCTTTCCTCGGACCATTTCGAGCCGGTTTTCTTTCCCTTCCTCCCTTGGAATCCTTACATTCTTAGCACCTTTCTCCTAAATATATCTCTCTGTGGTGTATCTTATTCTCCGATATTGTTTCTTTGCAAATCCGTTTTGACTTCTTGTACCCAGGTTGCTGTTCCACAGGAATGTGAAAATCTGACTGGTTAACCTACTGTCATCCATCCTGTAGCAATTTCCTCTTCCGTATTGTTTCTGATATGTTTTCTATTTTTCGATATATTTCATCATTACTTCTTAATTTCCAGAATTCTGCAGTTTTCAAAGGACCGAGTATTTTGTGTATAACTTACTTCCAGTGGCGGCTGGTGTAGAAAATTAGTTGTGTGCTGTAGGCCTAACCCTCCCTCCAATTTTTTTAAATATATAAACATATAGAAACACTCACTCAGTGTCGAAAAAATGAAGTCCATACGTCGCTCCTTCTTGTTGCAGAACTTGTCAATCACCCTGGCATTGAACCCCCCTCCCCAATACTGGAGACCATCTTCTTCTAAATGGAGAGCATAGCGAGGGCACTTAGTCTTTCTTGTGCCATGGTGTTCCGCAGAAAGCTCTTGATCCTCTTCAGCGATGAGAAACACCTCTCAGGCTCTAGCATTAATAAACACTCTCTTATGGATACCCTTTGCTCGTACACCACATTTACGGTGCGCGACCTGAAATTCCATCTAGTCGCTGGTCCTGTTGGAATTCTTCGAGCTGCCACTGCTTCTAAAGCAGACGTCCGTTGCGACGACCTTGATAAGAAAGCAGGGAACGCTGACAGGTGAGCGAAGAACATCCTAGCCGACTGATTCTGCGAAGCTGCATGTTCCATTGTTAAATTCAGTTGGTGTGCATAACAGTGGATGTAATGTGCGTTGGGATAACAGGCTATTATCTTTGCTTGCACTCCACCTTTACCACCACTCATTACTGATGCCCCGCCGTAGGTCTGCGCAATAACTTTGTGTGGTGTGCGTTTAACATGTTGTCCATTACACTTAAAATACATGATGCAAGGGAATCCGCATTCTGACCTTCCGGTTTAAAGAAGCCCCAAAATCGTTCGTATGGAATACCATCTTCCTCATACCGAAATACCAACACTAACTGTGTCTGCTCTGAAACATCGGCAGTTTCATCGGCCATCACACTAACAAAATATGCTTGCTGCATTTCTTCTGCTATCACTTCTCTGAAGGTTTCAAGCATGCAGTCCAACAGCTCGTTCTGGATGGTTTTTGAGGCCCCTTTGAAAACTCTATTAGATTCAATGTGCTCCTTTACTGAACTGTCTATACTAGAAATTACATCTGCTAGACGGCCCATGAAAACGCCAGGATTGTCTGAATTATCACTTTCGTCGTGCCCTCTTAAAGCTAATTCAAACGCACCACAAAACTTAATGCAGTCCGGGGTAGGTCTACCTAACTTCTTTACCTTAGTTTTTTCTTCAAGAGTTCTGGTTGAAAATGGGGTTTTCAAGAGGCTCTTCGCTGAGTTTTCCATATTGCACAAACACGCAAACAAACATATACGCATTCCTCATACAAAATTAATTAAGCACTGCACACAAAAACACCTGCAATTACAAAATATTCACGAACTCGGAAACACTTGCTGTGACCGCTCAAAAACAGTACTACTCAGTATTACCAAAAGCATTAAAATGAAACCAGCAACGCCGTAATGCAAAATCACATGTTATTTTGCTATAGTGAAATTTATGAACTAGGCATCACAATAATCATGTCCTTAATTGACGACATAAACATTATAATTTTTATAGTACATCGATTTACAAAATGTGGCTATAGAATAAGTTAGGAGTATTGAAAAAGACCTTCTGGCGGGAACAGCTGATGGGTTCCTCTGCTTTTTAATACCCCATTTTCTTTGAGCGATTCCCTCTTAAATCCTATTCCTGAGTCCAGATAGTGCCACTGGCCACGTTCACATTCCGTGTGACCAGTGCTGCTTCTCTGTGGTCGAACAAAGAATCGCTGTGATGACTGGTCTTAGCTGTTGTCCCAACAGCACATCCAGAACACAAGGGAAAAGTTGGGCGCGCATGCGCAGAAGACAAAATTCACGCTTCCTGCCAATAAACTTGGAAATTCTCGCTGGGCTGTGATCTGCACAGCTAAGGTAGTGCACGGAGTGGAGCGTACGCCTAGATACCTCGTACCGTGCCTGTTCTGTGAGGGGAGTAGAAATATTTCCTACTCTTTGCTTGACGTATTTCTTAAAGCGTTGTATTTGTAGATAATAGGCCTAATATTAAAATAATTTATTTTCAAATAAAGCAATGTGCTGCAGCACTTCAGCACATAAGGAGCGGCCGCCCCTGCTTACTTCTTCTTTCTACTACTTCTAATTTATCCAATTTCTAGTTCAGTACGAGACATACAGGCATTCCGGTTTGACTACGGTGTTATAGTACTGTGTTTTAAGATCTTTGTACAAACACTCTTTGTTGTACGTATTCCTAGTTATGCCATACGCTCATTCCATCATTCTTTCTTTCTTTCTTTCTTTCTTCTACAGCAGATATTTCCAAACCATTTTCTTGAATAATTTCCCCAAAATATTAGAACTTCCTTTCCCTCTTTATTTGACCAATTTCTGGAGCATCTTTAATTATGTTTTGTCATAAATTTGTTTTTTCTACAGAAATTCTTAAATCTGTTTTGTTGGCTATCTCATGTATTGCTGCGTTTGCCATATTTTCAGAAAGTATGGCAAAATTATCTGCAAATGCAAGGCAGTCTATTTCAATGCATCCGTTCTTTCTTTCCATTGTTTTTGGTGATAGCTTATGTTCTCCCAGTTTTTCATTCCAAATTATTACTACTTTCTCCAGGACACAATTGAAGAGGAGTGGAGACGAGCCTTACACCTGCATTTATTATTGTTATTATTATTTGTAATCATGATGTGCAGGCTCATTGTATTAAGATACATTAATAGTCGACATTGCTGTACTTACCACGTTCCTTCCGTAGCAAAAGTGTACTTCCTTTGAATTTCTCACTTTTTTCATAATTAAACTTTAGTTGTTATTTTTTTACATGCACTTCCTTTTAGTGTTGAAAGTTTAAATTTGCTCTCCTGAAAAATTTACAAAATGTGACTTACCCCGTTTTTCCCTTGGTGTCTTCTTTTGATAAATTAACATAACATAAATTTGCATATTTCTTTGCTGGAAATACAATATATTTTTACAAACAACCATCCAACCAAGGTTCAGGATTTTGGTTATTCATTTCATTTTAATACGCTTTACACTTTAGGAGGTACAAGGGAAACGGATTGGAAACGTAGGGTATTGAGACAGTGAATGATGAAGTTGTCTGCCTCCTTAAATAGTCTGTGCAATGCCTGGCTTATAAAATCTTAACTCCTCAACTAATGCAGATATTTAAAAAAATATTTCACCAAAATGAACTAGAATAGTAGGGGTATATTTTAAAAGACGAACATAAATTGAAAAACGGATTTCGGATTCCACGTAATAATGGAGGCCCCGTTGCTTATAGTCTTCCTCCCTTCAGCAGCCAGAGGCCTCTATTTTACGTGCAACCTAACCACTGGACATTACTTTTCTACATGCATTCAATAGGAATGGAACCCGGTCCGCCTTGGAGAAGGGCGAAATGTGTGTTCTGTACAATATCAAGCCTAGCGCCTTGTCGAATACGATAGGCAACTTACCCTACTCCAGTGTAATGCGTGCGTGCTGCATTGCAGGCGGTTACATCTTCATAAATAAATTGGTAGGAGGCTCGCTTCGCTTCTGTTCCTTTTTCAATTTTTGGGATCTCACCTTGTGTGGACTCGGGGTACGCATTGATGTTTGGACACCTTGGTCATCATCCCCGTGTACTTGGATGGATGTGCAATATGTGTGATAACCTGTATTATTGAGGTGACTGTAGTAATGTCATTATTAACTATCCTGTCACTTACCTGGAGGGAGTGTGGAAACCCCACACTGAGATTCGGACCTCTGATCTTCAGGCTTGCTGCAGCTCCCCCATCGTGGTCCTGGGGTCCAGTCCTGACTCTGACAAGAAATGTAATTGTGGTCTGGAGATTGGAACGGGGTACACTGAGCCTCGCGAGGCAAGACTGAGAAGAGCTGGGACCGATTCCCTCCTCCGCCATCGTGTAAGTGGTTTTCCATGGTTTCCCACTCCAGGAAAATGTCGACATGGAAAACCACTTCCAAGGTGGCGGAAGTGGGAATTGTTTTCTCCAGCAGTGACACAGAGCCCTGCTTTGGCTGCCTCTCTTCTGGGACATTTGACCTGAATCGTTGCTGTTTCCAGAAAATTCAGCAATCACTGCCATATCAACCGCAAAGGCTGCACAATCTACTAATAGCGTACGATAAAACAGGCCTGCAAAATTTGAGTTTTTTTTTATACCAGATAAGTTTTCGCTAATTTTCATGGTATTTGATGTGCTTATTTCGACAATTACCTCCATTTTAGCCAATTTTCATTTATGAAAAAAAAATAGGCTTATGAGATCACCTTTTGTCTGTGTGTGTATGTATGCGTCCGTGTGTGTGTCCCACCTAATAACTTCTAAATGGCTGGAGCGTTTTCAATGAAACTCGGTAAGGTTATAGTACAATTTTGGCCAACACCGATCGTGCCCTGCAAATTTTATTACGTCTCACCAATTCAACAAGGCGGCTGTGCGAAATATTTCACAGGCATTCTATATCTCCGAAACTATAACCCATATCACCCTGAAATTTTGTGTAGTTCACCTATGTGACTTTCAAAAACCTGTCAACTACAAAGCGAACATGGCGGCCAACCGAAGTTGAAACATTTATAGACTTTTCTTACGATGTATTCATCCGAGCGCAGTGAAACTTGGTACGGTGATTGCTTATATAAGTTTTAATCCACTGGCATCTAATTCATTTCAATTATTTTCATAACCACATGATGGCGGCAGTGCAAAATTTTAAAATTTCGTTTTTTCCCCTTCTTGTGCCCTAATCATGCGATTAAAGTTTAAATAATACACCTACACAATAACCTCCTTGTAATAGTACATAACTCTAAGGCCGGTATATATCAATCCAACATGGTGACCATCCGAAATATTTAGACGGTTCTCAATTTGTAGGAATCTATCACAACAATCAAACTGAAATTGTGTATGTTGATAGGTGCTATAAACATAAGTAGGATATATGAAAATAGGCTATTAGTTCTTAACGGAACTACTTGTTTTTCATCACGTCAGAATTTTATGTAAAATCGATATCGATATTTTGCATAAATCGAGAACACAATAAAATATCTTGAGTTTAATACATGAAATTATGGAGCAGTTTCTACCTGAAGAGTGAGAAGCTCTGCCCAACTAACTCGACAGAATTCGTAATTGTGCAGAATAAGATTGTGAGCGTACTAGAATACTGATTATATCACAGTTGCGTCATGGTAATTATTTTCAACATGGATCGTTTAGATCAGACCCCTGTCAACCTCACTTCAGCTTTTGAAGCTGCCAACATTTTTCTGCAAGATATTATGAACGCCACTATGCCTGTGTAGACAACTTGTGGGTATAAAATGGAAGCCGATACGAGATTATAAGTACGCGTCCTAATGGAAGAAACTAATATGTAATAGACGATTGACCAAGATGAACAACTATTATGTATGTTTACATGAATGCTCGAAACATACTGTATTTTAAACTGAGCAAAAAACAAAAGAATGTGTCAATTTAATTTCCTACGTAGTCTTTTTCCTTTGAAACTACTCCTTGACGTTCCTCTGTTACGTTCAATCTCACAAGGGAAGTATCAGGTAAGACAGGTCGAAACCTATCTTGATACTTTATGGACACAATCGTTGTACCATAAGAGGACAACGTGTGGAAAATCAGTCGCCAGATTGAACTGCAAGGCTCCGAAATCGTACCTGACATCCAGGTACGCAGGGGTGAAGGCTGACGGAGCTGGACATCCCTGTGGCACTCGGAGTAGTAGCGAGGCGGGGCGTATATTGTGCCCAAATCCAGTTGCCTAGATTGAAGGGTACAAGCCGTGAGCCTAGATTTGAGGGAACAGGCCACGATGAAAAGTCCAGAATGGGATGTTTGAATAGCGCGGCGAACATTCCTAGAAGCTTTTCGAAGGTTTTGACAGCCAAGAAGTGGGTAAGTGACGTAGGACGAGAGCATCATAGTCGAGGCTATATGTCACTAAATATTTTCCGATGAGATGGAAACATGAAACCTATATCAGATTACTGGCATGGACAAGGGAAGAAGAATGAGCTTTGTTTCAAAGAAATTGATCGAGCGGAAGTCGAGTTATGAGCTGTTTTAGTTTCAGCATTTTCTCCGCATTGACCTCGAACCGGCCAGCCGAGGAGTATATAAGGCGTGTCTCCCAGGCACATGTATGTTCACTTAGTCATCAGCACTCCGTTGCCTTGGACGTGGTACTCTACGTAAGCGCTCTAGCCGCTTAACTCTCGACAATCTACGAACATCGTTACTATCGCCAAGCACATGGTTGCTTTAATCTTCGATTTACAGCACAAGCTGTGGACTTTGAAATTTTCTACAGTACATGGTTACTGAAAGTGTTAAACATTTCAAGTGAGTTTCGAACTTTTCTACGTTATCACCGAGGTGATATAAGTCTGTGGCACTTGGTAATTTCTTATCGCTACAACTTGGACAAATGAAAGACTTTGTCTATATTTCTTTCTACAGTCCACAATCACTTATAGCTGGATTATTTATATACAACAGTCTAGGGACAAGTTTTAGTCTTGTTCGTTGGACCAGCCAAGATAAGTCAGTAATCTTAATACCATTCTTGCATTTTACAATTCAAAAGCCGATAATGGGAATACAGGTTTGCCTTGTGCGACCTGAAGAGTGAGAAGCTCTGCCCAACTAACTCGACGGAATTCGTAATTGTGCAGAATAAGATTGTGAGCGTACTAGAATACTGATTATAACACAGATGGGTCATGGTAATTATTTTCAACTTGGATCGTTTAGATCAGACCCCTGTCAACTTCACTTCAGCTTTTGAAGCTGCCAACATTTTTCTGCAAGATATTATGAACGCCACTATGTCTGTGTAGACAACTTGTGGGTATAAAATGGAAGCCGATACGAGACTATAAGTACGCGTCCTAATGGGACAGACAACAGGAAGACTGAATAATCTGGTTCAGTCCAGACTTCTAACATCAAGACCTACAAGAATGTAAGCTGCAATTTACATTATTTCTATGCGTAGTTAGTTGGATTTTCTCATATTTTCTACAGTCTTGCCAACACATATTTTTTCTCTAATCATCAATATGTTTATTTGCTGTTGCAAATATTTTTATTTCGAAATTTGAGCTTGGATCTGAGTTGTTTTTATTCAGACTTCAATGATTCGACATTTATGGACGAGCAGAACGAGCATTTATTTTATTTTGATATTTTTTTCTTATTGCTGTTATTAGCCGCCGTAATTTGAGATTTAAGAATTAATCTAAGGTGAGGAATGGAGAGTTATCCATTATTTGGAAATCGAGGGTGATATTCCCCGAACAGTTTAATAACTTTAAACCCAGTTTTGGTTGAGAATATAATAATAATAATAATAATGTGATTTAATGAAAATGAAAATCCACAGCCTGCTTCCAGTCTCCGACCGGGTCAGGAATGGAATGAATGAAGCCCCCATCTAGCGGCGAGGATATGAACTGTGCCGGCTGCCGAGGCCTGACGCACTCCTCTGGGGCAATGATTAAATGAATGACAGATGAAATGAAATGATAGTGGAGAGTGTTGCTGGAATGAAATGTTGACAGGGAAAACCGGAGTACCCGGAGAAAAACCTGTCTGCCTCCGTTTTGTCCAGCACAGATCTCACATGGAGTGACCGGGATTTGAACCACGGACCCAGTGGTGAGAGGCCGGCGTGCTGCCGCCTAAGCCACGGAGGCTTCAATGTGATTTAATAATAATTATTATTTTTCTATTTTCTGAAATAATAATAATAATAAACATTGGTGATTTCTAATAATCATTTTCTGGTTGTATGATTAATACAGTTGACATTTGAAGTCATATTCTAAATCGGATATTTGTTAATTCCGAAGGTTAGTGGTTAACGCATGGTCACAGATAAATAACAGATTAATTCAGTGAAATTATTTCACGTTTGCATTACATATTAAAGCTTTGAGAAGACACGGAAAGAAGTGAAACGGGAAGCTAAGCATGTATAAAGCAGGGTTTTTGCTAGAGTTTATATAAAATAAAATCATTATAGAGCAACGTCTTTCAAAACGTTTTTGCTAATATTAACACAGTGTGGATGTTTCAAACTGATGGTAAAATTATTGTTAATATTGTCGTAAACTCATTGGTGAGGTTTACTGATTTCTGAATCTTCCATTTTTTCGTAACAAGCAAAGGATTGATTATTTTGTATAATTTGGGAAGATGTCATTGTGTGTGTGCAGAATGTTATATGCCATTCTGAGTGCGCAATTTAAGTCGCAGGAATGAGGTTGTGTAAACTGGAGCACCAATTATATTGTAGGTTGGGTGTCTTTGATATAGTAGAAGAGTCGTTTTAGCCACACTTTCGTCGTAATATAACCACAGGTTATTTTGTTGAACCATCATTATTAATTTACAGTTGATCCACGTGTTTTAAAAAATATTTCTAGTAATTGCTTACCCGAAAATTGTTATTGTTTTACTAGTTCCTTTCATTCAGGAAAACTTTACCGTTGTCTAAATGCTGATTACAATTCTGTGATTTTTATCACGTGTGACTCGTATGGGCCGATGCTGTTATTTGAAATTGTTACTTATTAACAACCACTCTAAGCTGAAAGGATTTTCAGATCCTATAAAAATAAATACACATTTCTGCAAATAAGTTGATGCTTAACATGTTTGACATTTTGGCAAAAATTATTTTGATGATAATAATAATAAATTGTTTCATTATAAAATATTCTGAATGATATTTCAAATTTCCTAATTAATATTTTCAAGGGATAATTAATTGATTTATTGAGTGAATCCATGTGGAATGGAATTTATATTTTTGATAATTATATTTTTGATTGAGTCAAACTTTTGAATAGACTTTGGATTGAGATCTATGATTAAATAGATATTTTCTGTTCTTCGAATCTAAAAATGCTCAAAGTCCATGTAAATTATATTGTATTCTATTTATTATGATCAAATTTGTATTTAAACCAACCCTGATATTACTGCATCTTGAAAGTGTTAGTCAAAAATTGCTACGATATTTTTGAGAAAAGATAAATTTTTCAACAAGTGATAATTTTTCTTATTGATCTTCAACGTGTGAATGCTAAATGATTTAGGGATCAGTATAGACGATTGACTTTGCGCTGATAAAACTCTACCCCTGTATATAATTATGTTGAACGAAGTCAACAGGACTGATATTTTTGACCTCTCGTATCAACTCTTTTAGTGTTCATGTGTTGGCGACATTGTATTTTGTGTATATAAACTATGCTTCTCCAGTCATCTTTTGTGCCATTTTGGGCATATTTTTCCTGTCATTTTAATTTTTTTAAATAAAATGAGATAATTTTATGGTATGCAAACCCGTGTCATAAATCTCCTTCTATCCTTATTGTTGCATCGAGCCGAAAATCAGTTAAGCATTTTTTTTGTTGGGTCTTTGTATTCGACTTTATCCCATCTGGCGCCCCGGGATATTTTGATTCTCGTGCTGACTGATTTTTGGTGAAATGCATATGTGGTCGTCCGGACTTCGGTCTAAACGGGCACATAAAATAAGATAGAAGAGAGAAATCGCTTCGAACGTGGGGCCCGATCTTTTATACGGTCATTTGTATACCGATTTGATTTTTCAATAGATATTTTGGGAATTGGAAAATGTCTGGTTCGGATACATAAATTCTTAGGAAACCCGATTAGTGGGGAACCTTAATTCAAATTAAAATTCAAATAGTTAGAGTGGGGATTTGTTTTGTTGTATAATGGCTTATCCATTAGGGTGTCAAATAAAATTTTAGTATACGTTCGATGGTCAGAAAGGTTGCATTTCGTTAGAATCCAGGTGGAGGATATTGACTTTGTAATTGTTGATATTGTTGTTTAAATCTGATTGTTAATAGTAGAGAATTTTTTTTCCATCACGTCGACAGTAGGGCATATCTCATTTTATTCTGAGAAATCCAAGTAGCTACGCATAATTCTTGTTGTAGATTTAAGTCTTTGTGTCTGCTTACATTTATTCCCCTAATTTTGAATTGCATTCTGATAATCATGGATGAGATCATGAGGATCTTGAATCGCATGGAAGAGAGCTCCAAGAGTGCTGCACTGCAAATAGCAGAAATCATTGAGAAAACTGATCAAATGGAGATTAAACTTAAAGAAAACTCTGAAACTTTAAGGGAAAAATTATTGGAAATTCAGATGCCTTAAAAATCAGATTAAAAATAAATCATGAAAACTCTTTGGAAAATAAACTTAAAGAAAACTCTAATTCTTTAGAAAATAAACTTAAAGAAAACTCTGATTCGTTAATAACTTCTTTGGAAGCTAAATTAGAGGAAAACTCAGTTAATTTGAAAGCTAAAATGAGGGAAAACTCCGATTAACTAGGAGCTTCTATAGAAAACAAGATGTCTAAACTGTTCGAGAAAACTCATGAACTCGAAACTTCCTTAGCTTTAAACACAAGTAAAATGGAGGATACATTTCGAGATGCCGACCAAAAATCTCAGTCATTAGCTGATAGGATCGAGCGAGGTATCAGGAAAGTAGGAGAAGACATGATAAGCTTAGAAATTCGCGTTCAGAAAGAAAACACTGACATGGCAAATAACGTCATACAACGTTTAACCGAGCAATTCCAGGAACTTGTAGTAGGAGAGATTCAGCAAAGTGTAGTCACGGAGTTGACAACTGAGATCAAGACAACAGTTATCCAAGAAGTCAAAGATGCACTTAAACTGGAAACCCAAGACGGAATCAAAGAGATTAGGGAAACTTTGACGTCACATGTCCAGGTCATTACTAAAGATATCCAGATAGCTCAAAAAGACATCGTGGATATGACAAATTCATTGAAAAATCATGAAACGATGATGAACCAAATTTCTACTGACGTAAAAGAAAATTGTAAAGAAACATAGGGGATCAAAAGAGATACTGAAGAGATCAGAAAGAAATCTGAAGAAAATCAGAAGGAGATCGAGGACATCAAGAGTCAAGTTAGAGATAAAAGTCAGGGTGATTGTTCCCATAACAAAAATAGTAACGAGGAGATAAAGATATTAGTGGGTGAGGAGAATGCCGAACTCAAAGAAACCATAAAAGCCCTTAATAACAAATTTTTGGATTATCAAAAACAAGCGAAGAGTATTGTTGAACCTCAGAGTAAAGTTACAGCCACAAGTAAAGATAAAGACATTGAGGAGATAAACAGAGTAGGAAATCCCCAGAAACAAGAGGAGGTTAGGACAATGATGCAATCCACACCGATAACCTTCTATAAAGATGTAGAAGATAAACCTTCAAAATTCTCTGGAACCGGAAGTATCACACCCGTAGAATTTCTGAGAGAAGTAGGAGACTACCTTAAAGATTCCAAAATTGGAAAAGAAAGAGAGATAAGAGTGATAGGGAAATTTCTGGAAGTTTCCGCACTGACGTGGTTTCGAGCTTTTAGATCTACTCTAAACAATTTCGAAGAATTTTCTAGAGGATTATTAAAGAAATTCTGGTCCCCAGAAACCCAGCAGCAAGTGAGAGCGGAGTTGTACTCGAAAATATATTCCACTTCACAGCCTACTCGTTACTCAACTTATTTCTCAGGACAGTTGTCTAAACTTCAACATTTAGATCCGCCGATGCCCGACAACGAACTGATTACTGCTTTGATCAGGCAATTTCCTGCAGATGTCCAAAGGACACTGATAGCAGCGGACATATACAGCATGGAACAATTCGACGAAGTTCTACAGAGATTGGATCACACGAACACCCAATTCTTTCATCAGAAGGCTGGAAAGAATGACAACGCGGTATTTGCAGTGATGGCTGACAGATATTCTCAAACACCTCGAGACGGTAGAGAAGAGAAAACGCCGAGGGATGAACCAAGACAAGGAAGATGGAATCAGAGCAATTATAGGTCATATGAAAATAGACCATATGCAAGACCTGAAAACAACTACAGAAATCAATGGGGAAGACCAAGAGGAAATCAAGGGCGATATCAAGAGAAAAGATACTTTGGGAGAAGTTATGGATATTACCCAAGGAATGAGAATCATAGACAATCTAACGAAGAATTAAAGCAGGAGGTGAGGAAGAACTTGGAGGAACGACATCAGGAGAACAAACAGTATCTGGAACAATTGAAACAGGGTGAACCCAGCACTTCAGGAACACCGCAAACGAAGAGTAAAGATGAAAAAAACTTCAAATCTTCAGTAGCAAATCGCTTAATCAAGACTTTCACTTATAGGATTACCAAATGGCAAGTAGAGGACGATGATTTGATACAGAATAATTATGAACGCAAAGAAATGGGAACGAGGATCAAATTGCCAATTATTGTATGCGAGGTATTCGGCAAGCCTGTCGATACTTTGATTGATACTGGGGCGATGTTATACTTGATAATTGAGAAATTATATGCTTTATGGAAACTCGCTGAGAATCTCGAAGAAATTCCCGTGTCTGGAATCAAGATTCAAGGAATTATTCCAAATAAGACATCTCTGTGTAAAACTCAGCTATATTTATGCATTAGAATAGGAGGACATGATTTTCGACATGTATTTGTGATTATGAAGGACATGGCTTTCGACATGACCTTAGGAGCAGATTTCATCCAGAAATATAAAGCTGTGATTGATATGAGTACTGAAACGGTAAGATTTCAGAATACCGAAGAAATAAACGTCGAGGGAAACGAAGAAGAAGACATCGAGGGGGATGCCCAATGGTCTTTGATATTTCACGAGTCCTCAGAAGATAGCAAATCAGAGAGATTGCCAGAGTTAGAAAGTATTCTTGACGAGTTCAAGGATATATGATATTCAACCTGGGGAAATTAAGGATTTCGAATACCAAATTTGAGTTACTGATGACGCACTCTACCATGCAAAATTATATCCAGTAGCCGAAAAGCATAGAGACAAGGTGAAGGTATTGATCAAAGATATGTAAGAGAACGATGTCATCGAAAAATTTACAACTTCTTATGTAAATCCTTTGACATTCATGACCAAACCAGATGGCAGTCTACGGCTATGTTCAGACGCGCGGAATTTGAATTCAAGATTGTTACCAGAATACGACAGACCGCCTATTATTAGGGAATTGCTCAGGAAATTCCAAGGCAAGAGTTGGTTTTCAAATATTGATCTCACTTCGTCCTACCATCATATTAGGCTTAGTGAAGACTCAAAGAAATTTACAGGGTTTATGTTTGACCAACAAACCTATGTATTTCGACGTCTAACATTTGGAGTCAAAACGTCTGGATCTGTTTTGATTAGAGCTCTTGAACAGAATTTGAGTCCAGCAGTAAAGGAAATAGCAGTCCGATATATAGATGATATTCTCATTGCATCTGAGAGCAAAGAAGAACATTTATTACATCTCCGAATGTTGTTTGAAGATTTAGGGAAGGCAAATTTCAAAGTCAACCTTCGAAAGTGTCAGTTCTTTCAGAAAGAGATTACATTTCTGGGACACATATTGGATGGTGAGGGCTACCGCCCAAATGAGACGAAAATTCAAGCTATTGCGAATTTTCCCAGACCTACTAGAGTGAAGCATGTTCAAAGTTTCTAGGTACATGCCAATTCTTCGCAGGGCATTGTCCTGATTACACGAAGACAGTTGCACCTCTTCAGGAGTTACTGAAAAAGGATAATAAATGGAAATGGAA
Source organism: Meconema thalassinum (assembly GCA_946902985.2). Classification (NCBI taxonomy): domain Eukaryota; kingdom Metazoa; phylum Arthropoda; class Insecta; order Orthoptera; family Tettigoniidae; genus Meconema; species Meconema thalassinum. The sequence continues at coordinate 235,298,747 of OX336395.1, read as the reverse complement.
TGAAAATTGTGAACAGTCATTTCAAGATGCCAAGAGACTATTGATTAATAGCATCAAGTTAGAGTATCCTGACTTCACCAAGAATTTCATAATAGAATCTGATGCGTCCACCGTAGGGATTGGAGCGATTCTTTTTCAAGAGGACGACGATCATAGAAGACATTATCTGGCTTTTATAAGTAGGAAACTCCGTCCATCAGAGAGGAACTATTATACTACTGAGCTAGAAGCACTTGCAGTCATATTTGCTTTGGAAACGTGGAAGAAGATTTTGATAGGACATGCGGTTGTTGTCAGAACCGATCACCATGCTCCAGAGTTCATTCTGAGAACGACCTTTGCAAGTGAAAGGATAACGAGATGGTCACTTTTCATACAGCAATTCAACTTAGTCATTGAACACACTCCAGAGAAATTGAATGTTGGAGCGGATTTATTGAGCAGAGGAGTGGAATCTACACCTAAACTTTTGCAAGTAACTTGGACTTTTGAAGACGAAGAAACTTTGAGGAAGTTAAGACTTTTACATTTATCTCAGAGGAGACATAGACCACTTAGGAACATTTATCGCTTTCTACATGGTGACATGGACCCAGCAGATGCTGATTTTGTTGAAACAGAGAGAATTTCGAAGGATTTTTTGGTATTGGATGGCCTGATTTATAAATTTGTGGATCCAGACCATACCAAGTTGAGAGTAGTTGTACCTCCACGCATGCAAGTCCGCATCATTTGGATGGCGCATCGCATGTCACGTCATGCTGGAGTAGACAAAATCATTAGTGATTCAAGAGAAATTTTCGTGGGAACTGATGAGACATTCTGTTAGGAACACCATCCGTGAATGCGACTTATGCCAGAGGAGCAAGCATAATTCCAAATTGTTAAAGAAAGCCCCAAGGCCTATTATTCCGACAAAGCCTTGTGAAATCTTTGCTACCAATATTTTTGGCCCCATTCCAAAATCGAAGAGAGGAAATCGATACATTCTTGTGACAATTGATGTTTTCAGAAAGTACACTATGTTGCATCCTATCCAGAAGGCGAATGCAAAACATTGTGCAAACAGGATCAGGAATAATGTAATCCCGGAAGCAGGCAACCCAGAATTTCTTTTGTCAGACCATGGATCCCAATTTACAACTTTGGAATTCAGGATCGCCATTGAAAATTTGGGGATAAAACAACTCCTATGTTCAATTAGACATCCAGAGAGCAATCCCGCTGAACGCGTTATGGCTGAAATTTCCAAATTTTGTCGCTTGTATTGTCCAAACGAGCATTGGAAATGGATGGATGTGATTCCCTTAGCAGCCGAATCCATAAATTCTACAGTCCATGAGAGTACTGGACAGATATCCATGTTGCTTCACCATGGAATCAAGCCGACGAGACTTTGGGATCGGATAATCTCAATTCCACCTGAGATCGAACCCAGTCGTCATAGGAGGGAGATTCTAGCTTTGGACAGTTTGAGAAGCAGAGCTTTGAAGAGAGAGCGCAGAAACAGAGGGAAACGATTCCGCAGACCCTTGCGTGTAGGAACCCTCGTTTTGGTGAGGAGACCAATACCCTCTGATGTTCAAAACCGCATATTTTCCAAATTTGCGAGTTTATATTCTGGACCCTACCGAATTGAGGAATGTAACATCAACGGTAGTTATAAGATAGCCAATACACGAACTGGTATCATCGTGGGCACTTATAATTCTGCAAGTTTGAAGATCTATTATTCAAGAACCAGATAGCTTGATGTGTGTGTGAAAAAAAATCCAATTTTTTTTTGGCTATGTGTGGGGTGGATGTGCCCAAATCCAGTTGCCTAGATTGAAGGGTACAAGCCGTGAGCCTAGATTTGAGGGAACTGGCCATGATGATATGTCTAGAACGGGATGTTTGAATAGCGCGCGCCGAACCTTCCTAGAAGCTTTTTGAAGGTTTTGACAGCCAAGAAGTGGGTAAGTGACGTAGGACGAGAGCATCATAGTCGAGGCTATATGTCACTAAATATTTTCCGATGAGATGGAAACATGAAACCTATATCAGATTACTGGCACGGACAAGGGAAGAAGAATGAGCTTTGTTTCAAAGAAATTGATCGAGCGGAAGCCGAGTTATGAGCTGTTTTAGTTTCAGCATTTTCTCCGCATTGACCTCGAACCGGCCAGCCGAGGAGTATATAAGGCGTGTCTCCCAGGCACATGTATGTTCACTTAGTCATCAGCACTCCGTTGCCTTGGACGTGGTACTCTACGTAAGCGCTCTAGCCGCTTAACTCTCGACAATCTACGAACATCGTTACTATCGCCAAGCACATGGTTGCTTTAATCTTCGATTTACAGCACAAGCTGTGGACTTTGAAATTTTCTACAGTACATGGTTACTGAAAGTGTTAAACATTTCAAGTGAGTTTCGAACTTTTCTACGTTATCACCGAGGTGATATAAGTCTGTGGCACTTGGTAATTTCTTATCGCTACAACTTGGACATATGATAGACTTTGTCTATATTTCTTTCTACAGTCCACAATCACGTATAGCTGGATTATTTATATCCAACAGTCTAGGGACAAGTTTTAGTATTGTTCGTTGGACCAGCCAAGATAAGTCAGTAATCTCAATACCATTCTTGCATATTACAATTCAAAAGCCGATAATGGGAACACAGGTTTGCCTTGTGCGACCTGAAGAGTGAGAAGCTCTGCCCAACTAACTCGACGGAATTCGTAATTGTGCAGAATAAGATTGTGAGCGTACTAGAATACTGATTATAACACAGTTGGGTCATGGTAATTATTTTCAACTTGGATCGTTTAGATCAGACCCCTGTCAACTTCACTTCAGCTTTTGAAGCTGCCAACATTTTTCTGCAAGATATTATGAACGCCACTATGTCTGTGTAGACAACTTGTGGGTATAAAATGGAAGCCGATACGAGATTATAAGTACGCGTCCTAATGGGACAGACAACAGGAAGACTGAATAATCTGGTTCAGTCCAGACTTCTAACAACAAGACCTACAAGAATGTAAGCAGCAATTTACATTATTTCTATGCGTAGTTAGTTGGATTTTCTCATATTTTCTAGAGTCTTGCCAACTCATATATTGTCTCTAGTCATCGATATGTTTATTTGCTGTTGCAAATATTTTTATTTCGAAATTCGAGCTTAGATCTGAGTTGTTTTTACTCAGACTTCAATGATTCGACATTTATGGACGAGCAGAACGAGCATTTATTTTATTTTGATATGTTTTTTCTTATTTCTGTCATTAGCCGCCGTAATTTGAGATTTAAGAATTAATCTAAGGTGAGGAATGGAGAGTTATCCATTATTTGGAAATCGAGGGTGATATTCCGCGAACCGTTTAATAACTTTAAAACCAGTTTTGGTTGAGAATATAATAATAATAATAATAATAATAATAATAATAATAATAATAATAATGTGATTTAATAATAATTATTATTATTCTATTTTCTGAAATAATAATAATAATAAACATTGGTGATTTCTAATAATCATTTTCTGGTTGTATGATTAATACAGTTGACATTTGAAGTCATATTCTAAATCGGATATTTGTTAATTCCGAAGGTTAGTGGTTAACGCATGCACACAGATAAATAACAGATTAATTCAGTGAAATTATTTCACGTTTGCATTACATATTAAAGCTTTGAGAATACACGGAAAGAAGTGAAACGGGAAGCTAAGCATGTATAAAACAGGGTTTTTGCTAGAGTTTATATAAAATAAAATCATTATGGAGCAACGTCCTTCAAAACGTTTTTGCTAATATTAACACAGTGTGGATGTTTCAAACTGATGGTAAAATTATTGTTAATATTGTCGTAAACTCATTGGTGAGGTTTACTGATTTCTGAATCTTCCATTTGTCGTAACAAGCAAAGGATTGATTATTTTGTATAATTTGGGAAGATGTCATTGTGTGTGTGCAGAAAGTTATATGCCATTCTGAGTGCGCAATTTAAGTCGCAGGAATGAGGTTGTGTAAAATGGAGCACCAATTATATTGTAGGTTGGGTGTCTTTGATGTAGTAGAAGAGTCGTTTTAGCCACACTTTCGTCGTAATATAACCACAGGTTATTTTGTTGAACCATCATTATTAATTTTCAGTTGATCCACGTGTTTTAAAAAATATTTCTAGTAATTGCTTACCCGAAAATTGTTATTGTTCTACTAGTTCCCTTCATTCAGGAAAACCTTACCGTTGTCTAAATGCTGATTACAATTCTGTGATTTTTATCACGTGTGAATCGTATGGGCCGATGCTGTTATTTGAAATTGTTACTTATTAACATCCACTCTAAGCTGAAAGGATTTTCAGATCCTATAAAAATAAATACACATTTTTGCAAATAAGTTGATGCTTAACATGTTTGACATTTTGTCAAAAATTATTTTGATAATAATAATAATAAATTGTTTCATTATAAAATATTCTGAATGATATTTCAAATTTCCTAATTAATATTTTCAAGGGATAATTAATTGATTTATTGAGTGAATCCATGTGGAATGGAATTTATATTTTTGATAATTATATTTTTGATTGAGTCAAATTTTTGAATAGACTTTGGATTGAGATCTATGATTAAATAGATATTTTCTGTTCTTCGAATCTAAAAATGATCAAAGTCCATGTAAATTATATTGTATTCTATTTATTATGATCAACTTTGTATTTAAACCAACCCTGATATTACTGCATCTTGAAAGTGTTAGTCAAAAATTGCTACGATGTTTTTGAGAAAAGATACATTTTTCAACAAGTGATAATTTTTCTTATTGATCTTCAACGTGTGAATGCTAAATGATTTAGGGATCAGTATAGACGATTGACTTTGTGCTGATAAAACCCTACCCCTGAATATAATTATGTTGAACGAAGTCAACAGGACTGGTATTTTGACCTCTCGTCTCAAGTCTTTTAGTGTTCATGTGTTGGCGACATTGTATTTTGTGTATATAAACTATGCTTCTCCAGTCATCTTTTGTGCCATTTTTGGGCATATTTTTCCTGTCATTTTAAATTTTTTAAATAAAATGAGATAATTTTATGGTATGCAAACCCGTGTCATAAATCTCCTTCTATCCTTATTGTTGCATCGAGCCGAAAATCAGTTAAGAATTGTTTTTTTTGTTGGGTCTTTGTATTCGACTTTAACCCATCTGGCGCCCCGGGATATTTTGATTCTCTTGCTGACTGATTTTTGGTGAAATGCATATGTGGTCGTCAGGACTTCGGTCTAAACGGGCACAATATGCTGAATGGATTGGGAGGCTCCTTCCCGCCGGCCTTGAGTGCTTGGGCGGTCAGGGCTGTCAATTCCAACATGTACGGTACTCACTACTTCCCATTGATTTATACGAGAGATTCGCCACACAATTTTGGATCCTTGCAGTTCAATCTGGCAGCTGATTTTCCGCACGTTTTCCTCTTATAGTACAACGATTGTGTCCACAAAGTATCAAGATAGGTTTCGTCCTGTTTTACCTGATACAATACTTACCTTGTTAGGTAAATGTTTATAAAAATCCAAGTACAAGTGAATTATTCAAGAAACCTTGACGTGATGGAACTTTTATGTTCGACGATGTCGAAATGTGAATATTATACGTCAGAAAACTGTATCATAATGATGGTCATTATAGTACTGTTTTCCATTATGATACAGTTTCTCCAGCCAATCAGAGCTCATTCATTGACCGATTAGGTAAGGATACCTTCGCGCATGCGCTCGAAATCCAACATGTCTATAATTATAAATTACCGACATGGAATGTGCACCGTCCATATTTTCACGTAAATAAACTGGCGAATATGAGACAAGAAATAGCACTGTACCTTAATATCCCCAACTCCAATTTCTACACAGCGCATTGCTTTCAAACGACTTCGGTAACAGTTTGACTGAATGCTGGTGCACATCGGCAGTCTGTAAACATATGGCATTGCCAAGCACACAGAGCGCATGCGTCGGTCGGTCAGAGAACTTGGAAAACAGAGATATCAAACCCAGCGCTTGCACTCCGATCACAAAATTCAAGTGACTGAATCTCAACAGATATTTATGGATATTTATGGTCGAACATAAAATAGTTATAATTATCGTTGAACATAAACAGTCGTATGCAACTCGACTTTAATGGTAATTAAGACACTCGTATGGAAATTATAAAACTCGGTTACGCTCGTTTTATAAACATACTTGTGTCTTAATTATTGCCATTATAGGCTCGTTGCATAATGTACTATTTAATCACTGTTTTCGAAATCAGCCCCGAAAAATACATAGAGTTCAAATATAATTTCCCTTGTATTTTTTAATCGCAGGCCTGTGTTATTATTTACCTTCTCTCTTTTTGACCTCATAATCTCATTCTTTCGAGAGGTCAGAACTCTTACATTCTCTCATTTTCCTGTGACTGTCCGCAGGTGATTTCGACGTTTCAATAATATCGATGAATCAGAGGCCGGTCGGCTCCTTTGATCTGTTACCTTGCTATTAGAATGTTCAACGCGGCAGAAACAATTGATGATAATAGATACTCGGTTCATTTAGCAACACATTAAAATGTTCCGCATCGACTGCTGGATATAACGAGGTGAAATGTGCAATTAGACGTGTGTGATGTTGCAGGTCTACGACCGGCATATCAGTTGTACTAAGTTTGGAAATAATGATAATAACCCTTGGTACTGCAGCCCGTGAAGGGCCTAGTCCTACCAAGCGACCGCTGCCCTGCCATTTGGCCTGCAGATATTGGGGTGACACGTGATCAGCGCATCGGGTCCCCTCGGCCAGTAATCTTGGTTTTCGTGATCGGGGCACTGCCTAACTGTCAGACAGCTACTCAATTGTCCTCACGAGGCTGAGTGCACCTCGTTGCAGCCCTCACGTCAGTTTCTAAAATCCCTGACGGAGCCAGGATTCGAACCCGGGGCCTCCGGGTGTGAGGCAGGCGCGCTACCCCAACACCAGGGGGCGGGCTATAATAATAATAAGCTTATTTAAAACGCTAACGAGTACAGTATGTTTCACAAAACTCAAGCTCTTAAACCAGAGGGAGTTAGAAGGTGTGGTTTGTACCAAAATCTTACAAATAGTCTCAATAGCTTTTTCTTTTTTCTAGTCGCTTTACCCCCCAGGTTGACTTTTCCCTCGGAATGAGCGAGGGATCCCACCATTACCGCCGCTAGGGCAGTGTCCTAGAGCCTAGAACACCTGGTCGGGGGATACAACTGGGGAGGTGAGACCAGCACCTCATCCAGGGAGCCTCACATGCAAAGAGAACAGGGGGCCACATGAGGGATGGGAAGGTGGAGGAAGATTGAGGGGGATTGGCAAGGAAGAGGGAAGGAGGCGGCTATAGCCTTACGATAGGTACCATCCCGGCATTTGACCGGAGACGAAGTGGGAAACCACGAAAATCCACTTCGAGAATCCCGGCCGAAGTAATCGGATTTTTAAGAGCGTAAAACATCCCTCAGTATGTCTTCCTTTGGAGAAAAGTAAAGCCGGCGGTCCCATTTATGGCATGTAAATGAACCTTCTAAACTTGTGGGTTAGGTTTGATTAATGTCCTTAAGTTCCAACGTTCATCACCAGGCGCTGGTTGCGATCGCATCTAGTAGTAGCCAAGTACACAGCTAGGTGTCATTGACGGTAGCATTTGGTAGCGAAAGTAGAAACTACTGTACTTGAAAATATCGTCTGCATCCCTTACTTGAATTAAAACAGATAACACACACTAATACAGCCATCACAATTAACAGCGGTTATCAGACAGATTCTACACACAAAGTACACGGGACTACATGACCACGTTGTAGCAGCCCCCAAACTTTCGAAACAACCAACCACTTCGAGGATAGCTCAGATGGGAATCGAACCCCCTCTACTCATTTGGACCACCCGAGGCTGAGTAGACCCCGTCATCTCAATAGTACAAGAAAAATCTTGCATTTCTTGGTAAGGCAACGGAAATATTTTTTTATATAAAGTGCGTTTAAAAGGAAAGTATTCGATGAAAAATTCCAATTTTTTTAAATTTGGAATTTGTTATCTTTTCGCTTTCCATCTCAGTTTATATTTTGACAATATTTAAATGGGAAGTATTTAAATTAATACGTCAAACCCAACAATGAAATGATCGCCGGGCGCAATACGGCCTGCGCCTTAATGTGCAGAAAACAGTGTATATGACGTTTGATGTCCTTGATACAGGAACCATCCAAGTGGACGGCGCGTAGCTGCTGCGAGTGAGCAAATTTAAATACCTTGGTTCCACAATTTCTGACGACGGGCGACTTGTGGAAGAGGACAATTCAAGAACTACTGCTGCGTGGGTAAAATGGCGAACAAAAACGGGAGTTAAGTGCGACCGCAGGATGAAAGATATCCAAAATCGACAAGTAGTTCCGTGAAGAACTATACAGCCTATTTTCATTTAACCTACTTATGTTAATTGCCTCTATCATCATACAAAATTTCAGTTTGATTGCTGTAATACATTCGTAGATATTGAGAACCGTCTAAATATTTCGGATGGTCGCCATGCAGGAATTTTCAAATATGTAATCCATAGAGTTATGTATTATTAGATGACTATTTTTGCGTAGTTTCATTATTTAAACGTTCAATTCGATCGCATGCTTAATGCACAAGAAATAAAAACTTAATTTTAAAATTTTGCACAACCGCCATATTGAGGATATGCAAACAATTGAACTAAATTAGATGCCAGTGCATTACAATATGTATAAACATTTACTGTACCATATTTCACTGCGCTCAGATGGTCAAATCGCGAGAAAAGTATATTTAAATGATTCAACTTCGCTTGGCCGCCATGTTAGTTTCGTACTTTACAGGTTTTTGAAAGTTACATAGATGAACTTGTCGTAATGCCCTTTATCACCGTAAAGAATTTCAAGGTGATATGAGTAATAGTTTCGTAGATATAGAGTGCCGGTGAAATATTTCGCACAGCCGCTATGTTGGATTGGTAAGACGTAATAAATTGTGAAGGACACGGTCTGGGTCGGCCAATTTTGGTTCTATGATCTCACCGAGTTTCATTGAAATCTCTCAAGCCGTTTAGAAGTTATTTGGGACACACACACACACACACGCGCGGACAAAAGGTGATCTCATAAGCCTGCTTTTTCATAAATGAAAATTGTCTAAAAATCTATCTTGCTGTAATCCGCCCAGTAGCACTGTACAGCTCCGAATGTTGGCCGACTACAGCGGAAACACAATGTCGTTTAAGTGTTAAGAAGACCAAGATGGTAAGGTGGACAGCAGGCCTTACAAAGTTAGATCGTATTTCCAATGACACCGTCAGGAAACGGTTTGGTTTTGCGTCAATCCGAGACAAAATGTGTGAGGAACGTTCGAACTGGTTTGGACATGTTTTACGGGCAGTAGGTGAAACTATTGCCAAGGCGGAAATGGTGGGTTGGTTCCTTAGTTTAGGGGATGCGACAACGCGGTCATGTAGCCCCGTGTACTTTGGGAGTATGTAGAATCTGTCTGATAACCGGTGTTTATTGTGATGGCTGTATTAGTGTGTGTTACCTGTTTTAATTCAAGTAAGTACTGCAGACAATAATTTCTAAGTAGTTCCTACTTTAGCTACCATTGCTACCGTCCACGACACCTAGCTTGCGGACTTGGCTTCTAGATGGCATCGCAATCAGCACATGGCGGCGAACGTTGGAACTAAAAGAGCGTTATCAATTCTAAGGTTCTCTTTAATGCCATAAATCTATGACATGGGACCGCCGGCTTTACTTCCCCTCCGAAAAAGGCATACTGAGGGACTTTTAACTCTCTTAAAAATCCGACGACTTCGGCCGGGTTTGAACCCGCGACTTTGGGCATAGGAACTCAAAATGCTACCAACTACGCCACCGGAACCACCAAAGGTGGGAATCACACTTGAAGTTGTCGCCAAAAGACCAAAATGACGACCTCTGCAACGTTGGTGTGACACGCTACATAAAGACCTCAAAAGCGTGAATCTCCATCCTGATAAGGGCCTCAGACAGAGAAAAATGGAGACAACGGATCCATGTAGCGGACCCCGCAGCCACGCGGAACAACAAGAAGAACAACAATAACAAGAAGAAGATAAATAATATTAATACGAAGAAGAAGCATGTATAGCCTTTATATATTACTGTGGGAACTTAAAATGTAATTCACCCCAGGGGCTCAAAACATTGATTCAAAACTGTCATTCCAGTAAAGAGCCAATACATGCATTAAAATTTGAAATGGATACCTTGGAAAGATTCTGAGAAAATGTTCCTTATACATAGCATGACTTAACATTGTGAACATAGAACGCTCCGGGTCCCCACAAATAAACACGAACGTTGTTACGTCGAGCCCGCGTAACACTAGAGTTGTTAGTTATTGTTGTTTCAAGGGGAGGAACTACGAGGTCATCTGCCCTCATACCACTGATCACAATATACAGATTTGGAATGGAAATTAAAATGTCGAGGTGGACACCTACATTTGAAAAGACTGAACATTACTTAAAAAAACTAATAATTATAAAAATAAACAAAAATTACGGAGAAACAAAAATCATCATTCAAAAACGAACAAGTCGTTGAGTCAATCTTCACTGGAAAATTTAGATTGCTGGCCCTAACCCACTCTCACTTATAAAGCGGATGATGCGATCAGCAGCCACCGCGTCATCGGCTAATATAAGTTTGAGTGTCATCTGCAAACCAAGGTTTCTTCGTAAGTCAGCAAGATCGACACACTCGGTTAAAATGTGGGCCACGGTGAAAACGACTCCACACGTACAAAGTGGGGGGTCTTCCCTTCTCATTACAGTAGGTACGAGTGGGTGGATCTTGTATGACCTATCCTTAGTCTACACAAAATGACGGACTCTCTCCGTGACCGGAAAGAGCTCCGCCACACGTGAATTGTTCCCTTGATCGCTCTCAGTTTACTGGGCATTTGGTCAGCTAGCCACTGACTCTCCCAAAATGCCAGTACTTGTCGGCGTAACTGAAAGCGAATATCTCTAGCGCAGGGCCATCCACACAGCGCTCCGGCCGCGCACTAGGCCAGTGCTCCGAGCGCTTTGGTGGAAGGTACAGGGAGCGGCAAAAAGATCTGACGGTTTTTAAATCACAACAACACAAACATTTTAAATGATACAAACTCATTTATTACTTATAACAGCAAGGTGTACATGTCAACTAATGGAAAACATGAAAGAACAATAGATTTTAACTTTTAAGATTTGAAGATAACGGCTTTCAAATGATGCCCATCTTTTGCCATGCATTCTTCCAGTCTTGCACTGAAGCTTTGCATAGTCATTAGGCTTCAACTGCTGGACAATAACCATTTTATACGGATGAAAATGCAAATCGAAACGCAATATTCGTCTCACTGTTCGATCTGACATTTGCAAAGCAGCAGCTTGTTTACGAGCCGGCCGCCGTGGACTGGTTTCCACAGCTTGTCTCACTCACTCAACATTTTCTGGTGTCGTGGCTGACCTTGGACGGCCTGTCGACGTACGTTTTAAGGCTGAACCTGTAGCTCTAAAATTACTCACCCATAACAAAATTGTGTTACGAGATGGAACGCGTCCTCTTCGACTCGCTCAGCCGTACAACGCAATAAACCGTCAGATCTTTTTGTCGCATGGCAAAAGATGAGCATCATTTGAAAGACGTTATCTTCAAATCTTAAAAGTTAAAATCTATTGTTCTTTCATGTTTTCCATTAATTGACATGTACACCTTGCTGTTATAAGTAATAAAAGAGTTTGTATCATTTAAAATTTTCGTGTTGTTGTGATTTAAAAACCGTCAGATCTTTTTGCCGCTCCCTGTAGTTTCAGTAGTGGTGGGAGCAGGTAAGCTGGCTAAGCGCACGGTCTACTCACTGCCACAGTGTAGTGGTGGTAGGGGAAGGAGCGCTTGACTGACTGCCTGTGCTCCCCGAGCGCAATGACTGGATGGCCCTGTTCTAGCGGGTACCTCCATTGGTCGAGGTGGTAGTGATACCGCCTCTTTTGCAGCTTGATCCACCAACTCATTTCCCGCAATTCCTATGTGGCTTGGAACTCACTGAAAGGTGATTCGTGTGTCAGCGCGGCACACTAGAGTTGGTCGGGTGGTCTATACACATAAGGCACTCACAAGTAACCTATAATAATGTCATTGGTTTGACGTCCCTTTTAACTACTATGACTTTTAGAGACGCCAGGATTGCGGGATTTTCCCCGAAATGTCAACTGATGTGTGATTATTGTTACCGACAATCACATATTCACACAAAGCAAGCAAATTTGAAGGTCAATCACCACTATCAGTGTCTTAACAAAGTATTACATATAATTATCAAATAGTGACTAGTAGTGTAAGTTTAACTCCTACTGCAACTAAATACACCCTCTGTCTGAGAAGTTCGGTGAATGGGTCTATATTACGAACGGATTCTTGGCTTACCTTAAACAGCCGTTACGATCCTTCTAAGTAATCCCCGTGGATGGTTATGCACTTCTTAGAACTGCTGTACATGTCCTCCTGAGGGATAGCCTTCAGTTGGGTCGTCACATTACGTTGGATGTCCGAAAGCCTGTGGAACCTTCAGGGCTTTTCGTCGACCCTGGACCCCGATACTCCGTACTTAATTTATTTATTCATTTATGTTGTGAACATTAAAGGAAGCCCCGATTACATTGCTCACTACTAGAATTAGATAATATACAACAATATATAAATAGAAATACAAAAGATACATAAAGAGAAGATATAGATAGAGAAACACGTTATAAATAATAAGAAGAAAAGAAGGGTTAGATATGAGAAGGAAATGGGCTGAATACAGTACAATATATTACACGACATCTTGCAGTTTCACAGGACGCTGCAAACTGGTTTTCTAACATACTGAAAATATCTAAGTCAAGATGATGAACTTTATTATAGTGGGATAAAATGCCGTTAATCGGCGAGTTTTTATGGTGGTCTGTGTGAACTCTCGGAATAAAGAAAATGTTTCGGAATTTACTAGGTTTCACAGCTGGGACTTATAACGTAATTCTCTCTCGAATTTTAGCGTCGCTTGCCTTCGAGGTCGTACCTCAGGCACCAGGTCTCGTCACCCGTGACAATGGTTTTCAGGACCATTCCATTCCACGGAACATTCACCCTTCTCACTGCCACCCATCGAACAGGTGTGCACGTTAGGTTGCATAAATTCACCCTTCTTACTGCCACCCGTCTATCGGGTGAGCAAGGCAGATTGCATAAATTCACGCCTCTCTCGTGCTTTCAATTTAGAGTTTTGACGACCCAAAGTGAAGGCTATTCCTAAAGAAGACTATGCCAGGAGTTTCCAGGGCTTGTTCAGTCGTTCTCAGAAGTGCATAACCATGCACGGGGATTACTTCGAAGGATAGTAACGGCTGTTTCAGGTAAGCCAACAATCCGTTCGTAATATAGACCATTCACCGACCTCTGTCACTGAGCTTTGTAACTGATGCTTTAAATTGTTTGTTTTGTGCCTGACTGATAAAGTGAGATTGGAATGACTTTTTGTTTTTCAAGATTCTGGTACTAATGCACTGCAAGCATATCCTGCGAACGATCCTGAACACTATCAGTCTTCCCTCGATGTGACTACAGCGTAATACACGGGAAACATAATAGTGTTCTAGTCACAAATGATGGGGGAGCAGAGGAAGATGTTAGAAGCCGTATCAGGATGGCCAATGGTGCCTTTGTCCAGCTCTACCCCATCTGGAGAAATAGAAACATATCCAGGAAGACCAAGCACCACCTTTTCAATAACAACGTAAAGTCTATTCTTCTCTACGGCTGTGAAACATGGAAAGTCACAAAACCGATCAACAACATTATACAGGTGTTCATTAACAGATGTCAGCGTCGCATCATGAATGTGAGGTGGCCGGACATAATCTCAAATGAAGATCTTTGGACCATCACCAATCAACAACCGATTAGCATCTAGATCAAGGAGAGGAAATGGCGCTGGATTGGTCACACACGAAGGAAGCCGGACGGAGCTGTTGAGAGGGCGGCGCTAGACTGGATTCCTCAAGGCGCCAGGAAGCGAGGTCGACCTAAGAAGACCTGGAAGAGGACGATCGAAAATGAAATTGCAGAGGTGGACAAGAACTGGAGTCAAGTGAAGAGAATGGCCAGTAACCGTACTGCGTGGAGAAATTTCGCCAAGGCCCTATGCTCCGGAAGGAGCGGCAGGAATTAAGAAAAAATAATAGTGTTCAGTAAATCTGACCACCTCGTAGCTTAGCGGCTAGCATGTTTGGGTGTCGCTCCAAAGGTCCGTATTCGATTCCCGGCTCTGCCAAGAAATATAATTCTTATCTGAGGCCTGAAACAGGCTGCACACAGCCTCGTGAGGCAACACTGAGAATTGATATGGGTTCCATTCCCGGCTCTGTAATCCTGGAAGTGATTTTCCGTGGTTTCGCACTTCTATTCCAATCAAATACCGGGATGATTCCTTACCTAAAGACACAGGCGCATCATTTCCAATCTTCACCTGAGTTGCAAATACACACACCACTATAGACATCACAATAGCACAGTTTATCCGACAAAATTATATACACATACCCAAGCACACGGGGCTAAATGATCACGATGTCCAAACCTCCAAATGATGCAACAACAATAAGTTATCGTTTGGGCTTGTGGTTGGGTGGGGGGATGTAACCGATAAGGTGTCAAAATATCAACATTTTGAAATATGTATTTTTTGTATGTATGGCCTCTTTTATACTTTGTGTAAAAATGTCAAGCGCATTACTCAACTGGAAGTATTTCTAAAATAAATTTATATCTGATGCTGCATGCCTATAGACAAAGTTACTTAAATGTGAGTAATAAAACATAACCAACTTTCAAATGTTGTTTTCTGAATACCAATTTTTCCACCACATGGGTACACTTTCCTCTGAAACCCTAAATGCTACATAACTGAAATTTTCAGGGATTGTTTATTGAGTGATTCTACACATATTTATGTAGAATTACAGTAGAACGTCGTTTATCCGGACGTCAAACAACCGGAACGTCAATTATCCGGACGAGCAAAAAAAAAAAGCGCGCGCTCACTACAGTAGTGAAGCGGATCAGGACGAGCAAAAATAAAATTAAAATAAAAGACGTAATGAGTCGGTTCTTGTTGTCCCCTACCGTTGGTTTTCTATAATGTCTCAATGTGTTACAGTATGTGTACTGTACAGTACTGTATTACGTTGTGAAAATGGCTTCTAGGAGTGACAAAAAAGAAAAACGAAATCGCTATATTTTATCCATTGAGAAGAAGGTGGAGATCATTAATAAACTGGATAAAGGTAAGAGTATGCAGTGTCTAATGAAAACTTAGTGTTGAAAAATCCACAATTATGATTTGAAGAAAGGAAATGTGAAATTCTGAATTATGCATCGAAGTTAGATAGTGAAGAGTCTAAAAAGAGTAGAACCATGAGATCAGCTAGGGATAAAAATTGGAAGAAGCGGTGTATTATGGTTTATTCAGACGAGAAGTAAGGGAGATCTCATTTCCGGACCTTTGTTATGTGAGAAAGCGTTGCAGCTAAATGAGAAGCTTGGTGGTTATTACCATAATGTACTGGGCATGTTTTTTCCTATGAAATGAACGCATGTTAGATTATGCGGAAAAATCGTTATCCGGAGCACTATCGGTCCCAGTTAGTCCGGATAAACGACGCTCTACTGTATGTTTCTATTTAACCATTTGCAGAATTTGCACGTATTTACATTCATATTTTCACTTAGGTTTATTCAAATGACCACAAATAAAACACTTTTCACGATATTTGGATAATTCTACATAAAGTTAGAGATAGTGACATATATTTAAACTAGTTAAAAGCTCAAGCTAGGGTCTTTTATATTTATGTTGTAAAGTGTACCTAAATAAGAGATATAACAATTTTTTTTTCAGTGACTGTACTGGTGCCATTTTGCCACCCAAGATAGCTGTTGCTTGCCACGTAATAGATCAAACACCATTAGACGACTGTACAAAGTTCCAATGTTCTATGTTTTATTTTGTGAACTCGGTGAACTTTTAAAGCCCGCTATGCATTTTCGGTTACCCCCCCCCCCCCCCTTAGTGAAATAACATACCAACTCGGCGATTTCCCTGCTGGGAGTGTGGAAACCCCTCTACAGTCATAGCCTACTATGATATTGTGCCCAGCACGAGTCCCTGCTTAGCGGATCAGTTAGGAACGGTTCAGCGATCTAGGAGGCAGTGGCTGTGATGATTAGTACAGAGTGGAGAGAAATCAATGCTCTGCGTTATACACTATATTCTTGTCCAATCCGTATCGCACAGATTTGGTTACCAAGACAACAAGGCTCTCCAAATGGGCCATTACCATTTTGGGTGCTCTTGGTTGTGAATTATACACATTTAAGTCAGCTAGTTTAAGTGGACCACGTTTATTCTTCTCTTAATTATCCTCTTACAATCAATAATCGAATTTTCTTGCTAATGGTCAAAGACTCTCGAAACTTAAGATATGTTACACAGAATGTAAATACAAAAAGAAAGAAAAAAATGAGCCTTACAGTAGTCGCATATGATGTGTAACATGTGACATGTTATCCTACTATGTGTCTGCCGGGAGCGAATCCCTTGTTAACAGTGAACTCTGTTGGTCATTGAAATAACTACTTGTAAAACTGCTGTGCCAAATCCTTTCAGCAAATATGATATAATGAATATTTTCACACCAAAGAACGACAACTTGAAGATGATTTATTGTAGGAATATCTTTAATGGTGCCTCCAAACTTTGAAGAAAACCATATGCGATATATATTCCACATCCTACTATGTGTCTGCGGGGAGCGCAAATCCCTTGTTAATAGTGAACTCTGTTGGTCATTGAAATAACTACTTGTAAAACTCCCGTGCCAAATCCTTTCAGCAAATATGATATAATGAATATTTTCACACAAAAGAACGACAACTTGAAGATGATTTATTGTACGAATATCTTTAATAGGGCCTCCAAACCTTGAATTAAACCGTATGCAATATACATTCTACATAGCCACATGGCCGACAGTACGTCGTTGTACCAATCTCCGCCACCGCGCGCGCTCATTGTTTCCGTCCCTTTTTCAAAATCACCCCCACAATAAATATACAGCAACCGACTGGAAAGATGTTACACATCAACAAGTTTTTCCGTGAGGAACTAAACAGCCTACTGTTCTTAAAATTTAAGATACATACCAATGATTGACTAATATACAGGGTCGTCGAAAAATAATGCCTAGATTTTAAATAATTGCTATAAAAAACTATTAAAGGTAGCCTTAAAATGTGTAGAAAAGATAACATATTTTTCCATACCCTAGTAAGTTTCAATGTGAGCTCCGTTTGATGCTCTGCAGACGCTTAATCTGAAGCCCACTTCGTGCGTTGAATCATATTTGGAGTAACAGTAGAGAGGGCGGCAGCAATTCTCTCCCGAAGATGCACAAATCACGAATCTTTTCCGCGTAAACAACGATTTTTATGTACCCCCAGAAAAAATTAAAAGTCCAAAGGTCTGGCTGGACTTCTGGGTTTAAACCATGCCGAAGTCGTCGGATTTTTTAAGAGCGATATAAATTCCTCAGTATGCCTTCCTTCGGAGGGGAGGTAAAGCCGGCGAACCAATGTGATAGATTTATGTCATGTAAAAGAACCTTCCACTAACTACACTTGTGTGAAGCTAAATTTGTAGATTAGATTTCATTAACGCTCTATTAGTTCCAACGTTCGACGCCAGGTGCCGGTTGCAGATGCATCTAGTAACCAAGGTGTCTTTGACGGTGGCATTTGGTAGCAAAAGTAGGAACTACTTGAAATTGATCGTCTACAGTCCTTGTTGTTGTTTGAGTCTTCAGTCTTTTGACTGGTTTGATGCAGATCTCCAAATCTCCCTGTCCGGAACTAATCGTTTCATCTCTACATAGCTACCATACCCTACATCCGAGGCAATCTGTTTAACATATTCTAACTTAGGTCTACCGCTACAGTTCTTGTCCTCGACCCTTCCTTCCTTAACTAAGCTTGCTATTCCTGGGTGCCTTAGTATGTGTCCTACCAACCTATC
Source organism: Meconema thalassinum (assembly GCA_946902985.2). Lineage (NCBI taxonomy): Eukaryota > Metazoa > Arthropoda > Insecta > Orthoptera > Tettigoniidae > Meconema > Meconema thalassinum. Next base: position 235,280,534 of record OX336395.1, on the reverse strand, counting down.
TCTTCTCTTCGTTAGCAGTCTCCAGAAACATCTCTCCTCTCCCACTCGTCTTAATACCTCTTCGATTGTAACCCTATCTACCTATCTGATCTTCATCATTCTCCCGTAACACCACAATTCAAACGCTTCAATTCACCCCTCTTCTGCTGTACCAACAGTCCAAGTTTCACTTCCATAGAGTGCCACGCTCCATACAAAGGCTTTCAAAAATGACTTCCTAATACCTAAATCTATATTCGATGTGAACAGATTAATTTTTTGTAGAAATGCTTTCCTTGCCTGAGCCAACCTACTTTGTATATCATCTTTGCTTCGTCCATCAATGGTTATTTTGCTTCCTAAGTAACAGAAGTCTCCTACTTCCTTCAGCTTTTCACCTGCCAGTTTGATGTCCATAGAGGTTTCTGATTTTTTTCGGCTGCATTCAAATATTCTTGTTTTACATTTATTAATTTTCATCATGAATTCTTTCCTCAAGACGGAGTCCATACGATTCAAAAACTGATTCAAATCCTCAGGCGTGTCAGCCAAGATGACGATGTCATCGGCAAATCTCAGAGTTGAAATTATGATTGCGGTAAAGTGAAGTTGCAATCCAAAATGGCGACGTGTTTTTGGTAAGTTTATTACTTGAAAATTAATGTTGACAATTTCCTTATTTTGAAAGTGTTTTCGTGGTATTTGTTAATAGCAGTTGGCTTCAATAACGTGGCACAGTAAGTAGAAACCATTTTCAGAGCGCTACTAATAAAAATAACGCACTTGGAAAACGGACACCGGAGAATGCACGAGAGCGGATGAAAGAAATGTAGTGGATATGTATCGTGAAATCGTAGTCTTTTATTAAATCAACTACACACTACATGTGCTATGCCGTAATGCCTCACACAATATTACACATAAGAAATGGTACATAGCCATGGGCGCCCACACAGGGAGGGGCAAGGTGGGACCAAACCCCTCCTGGAATTCCGAGAATGTTGATATTCGATTGGTCATTGTCACCAGTTTATTTCATAAATTGAAGTTTCTGATAATCAACTGACAAATGTTACAATAGAAAACGATATATGTATTTATATTCAAAAATATATGGTTCTAATGATGTCATGCACTAGACCACCAATGGAAACATAGCTCCATTTTTCAATATGGCTATGCATAGTGTTGAATACAGTATGTTTACCCAACACTATCAAAGGTGGTTAGGCTGGCTACTACTTTCGCCACCTCACTTTGGCAGTGACGATATGATCACGTTCTGGAGATATTTTTATACATTGCAACACTGATAGCGGATTTCAGCCACTAAAACGAGGTTTTCTTTGCTGACTAGTAAAACACTGGTCCCTTATGTCGTGCTTACAATATTGGTTCATTTACCGTAGTCAGGCCCGTAATTACGGGGGAACATGCAGGGCAGCTGCCCAGGGTGGCAGGTTTTAGGGGCAGAAAAAAATCTGGAAAACTGTACAAAACCACTTGAGCATTAAAAGCCAAGTTATTAAAGTTTAACCCCCCCCCCCCCCCCATCCACACACACACACCCACAAGAGAATTATTCATTGCCACACATTTGCAATGTGAATTATTTAAGGACACACAAAACGGAATTGTGTTAGTCATCTTGGTGTTCTTGCTTTTGAATCTGACTTGAAAGTGAAATTGGACTAATGCAATTCTAATCTTGTTTGCAAATGACAAGGCAAGAAGGAAGCCTCTTGTTATTTAAATAATTGGTGTTTATGATATCTTTTAAAATTTAAATGTAAATTCTTTGTATTTTTTTCTATTTGTAACTATAAATTAACACCAGGTCTGTTAAAGCTGCACCCCCTCTCTACAAGATTTTACGCCCGAGGACCATGCTAAATATAAATCCATTTTATTAGACACCAACGCTCATAGAAGAAACTATAAATCCCCTCAGCAGCTCAATGCCAATATATCCCAAAAATATAAAACCATCATTGCAAACATGTTTGGTAAGCAAAAACATCACTCTGCCTCTGGTGTAAGATTTAAGAAATTAAAACCCTACATAGATATAACCTTTTGGAATAATCCTAATCAGTTAGTAGAGCGCTTATACTTGCTTCATGCATCAAAACAAGCTGGTCACACTGGACATGAGGCAGAAATCGCCCACATTGAACAACAACTCCGAGATGCTAAAATTATCTTATAAGCCATCCCCCATCAAAATGGGCATCGCTCATGAATTGCATAAACCCGCCCGACGCATTTATGAACACCGTCGTGTCATTTCCAAAGGAATCGATGAACTTTGGCAGGCAGACTTGGTTGAGATGATACCTTATTTTAACGTTAACGATGGTGTACGCTATATTTTGACCGTCATTGATTCTATTCCAAAATGGCCTTTGTTCAAGCAGTAAAAAATAAAACTGGTGTCTTAGTCACAAAGGCCTTTCAACATATTATTGAACAATCAAAACGTCAACGTCAATTGTTACAAACCGACCAGGGGAAAGAATTTTTCAACAAGGATTTCTCCAGTTTTCTCAAATCTAAGGATATTCACCATTACACCACCTATAGCAATCTCAAAGCTAGCGTAGTTGAACGCTTCAATCGAACATTAAAAAGTTATATGTGGAAAGAGTTTACAATACATGGCTCCTATCGATGGATAGACTGGTTACCTCAACTTGTGTCACGATACAACAACACGATTCATTCCACCATTGGCATGAAACCATGTCTCGTCACCAAGAACCTACCCCGACTCAATAGACTTTTTAACCCTATAAAAAGGGTTGACCCGAGGCGACATCACCTTAAAATTGGAGATTTTGTTCGCATCAGTATCCATAGAAGTGTGTTTTCAAAATCGTACACTCCACAGTGGTCGACAGAATTTTTTAAAATTCGCAAAGTCAAGCTAGGTCAACCAGTGACATATCTCTTAGAAGATCAAAACGGTCAACCCATCAAAGGACGATTCTATTATGAAGAAGTGCAAAAAACATTATATCCCAACGATTATCTCATTGAACGAGTAATTAAATTCAAAGGTGCAAAATATTTTGTAACGTGGTTAGGGTTTCCGTCCACGTTTAATTCATGGGTCAATAAACATGATTTTTTGTAAAAAATCCTATTTATTTATTTAATTACACTAAACCCCGTTTTCCAAAAGTATTTCAAATATGACAAAAAACCTAGGTTAAAAATCCCCCAAAACGTACATAGGTTTTTCACCTAGCGACTTGAAATTTATGGTGCAGGTAGAGGGAGTAAATAGCAACCATTCATCACAAACAAACTTTTTTCGTCAAGTTCACCGTTTCCAAAATAGTCAGCATTTTTCAAAATTCATTTTCTTTTGGCCTACACACTTGAAACTTGCTGTCCACCTAGAGGGCATAGCCACCTTTCATTAACGTCAAACAAACATGTTCACAAAATTCACCGTTTCCAAAATAATCAAAAATCCAAAACCAAGAATTTTCATTTTTTTAAAATACCAACACACATTATTAGCAAAGAGCATGATATCCCAACGCCAACAATACCTCATTCGTTAAAATCCGACCATCCATTCGCCAATTATCGCCAATGTTCGCGAGAAAGTAGGCTATCATTTTTTCCCTCCTACACCCTTGAAACTTGCTGTCCACCTAGAGGGCATAGCTGCCTTTCATTAACGTCAAACAAACTTTTTTCTCGAATTCACCGTTTCGAAAATAGCGCCAATCCAAAAAAAACAAGAATTTTCAACCAAAAAAAACCACCACACATTCTTAGCCAAGAGGTCGTCACCCCAACGCCAACAATACCTCGTTTGTTAAAATCCGATCATGCGTTCGGGAAATATCGGCAAAGTTTATATGAAAGTAGGGGGATAAGCAGAACCCCCATATCCCACTACTATTTGAAAATGAAAATCCACAAACTGCTTCCAGTCTCTGACTGGGTCAGGAATGGAATGAATGGAGCCCCCATCTAGCGGCGAGGATATGAATTGTGCCGGCTGCCGAGGCCAGACGCACTCCTCTGGGGCAATGATTAAATGAATGACAGGTGAAATGAAATGATAGTGGAGAGTGTTGCTGGAATGAAATTTTGACAGGGAAAACCGGAGTACCCGGAGAAAAACCTGTCTGCCTCCGTTTTGTCCAGCACAGATCTCACATGGAGTGACCGGGATTTGAACCACGGACCCAGCAGTGAGAGGCCGGCGTGCTGCCGCCTAAGCCACGGAGGCTTTCCACTACTATTTAATGTTGCCAAATATGAGAACTTTCCCGGCTTGTTGAATTTAAGTACGTTCTTAGTGTGATTAGTCTGCATGCTTGGTCATTGTATCTCGAGGCGCTCCGACTCGCCTTAATCCTCTACCAGACACCCCACCGTATCCGAATGGTGTCTTCGCTTAGTTAATGATATAAGTGCCCAAACCGGTGGATTTCAATAGAAGACTCTCCATATTCATTTGATTATCAGATCAATGATCAAGAATCTGACCGTGGTCAGGGTTTACAATCCCAGATGTGATCTGGGAAGGTGATGAATGAAATATGATATGATGAAATATGACATTGTGGAGTGTGTTTGGTCCACGAGAGCTATTTTATTTCGCTCAAGTCCGCCGGTAAACCGGTGAGGACCCCCCTATCCGCCACCTGGAACGCGCCACGTCGGAGTATCACCTCTCCGCCTGCTACGACAACGTAGTAGGTTCGTGGATATTATTTCTTTAATATATTTCTCACAAATTTTAATACTTTATAATTGTTAGTCGCCAAATATTTCTAACTAAATATGTCTAATAATTTATCAGATCGTGACTTTGCGTAGATCTCCACATACGATCTTTAAGGATTGTCTTCTTTAAAAACATATCTCTGTATAACATTCTTGGAATAAATTTCCGTCATTATTATCGTTAACAAAAAACGATATCCTACAATTCAAAAATTAACAAAATGTGATTTAAACACATTTAAACTTTACCATAAATATATCCTGAACTAAACTGTAAAATCCCCCCATTCAAATTTCGAAAGTTGCAAAATTCAAAAAATTCTTAAAAAATTCTAAAGAAAAATTCCAAATCCTCAAATTCGACGAAAAACGTGAATTAACATCCGCATGATGTAGTTATGAAAATATAACGTCGAAAATTACAATAATATCATTAAAATGTAGAAAAATGGCATCAATAAATAGTTTTTCGGATATTCTTAAAAGGTCTACAAAAAATCTACAAAGTGGGATATATCGTTGGTCCGAAGACTACCTTGTGATGCGTTAAAGATGACTAGAAGTGGGCTTCCTTTCCTGTCCTTTAGAAACGGATTGTTTCCAAGCGCAAGACTGCATGATGTAGTTTGGTCTGCTCCGGTCTCGTAAAGAAGTTCCCATGCGGTCAGGTCCGGGATTCGAACTCCATCATCATCGTGTTGCCGTTCCTTCCACTGGTGACTCTTCGTGTATGAGATGGGATAGCCCTTTCTCTCTTGAATGGCGCCGGGTCCTCCCTGGCCGCCCTCGTACTGGAAATTCTTCTATCTTCTTACGCCAAAGTTCTGATATATGTTGTCATTTTAGTTGTTGAAATGACGTGTAGATGTAGAATTTCTGCATGGGAGAGATGAGATGTTAATCTCTCCCGCGATATTGATGTTATGTAATTTCGAATATTCTTGCTGCCATCATAGTTCTGTTCCCATAACTTTTTAGTTGACCATCATAACTGCTGTAAATTCGTTAGTAAATTCCTCCCTCAACTTCAGGAATTTCGACATAGTTGATACTGTAGATTGGTTCTATTAACTTTATAATTTGATAAATGTCGACTTCATATGTCTTCTTGCACAAACCAAGTGCCTTCGATGGTGAATTTCTATTAGCTTTAATTGTCGAGTAGCTTGTTGAGACGTCCTTCTCCGTTGAAATCGCAAATAATAAGAGCCCAGAGTCTTCTATCATTTCCCCCTCATCAAATTTCCAAACCCGCGTCCTTTTCTGACCAAGAATCTGATTGGTCGCTGGTTGATGATCATAATAATCCTTAATTAAATAAATAATTAATTGCATGTTTAATAAATAATTCTTATTTATTATTTAATATCTTCTATGATATTACGATGTATTAAAATCATCCTGGTAATTAGCAAAGCTCATTACATTTCTTGGTCTCGTTTAAATAAGGCCAGTTCTCATTGGCTGGCTGTCGCGTGCCGTACTCGCGTCTACCCCTTCCACTCTCCAGACATACTTCGTCGCGCGCGCAAGGATTGGCTCTCTTCGGGAACACTCGATTATCCTCGTGCACTCTCGTTCGGTCTTTGTTACAACCACGCAGTTCGACTTCAAGTTCCCGCACATGGCTGCTAACCTTCTCATTGGCTGGCTGAATTAACTCGGTTAACTGTGCGATGTACAAAACTGGTTTTGTGTCAACTTGCAGAATAGCTATATTTTAACATGGGACAATTTAGAAAACTTTTGAAGAGATGAATAATTTCCTAGCCTATATCCATTTAAGAGCACAGTACGTTCATAAGAGCGAAGTCACTGGAGAGTAATAACAGGTTATGTTGTTACACATAAGATCAGAGCAAACCTAGAAGAATTGCTGAGTTTTATATACCACCTGATGGTCACACTGTTGACGTCGCTCTACCGTCGCCTTGCTTTGCAACGTTGCCATACGTCGCTTAGTAACAATAGGAGGCCTACATGATAAGTATTGGTTTCTAATGTTGCTAATGTTGTAATTCATAAACAAATATTATGTGACAAAAATTTCGGGGGGTGCCACCCGCCCCCCCCCCCCCTGGCGCAGTCGCTATCTTGAATATATGGAGTGTTCTTCAGACTCTGGCATTCAAGACTACATATACGGACGGGCTTACCTTGGCACTAATTTTCGTTACTGTAGCTTTTAGGTGTTGTTATTTTTTAAAATTTCAAAATGGCGGCTGTGGGTTAATACTCACGCTCCTAATCATAACCTTGGTAACACAGAGTCCTTATATGAAACTATATGAATGCCAAGTACTGTGAACTTTGAGTAATTGGATGCTGGCATGTTTCGCACGGCCGCTAACTTGAAATGGTTCGGCTGATGATTTTGACACTTCCCACATGAAGGTATGTTTCTAAAATATTAGGCAGAGATTCGAATGTTTAGTCTTAATTTGAATCAAGTTTTAAACATTTGGGTGGTCGCCATTTTGTTTTAACATGGTGGCAATTTAAAACATGACACCGAAGTGTCAAATTTGGTTCACTTCAGTTCAGTCGTGTTTGAATCAATAGGTGGGCAGACACACGCACAAGGACATTTCGCCCATGTATGTCACACAAGTCTTTTATCTTTTGCAACAAAAGTTTGGTAATATACTGTAATAGTTTTAGGAATATGTACACCTGATGCCAACAAGTGTAAAAATTTAACATCAATGTCCCGTTTCTTCAGTTTTCACCCCTATTTAGTTCAGTGTCTGTATAATGTGTCATTGTCGTGCCTTTAGTAGGTGAGATAGTAATTGAGAAGAAGACAGACACGGCCTTAATAAGCTAAAATGATGATTGTTCTTTAAGGAGGCACAACAGCCAGGTGATCTGTAACACGGACCTCAGGGGCGGCATCCAAGAAAGCTAGTCACTACACAACGAGGTGGTCTATAACCGGGACCTCAGGGACGAGAGCCAAGAATGCTAGCCACTACACCACGAGGTGGTCTATAACCCAGACATCGGGGGTGACAGCCAAGAATGCTAGCCACTACACCGCGAAGTGGTCTATAACTGTGACCTCAGAGATGACTGCCAAGTAGTGATGTGCGCGAGTGACGCTTGGACTCGCGAGAATCGAGTCTAGCGGTTCCGAGTCTGAACGAGTTAAGGCTGTGCTACTGGTTCTGCTGACAAGCACTGGACAAGAGATGGCAGCACTGCCGTCCCTTGCGAGCCACCGCATGTGAATAGCGACTTCCCCTCCTCCCTTCCATTACTCCTCATTCGCACACTATCTTCCCCTCTCTCACTTGAAGCCTTCCTTGCGATCTGTTTCCGAGTCGTAAGCTTATTGCAACCTTGAGATCTGTCCTCCAGCCGGATAAAATGGGTCGGGGCGTTTGATTGATAGGACTATGCATTTCAATTTTCTTCTGTTACAAGGGAAAATATTAACTTACTTATTGTTAAGTAAAGTGCCATGTGTTCAGATTTTCTGTAGCACGCCAGGTTTCTTTTCTTGTAATTTTGAAAAGAAAATCGAAAAAACATCAAAATTGGCAAAGTTTATCATTAAAAAAAATAATATTAATAAGACAATATACCTAAATGACTGCTTAGGTATTGAATGTAGAATCCAATTCTGTATTCAGAGTTTCTCTATCGTGTCCCTTTTTTTGTTGTTGTTGTAATTTTTAGAAATAAGAACGAAAAACTTCAAAATTCGATCAAGAATTTCAATAACGTGAAATTAGGTACCATATTATTTTTTAAAGTCGCCTCCGTTGCGTAGTAGTCAGAGTGATTAGCTGCCACTCCGGAGGTCCGCGGTTCGATTCCCGGCTCTGCCACGAAAATTGAAAAGTGGTATGAGGACTAGAACGGGGTCTACTCATAGCCCAGTCAATAAAGGTAAAAATATACGCTTTGTCGCAACTAATTAGAGGAAAGCTGAATTTCTGCATGATGTTAGTATACAAAGTAAATAGCCAAAAATTACAAAGTCCCGACCCCCACCCCTTTTGCTTTCCCCCCACCCCCTCCTATACCTTGCTAGAGCAGTACTATGGTTAAATGCTTACAGCTCGAAAACTAATAACGCTACAGACGTGATTGTTCTTTTATTTTACTCCTTACAATATTTTTAACAATTTATTTAAGAATAAATTTTTATGTAGACAACCTATTATCGCCATAATACATTAATATATGCAGAAAACTGTCATTGCAAAAACCAAAAGTAATTTATACTAATTATAACTATTAACCCGTATGTCGTAGAAAAAATATGTTCGATTAAAATGTTAAGCTACTGTTATTATCTTTAACGTTATGGGTCTACAAAATATATTTGTTAACATGATGGCTTCACAGAGTGATGAACAGTAGCGGACACCGCGCATCCCGCCGGGCAGCCGCGTATAGCGTGGTGTGGTGACTCGGCCGCTTGGCTGTCTGCATGAGTCAGACTGCACGTTGCAACGTGTTTGTTTACTGCCCTCTTATCTCTACTACGCTGCTTATTGAGTCCTTTTCGTTATTAAGGGCCTTGCCTGTTTAGTGTTCGGTTAACCATGGCATTGTGCGGTTCGTTGCATTTTGTGTTTAGTGATAGTTTTACTTTTTGTACAGAAATACAAGTTGTTGTGTTGTGCCAAGTGCAGTGAAATGCTGATAGTTTTGCTATTGTTATGTATTGTTGAGCGAGATAAGCTAGATAAAAAGTAACCCTTAAAAATAGTAAAAACTTGTTAAATCTGAACTGTTACCCTCAAACTTTACAGCTAGGCGCTCTTTATTATCAACAGTTTTCAATAATGACTGATTTTACCAATATATGCGTAATATGTAATGAGGAAGTGAAAGGTGCCGGGGTAACAGTAACTAAAGGTATAAACACTTTAATAAAATGTAGTATTGAGAGAAAAGACGAAATCCATAGGTTACTTGTTAACGTCGATGTAATAAAAGTACATACTGTATGCAGGCAAAATTATACCAGACCTAGCAATATTAAAGCAGCATTAAAAGCTCAAAATTCGGAATCTTCCACCTCGCAGCGCCTTCTCAGAGAATTAGACACCAAATTTGATTTCAAGCATGACTGTTTGTTATGTGAAAAAAATGCTGTGTTTGACCCAAAACTTCCTTCTCATTACCGAACCCAAATTCATGAGGTTTCAACAATTGAAATAAAGCAAACTCTCCTTAATGCTTGTGATAATAGGAATGATGATTGGGCCTGTAAAGTTTAGTCCAGGCTTTTAGATGTGATTGATTTAGTTGCGGCCGAAGCCCGTTATCATGGGCAATGTTATAAGGACTTTTGTAAACCTAAACCTCATGAACAAGAGGTAGGACGTCCATTATTAGCCGAGTCTGTAGATAAATTTAATTTGCTTACTAATTACCTTGAGAGCGACAATGAGTGCCAGTATTCACTAAAGGAACTAAGAGAGATAGTAGTGGAGTTATGTGGTTCTGATATAGACTAGGCTATAGTGATTATTATCTCAAGTCAAAACTTGCAGATTTTTTCAAAGATCGGCTAGTTGCACATAATGTATCTGGAAAGAGAAGTATTTTATGTATGTCACATACTAGTCACAAGGTATTAGATTCGTGGTACAAAAACAGAGAAACAACTACTAAAGACGAACGTAAAAGAATTGTTAGAACAGCAGCAGAAACCGTTAGGGAAGATACACAAAAAATGAATTATGACTGTGGAAAATACGCAAGTGAAAAGGAAGTGAGTACTGTATCAAATTATTTGATTCCTGAACCATTGGCACTACAGCGGAAGGATATGGTTACAACACAGGCAAGTTTCAAGTCTATCAAAGTGAGATCTAAAGAAGTTCCAATTAACTCCCAGCAAATATTCAATCGAATTTTATGCATCTGTGACAGCCCCGTTAAGTTGAAATCTTATTTTGAGTTCGAATTAGCATCTCAACCACCGTCACTATTTGACGAGGCATCAATACGTAAAGGTACGAAAGCATCGTTTATGAAATTATTTGAAGATGGAATTGTTGAAGAAAGCTTCAAGGCAAATGAAGATGTTTTTGTGATGGATGGTGGATATTTGTTACATGCTGTGGTTTGGAGAAACAACAGCACTTTTAAGGAAATAATAGATTCTTATTTAAGCTCTATACTTAGTAAATACGGAAATAAAGTTACAGTGGTATTCGACGGTTATCCCAACTTTCCAACCACAAAACAGCAAGAACAAGAGAGAAGAGCATCAAAGAAATCTTCTCACACAATTTTTTTGATGAAAATACAGTTTGCACAACACAACAAGCAGACTTTCTAGCAAACCCTCATAACAAAAAGAGGTTGATAGAAGCAATTACAACACGTTGTGTGACTGAGGATATTAAAGTTTTTTCTGCGGAAGGTGACGCTGACACTGTCATTGTCGACCAGGCAATTAAATATGTGCAAACTAATAATACTACTGTTGTTGTCGTGGGAACTGATACAGATCTCTTGGTTTTACTCGTAGTATTAGCTCCCCAGCAAGACGCCAAACTTTTCTTCTTAAAGCCTTCGTCGTCAATGTCCAAACTGTACTCTGTCGATTTTCTTATAAATCAACATGTCAAGCAGCAAACTTTACTGCTTTTTTCTCATTTAATGACTGGTTGTGATAAGACGTCTGCTTTCTATGGGCTAGGGAAGTAAAAAGCAGCCAACATGATACGTAAATCAACTGAAGCTAGATCTCAGACTGAGCTTTTCACAAAACAAGACATTACAAAAGATATCCTTCTAGAAAGTGGAGAACAGTTTATCCTAAGCATGTACAACTTATCAAAGTTCAAAACCCTCAATGAAGCCAGGTACTTTAAGTTCAAGCAATTAACCGCAAAAATGTCTCTCAAGTCTAATTTTGATTTAGCAAAACTTCCACCAACTTCAGATGCTGCTCATCAACATATTTTGAGGGTTTACCACCAGATTCAAACTTGGTTAGGTTGTAAAATTCCGGCAGAAGAATGAGGTTGGCAGTATACATCAAATAACAGACTGATACCTAAGCCCATGACGAATCCTGCTGCTCCAAGTGAACTTCTTCTACTGATAACTTGTAATTGCAAAACATTGTGTGTTACAAACTGTAGTTGTCGTAAAGCTGGGTTCGATTGCACATCTGTGTGTGGGAACTGCAGTGGAATGTATTGTAAAAATTCTTCAGACCAAACCGATGAAACATTAGAAAATGACCCTTTATACTAAAATAAAAAGGAAAAACATAAACGTTGTTTATTATTAGGCCATGTTAGATGTGCAGGAATTAATAAGTTATCAAAAATACAATACAATGAAACTTAATTATTTGTCAGCTATAAAAGTGTACTAATGAAAAGTTGAAGTTAAAGTTTTTATATTTCATCATCATAAACTCAATGACTATTCAAGATTAAGGATATGATGCTACCCTCCCACTCTTCCCATCCCTTCATCAAGTCCCTGTTCGCTTTGCAGGTGAGGCCGCCTGGGCGTAGTGCTGATCACACACCCCAGTTGTATCCATTACCGAATTTTCAAGCTCCACGACACTGCCCTCAGTGGCGGTAGAGGTGGGATCCCACGCTTAGTCCGTGGGAAAAGCCACCCCTGGAGGGTAAAACGATGGCGAAAAAAACAAAAAATAATTTTTAGCTTGTTTTAACACCGCAATATAAAGCTACTATAAAATCTTGAATTATATTAATATAAAGTACTTCCAGCCATTCAGAAGTTCAATTTGTCGTTTGAATTCTGCAGTTCAACAGGAAGTAATTTTATGACACCACTTAACCTTCTCAGATCCACTACATATTTTCTGAACACAGATTTACTGCGCTGGGTATATGACACATAAAATGAATACGCAATTAAAGCTTACAGTATACCTACCAGTTTCAAGGAATGAAATTAATACAAATGTAGAAATATAATGAGTTATTTTTAGTTTCTTTGCAATATTAACCAAGAGAAAAACTATAGGGATACTTTGCTCATAATTTGTAATGCCAGTTATTTTATAAGATTTCAGGGATTCCATATGTGTAAATTACCAGCTTTAACGCAATAATAATAGTATAATTGTTGTAAATATATATATATCAGTTTCAGTATTTTGACATTTTCATAATTTCCAAAAACGTTCTTTTTTAAAAAATTGCGCGCGTGAAATGAAACTACATATGGGCTTTGTAACTACCCATAGGGGGGAAGAGTTTTTCTGTAGCGAAGTGGTTGCATATCAGTGATATAACTATGGAATTAAAACACAAAAGAAGTGTTTGGATGGATCATAAACCTTTTTATTGCGCACTGACAAAACTACAATGGAATGCAAAATATTATTTAAAAAAAAACCGCAGTAAACCACAAAAGGTGATTTATATAAACAAAATGACTGCTCATTCAGTAATGAAATTTCAAGTTCATGTATGCAGAATTTTGTGAAGTACAATGCATATTTTACATTCTGTGAACAAAACACACACTTTCACAATTAAGAGCCAAAACACTGAAAACACATAATATTTGCTACATATGTAAATGAAAGTTAATCTACTAAATTATAACATCATTTCCAAATAAGAAACCTAGGGATTTTTTTCCAGAAAATTCCCAAATTATGCACTATTAACAGACAAAAATTATTTTTAAAATGTAAGCAGCAAGTTCAATGACAATCGGCTGCATAGACACACTAGCAAGAACATGAAAAACACAATAACACGCAGCTAATGATATATTTAAGTATGTTAAAGTTGTTATGTTATTAATTATTTCACATTAAATAATAAAGAATAATTTATTATTCACTTCCTAAACCAAAGAAACTTACAAGGCAACTGATAAAAAACAATTAGGCTACGTATTCTGAACAATTTACAGTACGTTCGAGTATCATTCAACAATATTAGCTTCTTGTTGTTGCTTATTTTGGGGCTGCGACATCGTGGTCATATAGCCCCGTGCATCTAGGTGTGTGTAACCTGTGTTATTGTGATGGCTGTACCACTGTGTGCAGTTGTGAATTGGGGATAGAACATAAAGAGGTGGCCGTGGCCTTAAGTTAGGAACCACCCCGACCACGGAAAACCACATCCAGGATGACTGAGGTAGGAATTGAACCCTCCTCTTCTGAGTTTTATCTCACGAGGCTGAGTGTACCCCGTTCCAGCCCTCACAACAGTATTAAAATCTCCTGGCTGAGCCGGGAATCGAACCCGGACCTCCAGGGCGTCAGCCAAGAACGCTAGCCACTATACCCCCAGGTGGTTAATGTTTTTCTTGTCTGTGAATGTTTCAGTGGTTTCCTCGTCTTTCGTTTGTTGGTATTATTTGTCGCCTGCTTTTGTCGTTGTGCCTCTAGCACACATGAGGGATCTCGGATGTTCATGCCTCGAACAACTCGACTGTCTAGAATTTCTGGCAAAATACATCCTTATAAAATTGTACCAGGTTTGGAAGCATTTTTCTTTGCCATAATATCTCATCCTTTTCTATCCTTTCTACGAATAGTTCTCCTTTCTTCGTATAAACTACATTGTCGCACCATTTTCTCCTGGTGATATTCAATTGACCTTGGACCTAGAAGCAGTGGCGGATCTAGGGGAGGGCGAGGAGGGCGGTCGCCCTGGGCCCCGCGGTCTGGGGGGCCCCGCGCCATGAATTGTTTAAAATTTAATTGATTAATTACCTATTAATTATACTTTTCAAACTTTTCAAACTAATTTATAATTCATATTCTTTTTTCAGTGCAGCTATGACCTCCCGTGACCATTTAGCAAGTTTAGATTTCAGTGAAATGATAGAAGACTTCAGCCGGGCAAAAAGTCGCAAAGTAATATTTTAATATTTCATAGTTTGCATAATCTTCTTCAAGGGGACTTAAAGGTTTCTTTCATATTATTAAATAAATGTAATGTAGTGTATTCAAAATATTGTAACTATTCTTTATTTTATTTTTTATTATTTATTTTATTTAGTCAATTTACCCTCTAGGTTGGTGGTTCCCACGGACTCAGCGAGGGAACTCACCACTACCGCCTCTATGGGCAGTGTCCTGGAACTTGGAACATCTGGTCGGGATGGATACAACTGGGGAGGTGTGATCTGCACTTCGCCCAGCGAACAGGGGCCTCATGAGGGATGGGAAGGGATGGAAGATTGGGATGGATAGGCTAGGAAGAGGGAAGGAGGCGGCCGTGGCCTGACAGTAGGTACCATCCCGGCATTTGCCCGAAGACGAAGTGGGAAACCACGGAAAACCACTTCAAGGATGGCTGAGGTGGGAATCGAACCCCCTCTACTCATTTGGACCACCCGAGGCTGAGTATACCCCGTTCCAGTCCTCATACCACTTTGCAAATTTCGTGGCAGAGCCGGGAATCGAACCCAGGACCTCCGGGGCGGCAGCTAACCATGCTGACAGCTACGCTACGGAGGCGACTCTTTATTTAATTATTATTACAAAACGATTTTTCATTTGATTCAATTTTTTTGATGTGTAACAACTTTCCGCTCGGTTGCAGGATTTATTTATTTAGCGTATGGATTTTGGTGCCGGGAATTGATATTTTGTGGGACTGATTTTGAAAAAAAAAAAAAGGGGGACGGAAGTGGGATTGACGGAAAAGTCTACCAGGAAACAATGAGCACACGCAGTGGCGGAAATTCGTAACAAGACGTACTGTCGCAAACGGTTTACTCCAATGTTTGGAGGCCCCATTACAGCTATTCCTACAATAAATCATCTTCAGGTTGTCGTTCTTTTGTGTGAAAATATTCATTATATCTTATTTGCTGAAAACAATTATGATTTATTAAGGGTCTGTTTTTCAATCTCTGGATAAAAGTGTTGGGCATCCACTCCCCGAGTAACGTGTTTTTCAATGCAAAGTTATGCGAACTCTGGTGTTAACTGATTGAAACACAAACCACATGGTGACAGTCTTCGTATCAGTATTTAAATTATGATATGCTTTAATATGAAACATTGTAACTGGTCAGCAAAGCCGGTATTATGTGTTTTCACAATGGCTTTTCAGATATTAACCCACATTGCGGTAATGCAGTTATGAATATAATATATCGATGTTTTTATACGGGAACTAGGCTAGCCTGTCATGGCGGTAAGTGAAAATAGGCTAAGTAACCGTCTTGTACTCCGAATATCTGTGGTTGTAATAGCTGCGTGGATAGTGTGTTGGTCTGCGAATTATGAGGTTCTCTGGTTCGAACCCCAGTCCCGTCAATTATTTTTGCTACCAGATTATCGCTTTAAACGATATTTATCATAACATTATGCGTCATTTTAACAGAATATACATGAAATTACGATTTATCTAATGTTTATTACAATATTTTGTACCAAGCAGGAGTTGGGAAATTTGATTGTATTGAACATTATTTCTAGTAGTATATACACACATCAAAAAAAGTTTTGCATCACCTCGGTTCCCAGATCTCCGGCATATAGACGTTGACTGTGTATATTGTATCCAAGATACAGTCCCTTTGACTGTTCATAGATGTCACTAAAACTGCTCAAAGATGTAAACAACCATGCATGAGCAGGGCCTATTAGACGGAGGGGGTACGACAGCCGATCAGTTCCAGTCATTCCACCAGGACGAAGGTACGCTGCTCATGTTGTCTGTAGTTCTACCATGCCTAGAAGGTCAATACCGCAGTTCGATCGCGTCCGCATTGTTACTTTGTGTCAAGAAGGGCTCTCAACAAGGGAAGTTTCCAGGCGTCTCAGAGTGAACCAAAGCGATGTTGTTCGGACATGGAGGAGGTACAGAGATACAGGAACTGTCGATGACAGGCCTCACTCAGGCCGCCCAAGGGCTACTACTGTAGTGGATGACCGCTACTTACGGATTGCCGCTCGGAGGAACCCTGACAGCAATGCCACCATGTTGAATAATGCGTTTCGTTCAGCCACAGGACGTCGTGTTTCGACTCAAACTGTGCGCAATAGGCTGCATGATGCGCAACTTCACTCCCGACGTCCATGGCGAGGTCCAGCTTTGCAACCCCGACACCATGCAGCGCGGTACAGATGGGCCCAACAACATGCTGAATGGACCCCACGGAATTGGCATCACGTTCTCTTCACCGATGAGTGTCGCATATGCCTTCAACCAGACAATCGTCGGAGACGTGTTTGGAGGCACCCTGGTCAGGCTGAACGTCTTAGACACACTGTCCAGCGAGTGCAGCAAGGTGGTGGTTCCCTGATGTTTTGGGGTGGCATTATGTGGGGCCGACGTACGCCACTGGTGGTCATGGAAGGCTCCGAAACGGCTTTACGATACCTGAATGACATCCTCCGACCCATAGTGCAACCATATCGGCAGAATATTGGAGAGGCATTTGTCTTCATGGACGACAATTCTCGACCTCATCGTGCACATCTTGTGAATGCGTTCCTTCAAGATAACGACATCGCTCGACTACAGTGGCCAGCATGTTCGCCAGACATGAACCCTATCGAACATGCCTGGGATATGTTGAAAAGGGCTGTTTATGGACGTCTTGACCCACCAACCACTCTGAGAGATTTACGCCGAATTGTCGTTGAGGAGTGGGACAATTTGGACCAACAGTGTCTTGATGAACTTGTGGATAGTATGCCACGGCGAATACAGGCATGCATCAATGCAAGAGGACGTGCTACTGGGTATTAGAGGTAGTGGTGTGTACTGCAATCTGGACCACAAATGCTGAAAGTCTAGCTGTATGATGGTACAACATGCAATGTGTGGGTCTCATGAGCAATAAAACGAGCTGAAATGTTGTTTGTGTTGATCTCTATTCCCTTTGTATTTAACGGTTCCGGAACTCTTGGAACCGAGGTGATGCAAAACTTTTTTTGATGTGTGTAGATAGACTAGAGAATATGGTTTCATTCCTCCTCTTAATTTACAATATAATATGTGATGTTTGTTTAAACAAGTGTAACAGTAGCATATCTTCAATTCAATCTATACATTCATCATAGTACCAGTATGAAAACGGAGCGTAAATTAAGAATTTTAAGAATGTCCAAGCTGTGTAGTATATGAGTAGGAAAACATGTCAGATGACTTCACATATATTTCATTTCAATTTCATAGTAGGATAACATGTCAGATGTTACACATCATATGCGACTACTGTAAGGCTCGTATCTTTAAATTTTTATTTTTCCTATAGTTGTGGGCCCCACCTTATCATATCGCCCAGGGCCCCGCAAGGCCTGGATCCGCCACTGCCTAGAAGAAGTAGCTGTAGCTTCGTTTCAATTGCAATTTTCCTTCTGACAGTTCCAAGCACAAACCCTTTTTTTTTTTTAGTCACCTCGTCTCTCAAATCTGATTCAGTGACGGACGCAAGGCATTTTACTTCTACGAGGCCATCACAAGCATCCAAACCATCAGGACTGGTTCCTAAAAATGAATGATCTTGATCTACGAAGAACCCACACTTGGTGACCATGTTGCCAGTTTTGTCCTCGTACATTTTGAAAACAGCGTCCTCATTATCTCTTCCAAATTTGACGGAAACTGAGGTGAGAATTTTGGGATACAAAGTTAATTTTACAAGATTGTAGCAAGGGGTGTGAGATAAACGCTATGACTAGCCCAAACTTGGAAGCTGTCAAGCGATTCACTCTTTGGTCGTGCCACATGGGGTTAGTGTGTTGTCCAAGAGTTGGTACCTCAATAGGACTACCGTTTGTTACCTCATCGGCCATTTTCTTCGAGAAGTTGATCATTCTTGTCTTAAGAACTTCATCTTCAACGCCAGGCAACTGTGCTAGTGGCCCGTAGTTTTCATCACACTTTCGTCTCTTCTTTACTGGCGGTTTTTGAGAAAATGGCAGTGCCCTTCGAGATCGTATTTTCTCTCTGGTGACAATTTTCGCCTTGAAAATACTACCTGGGCTTCCATGTAGTTTTCTCCAGGGACTAAGATGCCATGTAGACACAGTGGTGTGACTTAGCTAAGCAAAAGTAAACATCGCCCATTTTGCAATGAAAGGAATACGTGAAATCCCTTTAATATTTCCCAAATGCTTACAACACCACTCAGCGAGCTCATCCCATGTCCATACGACCTCTTCGCCCAGCCTCCGTCGCCAATAACAGATATGTACGGAACGCCATTCAAATAGTTGTTCTTTTCAATGGCAATACGTCTTTCTTCTTCTGGATTTTCCGTCATTTTACGTATGAGAGCTACTTCCCAAACCTTTAGAAAGAAAATAATAATATTAATAACAACAATAGCAATGATTGCTTGGACGGGATTATAATTTACAGAATGTATTTGTTTTAAAATCTTAAATATGTTTTGAATAAAATGTTTAAAATTGTCTTAATATAGAAATGTTTGAAGAGAGGCTTTTCTTTGCATACTTTTCATCTAATAATGAACAAAAAAAAATAGTATTCGTAATTCACTGAAACCACTTAGGCCTATTCAGAATTATTTATACTATATAGGTCATAAGGAAATATGGATCAATATACAGTACTTACATCGCCAACTCGTATTTCATGGTTTGCGTATTTGTTGTGGCCCACGATCGGTATGTCCAAAACACTGAACATTTCCTCGACTTGAGAAAACCCGATGCTTATTGCCGTAGCTCCCCACACCAGAGCATCGTTCACTTCCATTTTTTTTGGTAAACAGGCTCTGAAGTTACAGCATATTCGTTTTCGCAGTTATCACAATAATAAATCCATGTACAATATAATCCATCTTTTATTTCTTTTTTGTATTTGTATTTTCCCATGGTACAATGTTTGGAATGCTCGTTACTAATTCTATTTCTTTCATAACGTGACCAATATCAACGATGCGTCGCCCTATTGGAGGCAGTTCGTTGGCCTCAGTATTCCTTTCAATTACCATAGGTGGTACTTCACAATCAGACTCATTGTCATCGTCTGTATCACTTCCTGAATCGTTTGGATTTATGGAATAATCTTGATCTTCATACCTGGAATTACACAATGTTAAAAAATATTACCTTGATTATTATTAACATACAGAATGCAAATACGCATTAAAACTAACTCCAGGCAAATGCTGGGATGGTTCCTCCCTAAAAGCAATCCTATCCCCAATTTAGAAATTCACACAATAGTACAGCCATCACATTAACATATGTAATCACACAAATTCCATACACACCCAAAATACATGGGGCTATATGACCGCGATGTCTCAGTCCCTAAAATAAGCAACAACAACACGTTTTACAAGTAGGTAATCTAATAATAAAAATGACAAGTCCTTTCAAATTAATTAATTAATTAATAATTTATTTATATATTGTAACAATAGTTTACTTACCGACTTGCATCGTGGCGTATTCGGGAAGTGCTTTCAACTAACAATCTGTTGAATATTTCTTCGGAGTCTTCAAATTGAGCAGAATCGTTTGAAACATTCACGGTGATTTCTTGTTGTTTTCTTTTCTCCCACGTAGTCTTTGCTGCACGGCCTCTTCTGGAACGTTTCTTTGACGGAGAATGCTTTCGTGGCATTGTAGAATAAAATGTGAATGTTATAGGAACACTCAATCACTCAATCACGAAACACAAACGCAGAATTAGGAAATGAAACGAGAAAGGGGCGAGATATATTCTTCTATTGCTTCCTCAAGATTAGGTCTAGTCAGACTGAAGTGTCGCGACTCAGCGCGCAGGAAAAAGTTTTGGAAGAAGGCGAGTTATTTTGTTTTATTTGCACTCCACGGTAAGTAGAATGGAATGCTGCGTAAGGAATGGAATGACCCGCAACGGGAGGTGCGGTGCGGTGCTAGGTAGTAGGGTGGGGGAATGAAGCTTGTTGCAAGTGGTAGTGCGGGTAGCCTATCGTGTAGCCTGTGTAGTTACCGTTCTGCCGAGTTGAAGACTAGTCAAAGGTACATACGTCACGGGTTTATCACTAAACAGTTTCTTTAATCAAATATTCGAACTGCTCAGAATTAGAGCCTCTGGGTAGTTTATTGGCTGAGGAATAACCCACCCACCAAGGGAAGATGATTAAGAAAAGGAAGTAGATTTTGGATTGGAGAAAAAGGATAGAAAAATAGGAGGAGAGTCCCACAAAATTAATAAGTTTAACTTTAAACACACTTAGAAGCGGTTGCAACTGCAAATTAACTCTCTGATAGCTAAAGTAGGTGCGAGCTTGGTCGAAGCTGACGGGAACCGCAGCTAAGACTTGGGCAGTTTGCCAGAGAAAGGCTTTAGTGTATTTCCTCCCAAGCATGTATAAAAGTACTATAGGGAAGGGTGATGGTCTGGCAAGACAAATAGTAAAAGCTTTATTGAGTATGAACGAGGGCATAAACCTAGGAAGAGCTAGGAAAGCCAGGATCTTGCCTAACTGTAGTATCAGAGAAATGATGAATCCAAAACCAAATATTTAATTTATTTAACAATTCAAAGAAGTTTGAGGAAATTAACAAGCATGTAATATAATTTTGACAAACATAGTTCATTTGAACTTTTTAACAAATGGGGTCGCAGACCTCTCAACATTAAATGTTTGCTCCAGGCAATTGACAATTTATGAGGTTTTAAACCTTACATGTTTCTAAAATCTTTATAAGATTTAAACAAATAAACAATGAAGTAATTAAAGTTTGAACGTGAATTGGAGTACAAAGAGTGTACCTTAAGAAATTCTTGAGAGAATGTTCTAGAGAAAGTGACAACTTCGAAAATAACAATAATAAAAACATGAAAAATAAGATAGAAGTTCCAACAACTTCTTATATTTATACAGTATTACTATATGAGAATTATACAAAAGAGGGCAGGTCACTTACTGTGAAACCTGAAGAAAGTTAAAAGGAAGGTTCTCGACTTCCCAAGTTTGAGCAGGAATCACTAGCCAAATGGGACAGTTTCCATTTCGTGAAACCTGAACATGACTCGCTCAAGAGTTTAAAGAATTGTTTTCCCTGATTATAGGAAAGGAACAACGTGAATTTGAAACGTGTGTCACACACGTAATTATGCAGAATTTAATTAATGTTAAACTAGCAAAGTTGGAAGGGCACTTCGTGAGTGACACCTTATTGAAACAGACCTAAATTTAAAAGTTTATTACAGATTGTTAGTAAGAGGTTTAGGAAAGAGAAATAGGGATGGAGGAAAAAATGTTCATGGCCGTATTTAATATAAACGGACGATCGCGACGCGGTAGAAAAGTGGAACAAGCACTGATTATCACTATAGTCTGTAAAGATTGATGCAAAGTTCACTGTAGAAACTCGAAAGTTCATGAGAAAGAAAGTTTTTACAATGCT
The DNA here is from genome assembly GCA_946902985.2 of Meconema thalassinum. Lineage (NCBI taxonomy): Eukaryota > Metazoa > Arthropoda > Insecta > Orthoptera > Tettigoniidae > Meconema > Meconema thalassinum. The sequence goes on along the minus strand of OX336395.1, from coordinate 235,258,480 downwards.
GGAAAGAACTGGTTGCACTAGGTAGGCGAGAGTCTATTGCTGGAGAAAATGGTGGATTACAGTTAAATGCGCCATAGAACATCCCAACGGTGGACGAAAGTTAGCTATTGCAGTAATTTAAGGAAGATTCCTCATTTTAACTAGTATTTTCACAAGTGAGTGAAAAATACCTGACGGCAAGCCTCGAAGATAGAGTACCAGATCTGGAAAGTTCCAGAACGATCTTTATAGAAGAATGGAGTCAAAGTTAATCCAGCGGAGGAACTAGCTTTATAATTTATAGACAGCGGGTATTAGATAATATCCCACGTAGTGAGAGGATTTCTCATTTTGCAAGCATAAGAAATGCTGCTTTTCACCAAGATTGGCTTAATTAGACAAAAGCCCAACATGGAAAATCCCGCGAAGAATGATTACCGCCCCACAAGTAATCTCACGCTGTCTATAAAATAATCAATAAAAGCATGTAGATAAAATTGATGAAGATGAGGTTAAAACCTTTAAAATGGTACTTATCTTGATTTCATTTTGAAGGCGAAGTTTCCTTTGAAGACAACTACCTTGCCAACATGGCGTAGAAGAGAGTGTGCCTCTTGGTTTGAGGAGGCTAGCTCGAGAGGAGCTTTAACTGATCGAGTCAACTGCCGACTGAGAAGTGAGACCTGCTCAACGGAGCACGGAGGGACCAAGGAAGGGGAAAAGAGTGGGGGGTAGGAGACAAAAGGAGAACATATAAGCATTGCCAATGTTACAACAACAAAAAATGATCTTCTCATGCTGAGCGGGTCTTCAAAGAGTTGACAACAGATGATACTAGCGCAGCATGGTGAGTAAAGAAGTAGACGTAGTCCTCTTGCTCAAGGAGAAAATAGCTGGCGATGGTAACAGGATCTGGTGGCCAAATGGATAAGTAAGTCCTCTAGCACCAGGAAGAATTGAGGAGCTTCAGAGATTCGCTGCTAGATGACGCTAGGTGGGTCACAGAAGTTATATATCTAGAACAGACTTATGAAGACATAAGAGATTTGCCTATCAAGGAGAAAACAAAAGATCACTGTTGGTGTTTGACAAAGAGAAAGGAAGAAATGAACATGCAAGGAGCAATAAAAATTATATCTCAGGTACCGTGTATTCAAAGAATACACCAGCCTCTACAAATTGAATAAATTTGAAGCTATTATAGCAATTTTTTTTCACAATAAAAAAGGTTATTGAAATATTATGCTTTTATAAAATATGTGGAATTTTGAAATAAAAATTGTTCATAATGAAGCTACTATTACAAGGGTTATTGTACAGAAATTTCGAAATTCTCCTGTTATTAGTTTTGTCGTGACGTATTGTGACCTATTGTAAACTGGATTAACTAAGCCTGAAACTGTCCCTGGAGTGTATACAACAACTCACCCAAGTTTAGTAGCTATCAGACGAATGGTATATGAACGTATACAGGACTATGTTAAAACACTTCGCGCGTCGTCGCTCGTTTGTTTAATCTACTTGTGCGATACCTATTGTAAAGTGAATTTACTAACCCAGAAACCTTCCCTAAAGTGTACACAACATCTCACCCAAGTTTCATCGCTATCAGACGAATGGTATGTGAACGCATACAGGACTTTGTTGAAACGCTTCGCCCGTCGTCGCTCATTTGTTGAATCTACTCGTGCGCTATCTATTGTTAAGTGGATTTACTAAGCCAGACACCTTCCCTGAGGTGTACACAGCATCTCAGCCCTGTTTCATCACTATCAGACGAATGGTATATGAAGGCATACGGGACTTTGTTGAAACGCTTCGCTCGTCGTCGCTCATTTGTTGAATCTACTCGTGCGCTACCTTTTATAACATGGATTTACTAAGCCAGAAACCTTGCCTGTAGTGTACACAACCTCTCACCCAAGTTTCATCGCTATCGGACGAATGGTATGTGAACGCACAGAGGACTTTGTTGAAACGCTTCGCCCGTCGTCGCACATTTGTTGAATCTACTCGTGCGCTACATATTTTAAGTGGATTTACTAAGCCAGAAACCTTCCATGAAGTGTACACAACATCTCACCCAAGTTTCATCACTATCAGACGAATAGTATATGAACGCATACGGGACTTAGTTGAAACGCTTCGCTCGTCGTCGCTCATTTGTTGAATCTACTCGTGCGCTACAACTTTCATATTTATTCTCCTTTTAAACCTTCTCTGAACTTCCACAAATCATTAAAGACCAAAATTAGCCAAATCGGTCTAGCCGTTCTCGAGTTTTAGCGAGACTAACGAACAGCAATTCATTTTTATATATATAGTTTTTTTAAATTGAAAAACTTTGTTTTTGAAAGTAGGCGATAGTTTGAAACCCAAACATGATAGAACGTTGTGCCATGGTTGAGACGAATGGTCTCTATGTCCTTTATTTTTTTATAATAAAACTTTTTCATTTTTTTACATTTTTGAAAAAAGTGTAATTTTGAAATTCCTATCTTTTGGAAACTAGGAAGTTTACAAAAAAGTTTGACATAAATGAAAGGTCCCTACGCCCTCTACCCCCAAAATAAATTTCAAGTCTCTAGGATAAAAACTTGACAGTAGTGCTAGGTTGTAGGTTCTGCTACACTTAGGAAGTTGTGGGCCCCTGGCGACCTTGGAATGGAATGAGTAATGCTAGGAGGGCGTGCTTGGATTCGTTTTTTTCGTCTCGTTGTGCTCTTTACGGGAATGTAGGTGTTGAAAAGGTGAACATCTGGAAACATGGATTTTTTGGGGGTAAAACCGCGATTTTAGACTTTTTGTTATATCTCGCGAACCAATCATGCTAGAGGCCTGTACGAGGGGTCCAAGGACTCGGGGTGACGTCATCTTTGCTATGGACCACTCGCTATTTTTTTAAAATTGGAAACTCGATTTTGAGACAAACAAGTGTTTTTTGTGATTTTTGCCGATATCTCGGGAACCAATAAGCCTAGAGACTTGTACGATGTGTCATTTTTTCGTCACGTTGTCCTCTTGCCGAGGATGTTCGTGTTGAGCAGGAATGAAAACCATTTTGAGGTAAAACCGTGATTTTAGACTTTTTGCTATATCTCGCAAACCAATAACTCTACAGACGTGTACGAGGTGGCATAGGACTCGGGCTAACGCCCCCTTTTTGAAACTATTTTTGAAATGTTGACAAAGGGCCTAACGACACTTTTGTTGAAAAAATAATAATTTTTCTTTACCTGTTTAAAATGTTCATGAAGCGTGGTTGTTGAGAGAGACGATACTGCTGGGTGTGTGTGTGTTTCAACGAACCTGTCGCTGACCACAGTGGCTGTGCTCAATAGAACAATCGATATTTCGACGGGTCGGTTTATGACAGAGCAAGGGTTCGTTTTTTCTGATATTTTACCCCCGAAGGGGATCTTTATCGTGTAAACGGTTATGAGAACTTGGTTCTATGTTGGTTGAAGCGCGTACAGAAAACAAACTTGCAGAGGAGCAGACTAGCAGGAGGTGAATGTCATTTGAGCTTATTGGAATGCGCTGATCAGACTTGACAGCAGGTGCAATGGAAAATTACAAAGACGCGGATGACGCTTGAAGGTTAAATAATCTGACAACCGTGGTGGCAGAAAAGAGCGAAATGCACGTGAACACGTGTGAAATCACATGTAAGCTAAACAGGTTACATTCTGATTTGCTTTGTATGTCACAAAATGCAAGTTCATGTCTGGCACAGCAAATGGTTGTTGAATATAAAAACATATAACATTCGGTCGACCAAGCAATGTGCGTGAATGCAAAGCACCAAAACTGTAAGGTCATTCCCCAAAGATTTTATAAACTATTCATTGGACATGGTGAAAGTGTATGATTAATGTGTACATGTATTGGGGATGGCCGCTTGCTAATAATTATTACAGTAAAATGTTTAAGACACACATGTTTTCATTGCTAGCACACACAGTCTTGCTTGCTCGCACTCAATACACGACTGTCAGAGCGTCTGCTGATAACACAAGAATGTCTACGTGGGCAGGAAGTAAAGGGTCAGTTTACTTGGCTGGTAGAGGCTAGCAGGTCTGTCGTTTAAACAGACCTGGTAGAGGCTAGGAGGTCTGGCGTTTAAACAGAGAGACCACCATTTTGGTTCCTAGACAGCCGTTTATTATTCTCGAGTCAGAAAACATCAAATAAACACAGATACAAATACTATGACTGCAAACATTATATAATATTTGACCAAAACTTGGCCACTTCCACTGCATTCTGTGATGCTTCGTAAAGTTCATCTTCTGTGCAGGAGGTCGGGCCCATTCTACACTGAAGCATATGTTTCACAGTCTAATCTTCTCGACAGTCACACTGTATGTCATCTTTCTTAATGTAGCCCCACTTTGCAAGATTGATCTTAGATCTGCCCACTCCTGATCTTAATCTTTTCAAGGATTTCCATGTTACCCAATCTTGATCATGACCAGGAGGTAAAGTTTCGGCTATCCTTTTCCAGCCCAGGAGAGGAGATTTCTTAGCTTTCCATAATTCTAGCCTGGCTTTTTCACATGTAGTCTTCAATTCTTTGGATGTTCTTAGGAAACTCTTCCTAGACTTCAGCCTGAGAGCATGTAGTTCCTGCCCATGTAGAGAATGGGTTGCTTCCTGGACAACTTTCTTCCTTTCCTTGTTTGCAGCTACTTCTCGTCGAATAGAGGGTGGTGCTATTCCTGCAAGCTGGTAGAGGCATTCTGTTGGTGTTGATCTCAAGCATCCAGTTATAGTTCTACACGTTTCATTGAGAGCTACGTCTACCTGTTTAGCATGAGTTGAGTTATATCAAACCGGGCAGGCGTACTCTGCAGCGGAATAACACAATGCCATTGCAGATGTTCGAATAGTGTCAGGTTGGCTACCCCATTTTGATCCGGCCAGTTTCCTCAGAAGATTATTCCTGGTGTGAACTTTTGACTTGGTGTTCAAACAGTGTTTCTTGTAGATAAGAGCTCTGTCCAGTGTCACTCCAAGAAATTTTGGGGTGTAACAGTGTTCCAGTTCAACTCCTGACCATATTACCTTCAGTTTACGAAAGGCTTCCCTGTTTCTCAAGTGAAAGGCACATACTTGTGTCTTGGAGGGATTTGGTTTCAGTTGATTTACGATATAATATTTGGACAGATCCTTAAGGGCACTCGTGAGGTTTTTCTCCACTGATTCAAAATCCTTCCACTGTGTAGCAAGAGCGAGATCGTCAGCGTACAAGAAACTCCTGGTGTTGGGAGCTATCGGCTGGTCATTTGTATACACGTTGAACAGAAATGGAGCGAGAACATTTCCTTGGGGTAGGCCATTCTTCTGTAGTCTCCAACGGCTGCGTTGCCCCTGGAAGTCCACAAAATATCTCCGATTCTGCAGGAGAGTAGCAATGAACCTGGTTAGGCTGGAGTTCTTAGTCAGCGTGTAGACCTTAGCAAATAGAAGCTGATGATTATCAGTGTCGTAGGCTGACGATAAATTGACAAATGCCACTCCAGTTACCTTAGCTGCTTCGAAACCATCCTCTATGAATTGCGTAAGGTTCAGCAACTGCCCAGTATAGCTTTTGCCGGGATGAAATCCAGCTTGTTCAGGTATGAGCAGAGGATCAATTACTGGTAAAAGGCGATTCAAAATCATTCGTTCTAGTAGTTTGTAGAGGTGACACGGTAGTGCAACTGGTCTGAAGTTCTTTGGACTATCCCCTTCTTTGCCAGGTTTCAACAAAGCTATCACACGGCTCTTCCGCCATATCTTTGGAATTTGATAATTCTTCATGCAGTTATTGAAGAGCTGGAGTATCCAATCCTTGGTTTTTAAGCCGAAATGCTTAATTTGTTCTGTCCGAATGTCATCCAAGCCGGCTGATTTTCCATTTTTAGTCTGTTTGATAGCCTTCTCCAGTTCTACAGCCGTACCACCGATGTATAAGAGGCAGCCATTTTGGTTCCTAGACAGCCGTACCACCAATGTATAAAAGGCAGCCATTTTGGTTCCTTATTAAAAACATGAAACTAGTATAAGGTACACGAATCTTATTCATATTGAGGAATGTGAAGAGGCGTGGGAACACGTGTGAGAGGGACAACATTTCAAGGTCAAAACGCTGAGAAAATGCAACTCTCTCTGTTGCTAGGCCAACTGATAACGATTGCGTTAGTGACGCACTTGCCATTTTAGCAAACAGACGTATACAGTAGAGCTCTGAACTGAACTTTGGAAGAAAAAATCCTTTTTTTTTTTTTCGTGTAGCCTCCAGAGAGGCCGAGTGCAGGTCTTTCAAGTCGACGCCCGTGGGCGACCTGCGCATCAGAATGAGAGATGGAATGGATGAAGATGAATGAAATTGGGCAAGGATGTGGAAGGAAGCGGCCGTGGCCTGTCAGTAGGTACCGTCCCAGCATTTGCCTGGTGTTGAAAATGGGAAACCATGGAAAACCATTTCAAGGACAGCCGACGGTGGGGCTCGAACCCACGCGTCTACCGAGTCAGCAGAGAGCTTGGCCCCATGACCTAATGCTGCGCGTTAGCCAGCGTAGCCACTACTGTCGGTTTTATTTTTTGGTAAGTACCTATGTATGATTATTTTAATAATGTAATGCTAATGAACCTTAAATGTGTAGTTATTGATTAGGTAATTAATGATTATTATTTATTTATTTGTTTGCAGATAACCGGTATACCTTACATGTCTGAGATACAAGAAACCATTGCGCTTTTGGGCCCACTAGAAGGAAACAGTAACAAGCCAGTGCAAGTGAAGGTGAGATTATTTTTTTAAACTAACTTGTTTCATTTTTTTGTTTGATATTATTTTATTTTATGAAATGCATGTATTAACCTGAATTTATGTATTTATAGCGGTTTATTTTATTTATTTTTAGAAACTTGAAAGAAAAGCCTTACCGCCGTAGCAGTTGTTGAAAACCCAAGACAAAGTAGAGTGCAACCATTGTTTCCAGGCAGTGAACTATTGAAAACTCTGGTAAGTCTAACTTAAAAATGCTATTCCATTTTACCACTACTGAAAACTCGTAGACAACAAGAAGTTCCGTGAAGAACTATACAGCCTACTTTTCATGCCAATGATTATTCTACAGTATATGAACCTATCTAGAATAATGACAAAATTAAGTTGGTAATATCGAAATATCAAATTAGTTCAAAATATACCTGGTATAATTTAGCCTAATAGAGCACTACAGTTGGCAGCCCTGGTGACTGAATATATTCCTAGTTCCATCTCTTAAGGTACAGAATACAAAATTAGGTTGAAGTCCAATGGACGTTACATGCAGTTAGACACTGGATCTATCAGCACGCGTAAAAGCATGTTGCCAACAATACCATGCGTGTGCTGGTCAGAAATAATCTGAAATATTATGATATCTTGTTGTGCCAATTTTGGATGAAATCCATTTGTTAGTATAGGAGTTACATGTATTTTAAAATTGGATATATCAGCAGGCATAGAATCATGTTGGCAGCACTGCCTTGTATTAATTACTCCAAATTAATCTACAATGTCAGGTGCTATACGTGTGCAAAGTATTGAAACGTGTCGCCGCTAGTCGGACAGACAGTTCTCGGGGGAGGGGCCGTACGACGAATCTCCCAACGAAAGAGACCGTTCTCAGGTACGCACCCCCCTTAGTTACTCCCAAGGCCGCCACAAATACCAAGTGTAACGAGTCACTGTGGGCGAGACAGGCGGGCGGGGGGTGTGAAGAATGCAGAATAGCCAATCCGACCGGCTAATTAGGGTAGCCCCTCCCCAAGGCCACCACCAATACAATAACGCTACGAATCAGGTAGACTATTGACGCAAGGTTTCCAGACTCTTCTGCTTCTGGAGACTACTGGGTGTGACTTGAAGGTCCCGAACCTTGGTGGGAGGGGCTGGATAATTCTGGAAGCCAACCACGAGGACATACTCGACGCTACTGGAAGGAGCAATAACTAGAACATTCGAGACCAGAGGGCTGACTTCATATATATGAGCAAGCTGAGGTGAGCAGGAGTTCTGCGTGGGAGCGAGCGAGTGTTAGATCGGAGTCAGTGTTAGTTGAAGCAGTTTACCGTGCCTAGCGCGATGAGTGAAAATAAATAATGTAAATAGTGACTGTGGAAGATAAATAGTGACTGCAAGAGAAACTGACTTGTAGAGATCAGTGTATATAAATAGTGACTTGTAGCTGTATAAAGTGAGATTCTGTGTATGTGTGTGTGTGGAAGTAAGTAGGCCTAATTTGTGTAAATAATTTGATTTAGTGTTAACTAGTGTAAATAACACTATTGTAAATAAAGATTTAGTACATTATAGCCTGACCTATTTTTACGAACCCTAAAAACGTTACAGTATAGAGCTGTTGGCTTGCATACTTTCTGATATATTGATATTAGGGTAAAAAAAATATAGACAGCATTTATTAACAGTTGGCAGCCCTGATTGCTCTTAACAATACTTACAGATATTCTGTTATGGCACACATAGCACATACGAAATTTGGTTGTAATCCAACTGATAGTATAGAAGTTACATGTATTTAAAAATTGGTACTATCAGCAGGCTTATAATCATGTTGGTAGAACTGACGTATATAAGCTACTCAAAATTAATCTAAAATGTCAGAATATACGTGTGCATAGTTTAAAGCTGTTGGCTTGCATACTTTCTGATATGGTTTCTCAGGTAAGAGATTTAGGTATTATTCACGACGATAAATTGACATTCTCTCCCCACATTGACCATATCAAATCTCGCGCAATGCGCAGTCTCGGCATTCTATACAGATTCACAGAAATTAAAGACCTCACTACACTGAAATTATACTTCACCTCATATGTTCTCCCTATCCTAGATTTCTCTTCCCCAATTTGGTCTACTTTCATCCTCGATTCCTACCCCCTCACCCTCCTAATCACCCACTACCCCAATCACTCCCTGCATTTTTCCCGAGACTTGTCCCTTGCTGCCATCACTGCCAATTGTTATTGTTATTGTTGTTATTTTTGTTAATACTATTTGAAATTGTTAAAATATTAGTGTAAAATGACCTATCATGGTTGTATATAATAATTATTAAATAAATAAATAAAAAAATATTGGTATTTGGATAAAAAAAATAGAGAGAGCAATTATTAACAGTTGGCAGCCCTGGTGGCTCTTAAGAATACGCTAAATCATATCTGTTTATGTACAGATATTACATACAAAATTTGGTTGAAATACAATTGATAGTGTAGAAGTTATATGCATTTAAACATTGGACCGTTCAGAAGGCTTAAAATGATTTTGGCAACACTGTCATTGTTGGCCTCCTGAAAATTAAACTGAAATAGTATTATCTGCATGTGTACCAATTTTGGAATAGCTCCCATGCATACCTTGCGAAATATCCAACATGGAGCTCAAATTTCTTGTGCGTTTTTTCAGCAGTTGGTAGCTTTGACATCATTTCCAAATATGGACGTGAGATATTCCGGTGCACATCTTTATTCATACTAAATTTGGTTTTGATTGCTGCAGCCGTTTAAGAGTTGATAGGGGGGGACACACACACAGCCAGACAGACAGACACACATTTTCCCGGATCGATCTCATAAGTCTACTTTTTACTCATTTTTGCAAAATGTGAAAAGTAGGCTAAAAATGCATTACCTGTACATGACTAGGACGATGATTGCTTCCTTGAATAATGGCCGTGTATTGACAAACGGTACAAGACTGTATTGTTTGTTGACTGGGAAAAGTACAAGGCTATGTTGGATTTTCTAAAAACAAAAAATTAAATTTAATTAATGGGTGGTACCCTATGGACTCAACAAATATCCACAGGTTTGAACAAGATAATCTGAATAAAATGACATAACATTTATTTTTGTTTATATATTGGTTAAAGGGAAATGCAGATGACTGTAGCTTTATAAAAAAAAAGTAGATGGGTTACTGTTAGTGTAGACATACAGTTTATTTTTTAAAATTGTTTTTTTTGGATGGTGTTTTTATTTAATGCCAATTAACGTTAAAGTTTAATTACAAGTATTGATTGATTGATTGAGTGAGTTAGTTTGTTTTTAGGTGTGGTCATGCGCCATTAGCGTAGTGAACAGACAGTGAACAAGCATACATTGTGCTTTAAAGCACTCTGTGCAACGTTAATAACTTGCAATAAGAAAAAGTTTTATTATAACACATGGCGTTAGTACCAAATACAACAAGTGAGCAAGTTGGTTTACCACGTGGATTAAATTTAAAATCAGAACATGATCGTTGGTTAACATTTGAATCCTGGCATGTAGGATTTTTGTCGGCACATAAACTTGCAAAAGCCGTTTTTTTTTACTTGAACCGAGAAGATGTGGTGCGCTGTGTGTTTTGTCGTATTGAACTGTCACACTGGGAAGGGGACGATCCCTTTAGAGACCATTTGCGATAGTCTCCTTGTTGTCCTTACATGCTTGGAAAACAAGTGGGTAACCTACCAGTGTATCCATTTTACCGAACCACAAGGCCATTGGCCGCTACGTACGTTGCCGAATCACAAACAAATAATAATAATAATGATTTATTACCAGCCAACAACAGTAGTGTCGATATATTTGGTCCATATGCCATAGACAGTGTTGAATTGGCATGTGCTTTTGAAAAATTGGGAGTTTGCAAGACTAAAGCACTAGCACACTCAGAGTACAGGTCTGTTGAAAAACGTCTAGAATCTTATAAGAATGTTTGGCCTTTAATATTAAAACACCTTACCAAAGAGCTAAGTGAAGCTGGATTTTTTATACTGGTGAAGGGGATAAAACAATATGTTTTCATTGTGGATTTGCTTTAAAGGATTGGCAAATGACTGATGACCCTTTTGTGGAACACGCTCGTTGGTTACCTAACTGTAAATACATGGTGTTGCTTAAAGGTCAGGAATTTGTGAACACTATTCGTAATGAAAACGTGATTGCAGCACAAGACATAAAAGTGCCTTTAAAGTTAGAACACGCGGAGCAAATACACGAGGCTGAAAGAAAAGACTTGTCCTACGAACAGATACAACAGTGTGACCAACAATTATGTAAAATTTGTTATCTAGATGAACTAGGTGTTGTATTTTTTGCCTTGTGGACACATGATAGCATGTGTCAAGTGTGCATTAGAACTTAACACTTGTGGTATATGCAGAAAAGTAGTATCTGCTACAGTTAGGGCATTTCATGTATAAAGAGTATAATTTATTAGCAATGCATCGTGCAAAATACCTAATTGAAAATATTATTACAAGCTGTTGTAGAGTGTAATAGATATGCTTTTGTTTTGTTTATAGACTACTACAATGAATGTTTTGAATGATGTGGGACAAGCTTGTGGCTTAGAGACAAAGAAGCTCAGCGAATTGCCAACGCATATTCCATTCCAGATTATCAAGATTCGGAAATTGAAAACAGCATATGGTGATCGTGTGCTTTGTGTATGCGAAAATTTTGAGACATTTCTGCCTACACGGTTTAATGATATGTCGGAGAGTGTTTTTGATGAAGTGAATAATGCTGCACAACCTGTACACTTAATTTACGAAGGTTTTAAAAGCAATAGGTGCATGATTCGTTTTAATTAAATAAAAAAAACAAATGTCAAATAATAATGGAAGATATAAGTCATGACAATGGACTGAAAGAAAAATATGTGTATAGAATAATAATGTTTTAGTGTTTAGTATTGTCTTAAAAAATATTATCATGAAACCAAAAAAAATGTATATAAAGTTTGTAAATAAATGAAAATAATGGTACAATGTTGTTTTATTATCTACAGAAGTCAGAATATTTAACATTGCAGAATATACATGATTATGACAATAAAATGCACACTTAATACAAGTTTTTGCCTTTACGATAGTGTGTTATAGTTTTAAAAACAAAGCTTGTTGTAGATCTTTTTTCTTCCACGGTGAACAATAGGCATGAAAACGTTATTGTCTTGTTTCGGATCATTATCACTATCATAATCATAAGCAGCATGATCTATGTCACTATTATTATAATCACCACAATTATCCTCAACATTACTAAAACCAGTTAAATATTCCTGTTCCTCTTCCTCTTCAGTGTCCTCATATAGAGTCTGCGTGGCTTTTGATAATGTTAAGGGTTTTTTGAACATTGAATTATTTTCAATAGTAGTATTGTTTTGTAGCACTTGCTTTTTAGCATTTTTATGATTTTCTGTTGACAGCAACAATGTTTCATGTAGTACACTACATTGATGATCACTGACACTTAAAACCTCACTATTTTTACTTTTTAGCTCACTGCGACATTGTTTTGAACGTTGTTTTGAACAACGCCAAATAACAGTTCCATTTTTATTGGTTCGTTTCACAATGTATGAATATCCTTTATAGAATGCATGAGGCTTACCATACCTAGTCACTGATACTTCCATATCAACTGTCAAGCATAGACTAAGCTCTAGTAAATACAACTTGGTAATAAGAACAATAGTTTAATGTGCGAGCATATATGTATGCAAATGTGGGAGCAAAAACAAAGTTGGGAGCAAAAAGTGTAAGCAAAAGTGGGAGCAAATATGAGAGCAAAAAATAGGAGCAAGTATGGGAGCAAATGTGAAAGCAAAAGTGGGAGCAAATATGAGAGCAAAAAAAAGTAGGAGCAAGTATGGGAGCAAAAAGTGGGAGCAAATGTGAAAGCAAAAGTGGGAGCAAAAGTAAGAGAAAAAAGTGGGAGAAAAAAGTGTAAGCAAAAGTGGGAGAAAATATGAGAAAAAAAAAGTGGGAGCAAAAAAGTGTAAACAAAAGTGGGAGCAAATATGAGAGCAGAAAGTGGGAGCAAATGTGAAAGCGAAAGTGGGAGCAAAAAGAGCGAGCAAAAGAGGGTGCACAAAGTGGAAGCAAAATGTGTGAGTAAAAAGTGGGGGGCAAATGGGGTGTTTTACTAAAACAATCTCACCTAACCTAACCTAACTTTTCCTAGCCTAACTTTATCCAACCTAACCTAACTTCACCTAACCTAACCCAACTTCACCTAACCTAACTTGACCTAACTTCACCTAACCTAACCTTCCAACTCTCAGATCAAGAATTAAATTCTGGGCATAGTCGAGTTGGAACCCAAAACCTCTGGGATAACATCCAAGTATACTAGCCTCTACACCGCGAGATGGGCAAATTATCATGCAAAACAACACAAAATAAAAGTTTTCTGTAGTGTAACTCATTGGCTGACAACCATAGTTGAGAATTCAAACCCAAGACCTCAGGACTTTTGTTTTGAACATTATTAGAAATGCTATTCCATTTACATTTTGCTGCTGCTTATAGTTATAAGAGTTGGCATTAATATGGGAGTAAAAGTGAGAGAGAAAAAAATGTGAGCAAAAGTGAGAGCAAATGTGAAAGCAAAACGAGGGAGCAAATATGAGAGCAAAAATTAGGAGCAAACATGGCTGTTTGTTGAGACTTTCAAATCAACTAATACACATGAATTAAATTTTAGTAAAGAGACTTGGGTAATAATAATAACAGTTAAAAAAATATTCAAGTGGATTCATTTTTTTTTTTGAAAGTGGAATTTCCAAAGTACCGTCAACAATAATAATTACATGAACAGTGGGAAATCAAACCCAAGAACTCAGGACTTTTGTTTTCAACATTATCAGAAATATTATTCCATTTACATTTTGCTGCTGCTCATAGTTATAAGAGTTGGCATTAATATGAGAGCAAAAGTGGGAGGAAAAATGAAAGCAAAAATGGGAGCAAGCATGGCTAGTTGTTGAGACTTTTATATCAACTAATACACATAAATTGAATTTTAGTAAAGTGACTTGGCTAATAATAATAATAATAATAATAATAATAATAACAGTTTTAAAAAAATGTAAACAAAAGTGGGAGCAAATGTGAAAGCAAAAGTGGGAGCAAAAAGTGAGAGCAAAAGTGAGTGCACAAAGTGGGAGCAAAATGTGTGAGTAAAAAGTGGGGGTTCCAGACTATAGTGCATCTCTACCTTAAAAGACAGTACGCATTAAATGGGGCGCACTGATGCCAGATCTACTGCATATACAAAGTTCTGCAAGGGCGGGCACATGATGTAATATAACTCGTATACAGGCGTGCTTTTACGCAAAACTCGGGAAATTTCCAAAATATTTGTTTACTGTAGCTCATACCTTGCAGCGAACAACGCTACAATATTTAGATATGATACGCCGAACCTCAGAGCGCGAGTTTAATGCACACACAACAATTTATATCTTTCAATTATTCATGAATATGATAATATTATAATATGTTATAATTTATAATATTACATATTCTCGAATATCATAGGTTAACATAAATTATAATATGACATTTTTAATGAATATTTTATATACCTGTGGTATATATATATAGTGGTCCACGTAATTTACCCAATGCTGTGTGGTCAAGTGGTGGTATGCAGCCGAAATTAAATTCTTCATTTCTTGAATGAGACGTTGTTCAATTTTATATAGTTCTTCACTTGCGCTCATACCATTTCGATGGGATTAAGTTCACTGTGGTATGGTGGCAAGCGAAGAACATATTTTTCTGCTGATTTAGCCATCTCGTCAATGGTGTATTTATCATATCTGACTCTGTTTTGAGTCACAATAAAACGAAGCTTAGGTTTTAACATATCATTTCGAAAAGGAACCCCTTTTGAGTGAGTCAATCTATAATCCGGTGTTTTCTCCGTTATAGGTAAAAGTTCGATTTTCCGACTGTGGTAACCTACTTTGTCTATTACTAGGATAGATCCTTCGGTAACATTGGGCAACAATTGATCGGCGAACCACTTCTCTTACACTTCACCTGTCATTTCGTCGTGGGTGTCTGCCGTGTTTTTTTTTTTTTTTTTTTTTTTTTGGCATAGGAACGTTAACTCTGCACCACTAACGAACCCTTGTGCATTACCGGGACGAACAAAGGCCAACTACGGAAAGCACTTCCGAGGATGGCTGAGGTAGGAATCTTCTCAGTTTTGTCTCATGAAGTTGAGTACACCCCGTTCCAGCCCTCAGACCAGAATTAAATTTCTTGGCGGAGCCGGGATTCAAACCTGGGCCTCCACGGTGACAGCCAGGAATGATAGCCACTAGGCGGACAATTTATAAAGAACACAAGGACCACTTCATTTCACAGTTTAACTCCACACCTTCAGTCGGGGAGATACTGGCGCCCGAGTAAACAAACTTACGCAGCGTCAGCGCTAGGCGGGAGGAATAAGTGCGATAACTTATGAATGCTATCTGATATCGAGCTGTGGTTTATTTTAAAAACTTGTTCACATATCGATGAATTTCTTCTCGCTTAGCCACCAACGTAAAGTCATTAGGAAAAAAGTTTGTCGCTACGTAACTTTCCTGTGATACCATCTCAGATTTTTCAAGTAACATTTAAGAAAAAAATCATAACTTTCTTACTATGAAAATAATTACTGCCCTGGGGAATAGAGTATCTTCTACCAACATCAGTCATCTAAAAATAAATTCTTGATCTGTTGCGATCATTAGTTCATTATCTATGGCGTGATAAGTTTTGTATCTGCAAGAATATAGATTCGCGCTAAAATATCGTAATTGTGAAAATTGGGCCATGTGTTAATTATTTATGGCTTTCATTTTTACATCATAAAAAGCGGAAAATTCTCTATAAGACCACGCAAACAGTTTTTTTTAGATTTGTCACTTTCAATTATTGGGAAATGGCAACATCTCCGGGGTGGAAGAGGACGAAGCAAATTGCAGGACATAGGAGTGCGAGTAAGAGGTAAATACTACATTTAATTCCGTACTGACTTTTAAGGTTGAGACGCTCTATAGCAGTGGTCGCCAAACCGTAGCTCGCAGGGAAATGTTTGGTAACTCGCGGGGAAATTTCAGACGCAGCGCTTGAGTTGGCTAATCTGCACTACTCATACCCCTGATTCCTACTACGCGTCACGCGGGTCTGTCAGTCAGTGTCTGGTGTGTGATCGTCAGTGCAGGTTATTTTTGCTCGTATTTTATGCATACTGCGGACTACGGACTGTTCAAATTATGGCGAGTTCCAGCAAAAAAACAAAAAACTTATCATTTTCATGTTGAATGGGTAACTGTTTTTTTTTTACCCAGGTAAAGGACAAATGTATGTGCTTACTTTGTAATGCAAGTGTAGCAGTTGGGAAGAAAGAAAACGTCGAACGTCATTACTAGGGCTCGGATCGATATGCTCGATAAAATCTCCAGATATGCTCGAAAACCATGTTTTATGCTCGAAAACCCCATTATATGCTCTAAACCCCCATTATATGTGGTTAAATATGCAGAATATGCTCGAATAACAACGTTAAAAACTATAGAAAGGAAAGTGGAACGAAAAACCAATAACATACCTTTATATACGAGCTTTATTTTCTAATTGTATGTATGATACACTGCAATATACTCGCATTCAAGTTTTTCAAGTATATATAAGAGAAGTGCTTTTATAAAAGATACTGTTTAAAAGTTCATTTACAAAATGTTCAGAATTAGGCGAGTCATTGAAGTAGATCTGCATTGGTCTGTACAACAAGAAATTTTCTATATTTTCAGTTTTCTTAAATCAGTCAATAAAAGTTTCAATGACGAGAACGATCTCACTAATGGTTAAAAGCCTGCGGTTCCATTATTCGCACCAGATAGGCTTTTCAATAATTATTTCTGTTTTCGAACCTTAAGGATTGTCAGGGCCCGAATTCGGGTGAGAATTTGAAGAAAAACAAACTATTTAGACGAAAACCACAAGAATATGCATTTACATGCGTCTATTCTGAATATGCTCGATAAATTTCAATTCTGTTGGTCCCAGAGAGGTGAGAATACCACCGAAAGGCTTCTTTCAATGTGTACTATTCAGGAAAAAAATATGCAAATATGCTCGAATCCGAGCCCTAGTCATTACTCCAATATTTAAAAGGATATCCCTCAGAATTCTTCCTTATGGAAAGAGAAGGTAATACAACTGAAATCTCAATTAAATGCTCAACAATCTTTTTTCAAGAAATTAGACAAAAACAAGCACCAACTGAGGCATCTTTTAATTTTTACAAAAGTATTGCTCGAAGGAAAAAACCTTACGAATATGATGAATTAATCAAAGAAGCATTTTAGAAGCTTCAGATACATTGCTTAACAATTTTAAAAACAAAGGTGAGATAATCTCTGCTATTCAATCTATTCAACTGTCACCAAATACAGTAATGAGATGAGTTGAATCAATGAGCTCTGAAGTAAATTCACAACTTAAAACTGACTTACACTGCTGCAGTTATTTTTCCTTGTAACTTGACGAATCAACCGATATAGTTGATACAGCTCAGTTGGCAATTTTTATAAGAATGGTTTTGATGATTTCCAAGTAAAAGAAAAGCTGGTAAAAGTTTTACCACTTCAAGGACATATAACGGGACAGGACACATATTCAGCTTTTAAAACCCTTATCGCCTCCGAAAATGAGTCGTCTGGTATCTCTATTTTTGCGATTTTGAGATTAGGGCTGATTATCAAGTCCTAAACGCCCTCTTTACATGTGGGAAGACAAAGGTATTCAAAACAGGACAAATCATGCTATTTTTAAATGCTGAAGGTTTCAAAATAAGACAATTAGATGAAAGAGAACAAGACACAACTTGGCAGGGTATATTGCGCATCGATCAGCGCATCAGCTGAAAGGGCGCTCTCTGTGTGCTGCAATTCTTTCGTGTTCTGTTCGAGCCGGTGTGTTTACATTTGTTTTGGTATGTTAAATCGACTTTATACTTGTCAAGAGTGATTATTTTACTTTCAAAATAAAAACATCCGATTACTGAGTTGCAAAACAAGATACATCAGCAAGTTTTAAAACAAAATAAGACACATCAAATATTAAAACGCTTATAAAAAGGAATATAAAACAGCATGAGTTAATAAACTTTTGGAAAATATTTGTCTATATCACGTACAACTTTCAAAAAGGAGGCATATTTATTTCTCAGTAAACAAAGGACTTATTCAGTTTTAAGTGTCTCCCGAAATATTTTGTTGAAGTGATGTGTGTTGTTTTGATACCAGACGCCTCAAATATTTCTGTACAAAAGTAGGTAGGCTTGGCAACCGATGGAGCTCCTGCGATGGTAGGTAACGACAAGGGATTCATTGCCTTGTGTCGTAAAGACAACAGGTTTCCAAAATTTCTGTCTTACAGTAAAGTGAGAGCTCATGCACTTCGAAGACGTTTGTTCAGAACTCTGACTGAAGAGTTTGAATGCCAGTATGGTGATCGATTGCTTCATCCAGAAGTTCGTTGGCTTAGCAGAGGCCGAGTTTTGCAACGTTTCAAAGATTTACTTTCTGCTTTGGTGGAATTTTCGAAAGAACGAGGTGAAGCATTACCTGAGTTAGAAGATCCGGTGTGGCGGCGAGATTTTGCATTTCTTGCAGACATAACCGAAAAGTTAATTACCCTTAACTTGCAGCTTCAAGGCAAATATAGAGAATTTGGTGGAAGCATTTCAGATGTGGTGCTGTCGGGAAAAAATCTTACCAAGGGTGAACACAAGCATTTTGCCTGTTTGAAGCAGATCCTTGAAAAGCAAGGTCCTTCACAGACCCCTTACAACAATAAAGAACATGGTATTGCAGCTCTTTCAGTATTGAAAAGGGGCAGATGACCTCGCAGTTCCGCCACTTAAAACAACTAACTAACAATATATAGACTTGAAAAATCAATTTGATCATCGTTTTCAAGACTTAAGAAACATTTCCATTGTAGCACAGTTCGTCACATCCCCTATTGTAGAGATTGATGCTGAAGAATTCTCTAGTTGTCACGCAGTATTTTGAAGAAGACAACGCTGCGGTGGAGATGGAACTGATTGATTTTCGTGGCCTTTTCATTATATGAACTCCCTTCAAGCAAAAATATCCAATTTTGGTTCAAGTTGGTTTACGAGTTAAGGCAATGTTCAGCTCAACATATCTGTGTCAGATTTCATTTTCCAGTATGAAATTCATTAAAAACAAGCACAGGAACAGGTTGTCTGATGAAAATTTGGACAACTGAATTCGAATGGCTGCTACAACATATGAGTCGGACATAAAAAAATTGTTGATGACAAAAAAGGGTGCCTCCCCTCACATTAAACTACACTGGTCAAAACAATTAGGGGATCAGTTGAGATATCTAGGTTCTGACATATTGTCATCGGCAGAATGACCTAAAATGGTTCGTCGTCTTTCTTGTCGGTTCTACGGAGTGGAGACAACAACAATACGGCAACCGAGATAGTGGTAATAACAGAAAGTTGCTGCAGGGGGGGTTGGTGTAGACGTGTGTTAACTCTACCAAACGAATGCCACAAGTAGTTGGGTTCAGATGGTGTAGTGAGCAGGTAGTGCAATGCAACACCAACGTGACTTACCCGAAGGAGAGCCATAGGAACCGGGACAGATACAGAGGGAGGTGGCTGCAGCTATTGGAGTATCCCAAAGTGTAATTTCCAGGACCTGGACGCGATTTCAAACAGGAACCGTTAAAAGAAGGCCAGGCCAAGGTCGTCCACGGGTATCATCAGCAAGAGAAGACCATTATCTCCGGTTAATAGCCCGCCGAGACAGGAGGCTGAATGCAACTCCGCTGCAACGCACCCTCCAGGCGGCAACAGGACGCGCAATATCAACACAAACAGTCCGAAATTGCCTTCGGGAAAGTGGCCTTTACACATGGAGGCCTATGGTGTGTGTCCCAATAAATCCACGCCACCGTTTAGCCCGCAGAAACTGGGCGGAGGAACATCAGGATTGGCGTCATAACGAATGGCACCGGGTTTTGTTCACAGATGAGTCAAGATTTTGTGTTCAGCCGGACATTCGTCGTTCCCTCACCTGGAGTGAACGTGGGACTCTGAAAATCCCGCTTATGTGCAGGAAACAGCACCATATCATGGTGGTGGGCGAATGGTGTGGGCAAGAGTCAGTATTGGCGGACATACGGACCTCTATGTCGTTCAGAATTGCGCTTTGACTGCTCAGAGGTATCGAGACGAGCTCCTTCGATCGTTTGTTGTGCCCTACGCTGGTGCCATAGGCGATGGTTTCAATCTGGTGGACGGTAACGCACGTCCCCACAGAGCTGCACAACATGCTTGACGACGAGGGCACTGAACCAATGGAGTGGCCTGCTTGTCCACCGGACTTAAACCTGATTGAGCACGTCTGGGATGCACTTGGCAGACGCATTGCAGCCAGACCAGGACCTCCCACAACGGTAGCCAAGCTGGATATTGCACTCGTGGAAGAATGGCCAAATATCCCTCAAGAGCTAATTAATAACCTCATACTGTCCATGCCACGCAGGTGTGCAACTGTCCTGGCCGTCCGAGGTCATCACACACCATATTAGAGGGCAACGAGAATGACTTTTTCACTATTATGGTAGCCCCATGGTGCCGCGCTCGAAGTAAACACTATGTAAACGTCCAGTAAAGAGTTGGGACAGCACAATATCGTACTGTAGCACACATAAATTACAATTGTAACCGAACTCCAAATAAAAGACGTTACCATATGTATCTCTTGTATGATATCTCACCTGATCCCCTAATTGTTTTGACCAGTGTATGTTTCTCTAATGCAAATATTTTGTTATTTAAATTCTTATTCCATTAATTGCAATGTTAGAAATTGCATTTAATTAGATTTTAATATAAACTAGAAATGTTATATTTTTATAGGTAATAATCAACTTTGTGATTTAAACAATAACATGTATTAATTTTCTACTTTGTTGGGTAGCTCACGGTAAGGTTTACGAGCTGTAAGGTAGCTCAGTCGCTCAAAAGTTTGGCGACCACTGCTCTATAGATTATTCGCGAGTCCACTCTCAGCCCATCTCTGCTGCCAAGAATGCTAGCCACTACACCACGAGGTGGAATCTTGTTAATCCTATTCTACTTCTCTCATTCAGTATATTTTTCAAATCGGCTGTTTTTGCCAGAAACCCTTCAAATGTTACAAGTTGGCAGTTACAGAATTGCATCGATTGTTGAGAATTTACTCTACAATTGAGCAAATTATAGAAATGACCAACATAACCAACTTCTGCTATGCATTGCAGGTTTCTTTTTTTTTAATTTGTATTTTACTTTAAGAATTGGACTGTCGAGGAGTTGGGGCGGGGGGATGAGAAAGGTTCTTGCAAAAAAGACAAATATTCTGCAATAATGTTTTTTTTTAATGATTCATAGAGGACAACACAATTTCCTTAACAACAATCAGGCAAGAATATTATGCACCTTGTAGCCATTCACAACTCAATTCCCCAACATAATGTGACCGACAGTGGTCTTGCCTTTACACCGTAGGCTATATGATTACAGTGCAGCAGGGAATTAAAACATTTCTCAAATTTCATGGTCTTCCGTAAAGACCAAGTGTTTTCACACACATACATACATACATAACTTGGTTACAAACTGCAGGTAGTAATAGTTGTCCATTCCACTGAGGGCTTTGAACATGTGTTATCACCCACATCTATTTTCCAGTTCCATCATACAGTGATAGAATCACAAGTGCTTGAAGAGAGTGCTGGTTAAGTTACGGAAGTAATTAAATGAAAATATTCTATGTAAATACTTCAGTACCCTCAGATTAACTTCGGTAGTATACAGTGCAGGTAAAGGAAGAAGTCATTTTGATCTCCAAGGAAGCCTTAATGAGTCAGACTTAACATGAAGCGCAAATCAACTGGAGGTGAAGTATATTGCTTTACTCTGCAGATTGCTTGATGTCCAGTGTGTTAACATGAATCCACTGTTGGCTAAATTTACTAACCTTTTGGTTAGTTTAGGGAGTTTTATATCGGTGACACAGAAATGAGTAGCGACTCCTCGAACTATGAGTTTGACTTTCCTCCGAATGTTGACTCCATAAATTCAAATTTGGACGGAGCAGATAGCTTTTTTGATGTCCATAGGCAGTTGGAAATGGAGCCCTAGAGCCCCTCCACACTCGATCATGCAGATGGACATTCGAAGCCACTAAAGGAGGTGTCCACTAACATCATGAAACAAATAGCCGATTTTCGTGGGAAGAAAAGGATAGGTTCTCCCTTGCCTGGTCGGCCACTGAAGTTCATCCGCTTGGCTGAGCGTGTTCTACTTGTTGAAAAGATAATACCTCAGAGGCTTCATAGTGCGCCCAGAAATAGAGTTTTCTTGAAGCCACAGCCTGTAAAAAGGAGACGTGCTCCTGAATTGACAAGTGCCAGCCGGGTGAGAAAGATAAGACTACCCAACTCGTGAAGAGCTTGAGGAAAAAGAAGTGCAGGAAATGAAGAGCTTTCACTTCAAAGCAAATCCTGTGAAAGAACATTCAGGGTTGATACGCTTTCAGGATTTCAAATTTCCCTGACTTTCCCCGGTTTTCCATACCAAAATTTAAGAAATTCCCTGACCACAGAGTCGTTTATTTCCCTGACTTTTCCCGATTTTCCAGAACAAAGTATAGAAAATTTATTAACCACAGGGACGACATATACCTCGCTGTTCCTTAGGTTTTTCAAACCTAGCAAAAGTACATTTTAGGTTTTCCAAACCTAGCAAAAGTACATTTTAGGTTTTCCAAACCTAGCAAAAGTACATTTATCTTTAGAAAACGTTCTTCTGTATGATCGATTAAGATTAAGTTAGAAAAACTGATTTTAGACTAATTATTTGTGCAAGGCTATTCTTAGACGCGAGGAGAAATGTTGTAGTAGATGAAAATAATAGTGCTAAAAAATATCCGAGCAATGTTTCATTATATAAACCGGACGTATATGTATCTCTCTCTATAAATTAACGCGTTTCTTTAAAAGTATAAAAACAAATAACAAAAAATAAATTTAAAAAACAGTTCTTTACTGTAATAAATAACATTTATTACGATAAGAACAGGAACACATTTTTACAATAAATGTTAATTTGCCATCATCAATTTTAAAAAAATAACTTTGAAGAAAGGAATCAATCACCAATTCTTACTTTCTAGAAACTGTCAACTGATACATTTTATTCTAAAATTAGATATTTAATATCAAATGAGTTTTTCGGTTAATATGCTGCGTCTTATGTACAAGAAGTTATGATTACCAAGAAGTTGCTCTGATCTTGACAGTTTGGGGAGATTTCCTTAGTCCACGCGGAAGATCACGAAATATATGCGACGTTACGTGATTGTCACCGAAGCATGTCTTCGCAGTCAAGTACGGAGAAATATCGAGAAGTTACACGATCGGCGCTGGTCTCAGCCGTTTGACGCATTTGTAGTTTTCACGATGGAACACGGAGAAAAATCGCGATTTACATACTTTTAGTCGTTCGACGAGATTTCTATTGTCCTTGAGGTCAGGCACGGAAAAATATAGTATTATTACGCAATCGGCGCCGCTTGCTGTCCGTTTGACAAGAATCCAGTTGTACTCGTCATTCAAGGCGGAGAAATCTCGCGATGTATCGCAATCGCTGCCGCTCTCGGTCGTTTTACGCGATTCACGTTGTCCTCGCGGTTAGACACTGAGAACGCGATAGAATGCAATCGGCCGTTCATCTATTTGTCCTGTAGAATGGCGGAGGCAAGCTCGAGGTTGGGCATGGTTAAAATTCACGAGCAGTGTTGGACATGGTCGACGCCGTGATTCCTGCTGTCCCTATGAAGTGGTTGGAAGTTCACGGTGGATCACGAGAAGAAATGGGTATCGCAATGCTACTGATATCGCGTCAGGTTTGAACTGCAGGGGTCTTCCCACTCACTGCGTATCGCGCATTCCAAAAACATTCAGTTGGTCACTACTTGCTTCACTCAGCACATTCCTTCTTTCAGTGGCTGAATGGCGCCTGCTGCAATGACAACCTTTGGCATGCGGCAAGCCGATATATTTAACTTAGGAATATGCGGGCCGCGCATGCGTACTGCAAGACCCCCCCCCCCCCTGCACCCTGTCACAGCGTGTCCAACTGCCAACTCCTGCAACGATGACAGTACGTAGTCTGTTATTTCTAAGTGGGTTGGTGCACTTCTCGCTCCCCGTGCACTTTTAATTATACAGTAATGGGAAAAGTGGCTAGTAGGGTTAGGTATGTTTCGTGATGGGTGCCCAACCACCTTTGACAGGATTCCCGCAGTCCTCGTAGACACAAGTTCGCGACCGGGCACGGGTTTTATGACTTACGCAACTGACGTCGATCTCGGTCCGTTTCACGAGATTCCCGCAGGCAAGTCGTGCGGGCAGCCGGCCGTTTTGAGGATGTGATTTTGGAGGATGAACGTTCGAAGTAGGTATCGGATATTACGAATTATTCAGAGAGGATAGCACGAATAATACGACAAGAGGCACATTTTCTTTCGAATTCAAATTATACAAGTTTTCGAGATAACCGGTTAGATTATATATCCAATGGAACCAAAGTTCGAAGGAAAAATAGACATAACGGAGTTTCGAATTAACCGAACTGGATGTCGCAAATTTACGAGACGGATGGATTTTTAAAATATGTCGTCTATGTATTTCGGAGCATTTTTGCGATTTTCTTTCAAAACTGTATCATTTCGCAAGATCGCGACAATAAATTATATCGCATTATTTCTGGACGTCAATTTCAGATATCCAAATTTATAGGTCAATATCAGAAAAGAGAGGTTTCTGTTGAGTTTTTGGATGTTATCACGAATAAACGTCTCGCAAAAAGTCAGGTTTTCGAATACAGAAAAACATTTCACACAAAATTAAACTCTCTTCTTGATGCCGAAGATATACGTTGAACCGATGTAGACAGTACCACGGAAGGTATCCTCAGTATGCATTTCCTCGAGGTCGTGCACGGGGAAGCCTACGCAACCGGCGCCGCTTGCGTGAAACTCGTTTCATCACAAACTGTGAGCCTAGCGGCGCTGGTTTAAATGATTTGAGCCGACCTCAGCGAATTTTCGTTACCTCCAACTATCCAGACATAAAAAATAGCTACTTTTCGTTACCCGTTTGTAAAATTAGCTACGTTTTCGTTACTGGTATAACAACCAAAAATTACTGTCAAACCTTAATAATTATTTTTCTTCTTTCTTTCTCTCTTTTTTTTTATTCCCTGACTTTTCCCGGTATTCCCGGCCGCGTATCAACCCTGAACATGTCCTTCATCCTCCTCAGCTTGGCCGTCGGGTGGAGAGCAAGCCACCTACAAAAGTAGAACCTTTCATGTTGACATCTTATTTATAAGGACCCACCAGTAGAAGCCCTATTTAAATTTGCTGCTAACCCTGTTCCCAAAGGTTTATTTGAACATATTCAGGGCTTGCCCGAGAAGAAGGCAAAAACGCCATCGATTACTAAACCAAAAATGAAAGTTGCAATTCTGGAGGAGAGAGATGGGAAAAACTATGTCGTAAATGCAGGGGCACGTCGCTTCGGTGTCACCATAGTGAAGCCTTTCTCTTTTGAAGGGAGGGACAAAAGGATGCTGAAACGAAAAGAGGAGATGATACAACAGATATTTAAACAGGAGGAGGCAAGAAACTTTCATGCACCGCATGCCCCCCAAGTATTTAATGAAAGGCAGTGTCTCTAAAAGTGGCTCCAACAAGGATTCCAGTCCATCTTCAAATTGCGCTTCCACATCAAAGGAAGAAGATTATTCAAGACTTCTCTGCATCATTCCCCGGGTTTGTTCCTCCACCTTGTTATCTGGGATAGTTAAGAGCGTTCACTGGCTTACAGCCTCTCCAGACTTTGATCTTCCACTCCCTCCCACAATCATTATTTTACACTGGTGTCTTATTACTTTTGCTCGTACTGCTGGGCATCGCATTGTATTGCTTTTATAACTTTTCCTCCTTGAATGAATGCATTTGTTCTATAGAAACCGCTTCAATCTCTCCTCGACGACAACAACAACGTTCATATAGCAAAATACACAGTGTAACGAGAAATTGGCAAATTTTACATATTTACTTTCTCTAAGAGTAAGTCTGAATATTACCAGTACACAGTGCACAAAATGCAGTAAACAGAACTGGCTGTCACTTCCCCAGTCTATGCTTTATTCTCACACAAGCAGTTTGTAACACCAATTACCACCAGAACAGAGTTTTGAATTTGTTCTCAACTTGTAACAAGAAAGACAGAACTATTCTTTGGAATGCTCAACAAAATACATACTCAAAATATGGATGTTCCGCCTCAGTGTGCACAGACTATTTGATCTCTATTTTCAGTACAATGTGATATGTTAAGCAGCCACACCTCTACAGAGCTATGATGGAAGCAGGGTGATGCTAAGCAATGTCACTATTTTGTGGAAGATGGGGTAATGTGAATGGCGTCCCTGCAAGCTTGACTCAACACGTTCGCGACGTACTCTCCTAATTCACGAGCAGGCTACTTCAAATGAACGTAATGCCACTTGTTCACTGGAAATCAAAGAACAGAAAGAGGATTGAACACAGGTTCACAGAAGAACCAAATAACCACAACCAAACACAGTGGGAATGATGGCACTGGATTGGATGGACAAAACAAGAGGAATTGGGATTCTTCACATTTGGTAGAAAAGGTAACAACCATGGAAGAGCAAAAGCAACAAATACACAACAAGGTAAACACACAATCAATAGACAAGAAAGAAGAACCTTTGTCCTCTTTTACCTACTTCTTTCTCCCTCTGCCCGCACCTGTGTTGGTTATTTTTACGTGTATCTATCCTCCTTTCCAGGTCTGTGTTATACAGGGTGCCAGGAAATGTTCTCTGCAGTGCTACTTGCTGCTGCGAGAGCTAGCATCAGTAGTTACATTGACAGCATGGCTGCCGCTTGTATCAAAACAAACAAACGGTAAACTTAGTACTCACCATAGCCATTCATAACAGATGCTGGAAGTGTTGTTCTTGAAGCTTGTCTCTTACAACTTTATGTGCTGCCCACTTAGAGATTCCAGTTTGAGCTAATTTGCGGTTGATTTACTTGGACTAAGCAGCATTATATCGGAGATTTCATCTAGTTTTTTGTCTGTTGAAAGCGTAGGCCTGCCTGTTCCCAGTAATCGTGAACCGAGCTGATCACACGAAATGTACTTATCAAATCCCAAACGGTATCACGGTTTGGACACTTTGAATTAGGAAACCACGCTTGAAATTTAAATTTTACGTTTTGCAAAAAATGTATTCCACCCCCCCCCCCCCCCCCAAAAAAAGGATACGAGCCTTACAGTAGTCGCATATGATGTGCAACATCTGACATGTTACCCTACTATGAAATTGAGATGAAATATATGTGAAGTAAATTTATTGGGCATATTATTGGTCGAATATATTCTAAGCATGGAAATGAAAAACCACAGCCTGCTTCCAGTCTCTGACCGGGTCAGGGATGGAGTGAATGAAGCCCCCATCTAACGGCGAGGATATTAACTGTGCCGGCTGCCGAGGCCTGACGCACTCCTCTGGGGCAATGATTAAATAAATGACAGATGAAATTAAATGATAGTGGTGAGTGTTGCTGGAATGAAATTTTGACAGGGAAAACCGGAGTACTCAGAGAAAAACCTGTCTGCCTCAAGTTTTCTCCAGCACAGATCTCACATGGAGTGACCGGGATTTGAACCACGGACCCAGCTGTGAGAGGCCGGCGTGCTGCCACCTAAGCCACGGAGGCTTCTATTCTAAGCATGGAAATATAATGTAATTCTATTTTAAGGCACGCAAGTTTAATTCTAGTCGTGGTAAATACGCAATAGTAAGTTAAATCTTGAAAAGAAAAATTAATCTGGTATGATTGGCAAAATTTTTAACGAATAATTGTATCTTTATATAATTAACACAAGGAGTAATACAATTTATTTTTCAAAAATACCATATTAATTATACATTATTTTTTACACCAAAGAACGACAACTTGAAGATGATTTATTGTCTGTATATTTGTAATTGCTCCTCCAAACCTTGAAGTAATCCGTATGTCATATACATTCCACATGGCCGAGAGTACGTCATGGTATCAATTTCGGACACCGTGCGCTCATTGTTTCCACTTACCACTGCCATCTGGATCGATCGTTCGCATCCCTCCTGGCTGCTCTTACCACTGCCAGCTGGATCGATCGATTGCATCCGTCCTGGCAGTGCGTCTTACACACTTCCGTCCGATCCACCACTGCCAGCTGGATCGTTACCACCGTCTGATCCACTTCCGTCCCATTTTTCAAAATCACTCTCACAAAAATATCCAGCAACCGAGTGGAAAGATGTTACACATCAAAAACTCTCTTCAGTAGTAACCATTACCACCTGTATACCGTTGCACTCTTCCAATAATCTAATTGAACACTCACTTACTGCGATACACACCGACGATTTGGACAGCCTACAGCCCACACATGTGGGATTCACCCTGTCAAGGACACCGTGCTGCCAACTTAACTGCTGATGCTACCTCTGGCAGCAGCTCGTAGTCCCTGCGGAGAACATTTCCTGGCGCCCTGTATTTTCCTCTATTCCTTTCTCCTTCTGTGCTTGTCTTGTGTGTTCCCACTTAATACAGTATATTATATTTTTTTACTGTTCTGATTTCCCATGTTTTTCTAGTCTTTACTCCATCCTATAGGGTGGAATTTTGGCATGATGGACAGGTCACCGATCGAGCCACACGACTCATATCTAGGGTTCTGTTAGCTGTTTTAGAGGAGTATGCAAAGACTTCTGATGTAGTCCAGTCACAAGAAGGAATTAATTTGTGTTGGCTGCATATAATTTACATTCTTGTGTTCATCAGTATTAGAATGACAGATCGATTTACTTTGAAACAACCTGTACAGAAAAATTGTGCTGTGTATGCGTGAAGAAAATTTTCCCACAAATTCCCAGGTGTTTGAATTCCACACAGATGTACAGTTCACAAGTTGGTAAAGAAAGAAAAAGGAACTGGGACTTTTCCAACAAAACATCACAGTTTAAAATAATGCAGACTCCAGGGGGATGCTAGCTATGAACGTTCTCAGACTAAATCAATCCGGCATATTCCTCAACGGCCTGGAGCAACTCCCATAGTCTGTTCTAACCACCACATTAGTCACATGTATCTAAGGCAGTTTTGTGTGAAGTTTTTGAAGAACATGTGGCCAGAGCATACCGAAGACGAACTGTTGTAAGTATTGTACATTCAACAATATACTTTCTTTCCTTTGAGAAAGCTTTGATGCCAATTTTCAGTGTTGACTTATATTAAGATTTATTAAACACACTGTGTGTACTTTACAAATTTTTTGTCCTCAGCATAAAATCTGAAGTGATTTTGTCCTTGCTGTTAACTGTTCACATCATAATCCACATAGTGTACAGATGCATTGAATTGATGCCTGATGAAATTCTCTTTGGTTACAAATGCATTACTGAATGCAGTGTGCAGCCATTCTAGAGCAAGTATATGTCGCAGCGGGAAATTTGGTTCCTTCCACTCATCCGTATTCATGGCTGGCGTTCATCTATTCCATTTGCCTTTTCCTTCCTTTCTCATATGCTGGTGTTTGCAGCAAGTTGTTCTTTATAGCTATCTCTCTGATGAAAAAGTCTATGGCGGCTAAGAGGTAGACAAGTCTTGTTTGTGACAGTTTACGGGTCCTGTGCGTAGGTAGGTTACATTAACTGCCTCCAGTCTCCTGAGATTTACGGGAGTGAGGTAGGCCCATCATCATCTACAGTTTCCAGCCCCTGGTTGGGTCTGCTTGGAAAATAAGCCTCTCCATCATTTTCCATCCTTTCACTCCTCACTATGTCCCACTCCTCTCCTCTTTTCTGCACTCCTTCCTTGACACCCAAAATCCACCTATCTCTTGGTCTCTCGCCCTCCATTTCCATCTCGTGCATTCTACTAACATGTCCGTACCAACTCATTCTCGACTTCTCTATGATCTCTTGTAAGGGATTCTCTTCCACAATCTCTCTCACTCTCATTTCTTACTCTATCCCTTCTTGTTATTCCCAATCAGCTTCTCGGAAATTCCATTTCGCAAGCCTGGATCCTGCTCACCCCTCTCTTCTTCATAACCCACTTTCCTGATGCTTAGGCGAGTCAGTCCGAAGGCTGGTTGGATCCTCAAAAAGCACCGCCGTTAGGTTAAGTGGGTACATACCCACAAAAACCCAAGGCAGCTATATTGAGGAGTACTAGGCAAGATGAGGAGTCGGGTAGTTTGCCATTGCCTTCCTTAGGTGAGTATTGGGACATAATACGAGGGCTATTCCAAAACTAAGGTCCGGTTTAAAAAAAAGCCATCTAAAATCAAAATTGTTTCCAAAACAATTGTTTTATTGACATTCCTTACGTCTTTCTCTATTTTTCTACATAATTTCCATACTTATTTACACATTTGTCACATCGTTCCACAAGCTTTTGAATGCCTAAGTCGTAGAACTCAGCCACCTGCGAAGCTAACCAGTCTTAAACAGCTTCTTTCACTTCATCATCTGTGTCGAAGCTCTTGCCGCCAAGAAACTCCTTTAGGTAGCGGAACGGGTGAAAATCACTTGGCGCCAAGTCTGGACTGTACGGTGGGTGGTACATCTGTTCGCATCCAAATTTCTTGATTAGAGTTTGCGTGTCATTCGCAGTATGGGGTCTGGCATTGTCATGCAACAACAACACTCCACAGACGACAAAAGACCACGTCGCTTATTCTGGATTGCACGTCGAAGTTTAGTAAGGGTAGCGCAGGAGGCGGCTTTATTGATCGTTGTCCCTGAAATAGTGAATCGTTGATTTTCACGAATTTTGTTTTCAACCGCATGAACCAACTCGTCTGAAATCACTGATGATCTGCCTGAGCGGGGTTCATCGTGCACATTTTCCCGTCTTTCATTAAAGGCTCGCACCCACTTGCGTACTTTACTGTCACACATTATGTTAGAACCGTACACTTCAGTAATCTGTCGATGAATTTCTGCCGCAGAAATGTTTCTTGCAGACAGAAACCGTATCACTGCCCTTACTTCACAATCGGCGGGCTGATTAATTGTCTTAAACATTGTGAAATGACACTATCAACAGCAGACAGCAACAGTAACAACGCTACTGGCGGCTTTTGCCGCGCAAGGCCTGCCAGGAGTCTGCGCGCATGCCCTTGGCGCCGCTTTCAAATATTTACGGCGAATTGGACCTTACTTTTGGAATTACCCTCGTACGTTTGATACAATATCCGTTTGCTCTTCAGGGGTACGTCCCTGCTTCATACCAGACCTCTCACGCTCTGCAGGAATCCATTAAAATAATTCACGACCACACTGTGCCAACGTTACGATAAGACTTTTTCAAAGAATTCAAGTGTGAAATTTTGGACCATCTGCTGTTTAGTCCAAATCAGCACAGAATGATTTTCACCTTTTTCGAGAATTGAAGGTATGGTTGGGGGCAACGCCTAGCCAAAAAGGAAAAACTTCAGGAGACTCTCCAGACGTACACCTCAGTGGCGGCAGATACTTTTTTTGCCGAGGGCATTGGAAAGCTGGTGTAATGATATGACAAATGTTTCAATCATTTTGAGACATATACGGTCCATTGGAACTTGGGGGGGGGGGGAGAGAAAAACAGCCCTCGTACTAAAGCAGTACGCACCCGAAAAAAGAACTGTTTATTTTAATACCTACAATGTTGCAAGACTGAGAAACGACGATCCCAACCATCAACTAATCTATGAAGGTGTAGCTATCATATAGAAGTGTATATTAAAATAACAGCTATTTTTCCAGATGCTTAATGCTTAAAATCAGTAATAGTTGGTCACACTAAGTTTTTGACATGCTTGTTGTATTTGGAGGGCAGCGACCATTGGTAGTGTTTTGTAAAGCCATTCTTGTCTTGTATATTTGGACAGAGAAGTCGTAAGCAAACAACAATCTATATTTGCATATTAAGGCTTTCACGGCCCGGATTATTATATAAACAATTCATGCTTTTGGGCTAATGCCGTGTGTATTTTAATTTAAACCATACGTTTCGGAGAAACCTTGCCTCCTTTTTCAATGGAAATAAACAATGTGGCCAAAGAAAGTATATCAATGAGATTACAAAAAATATAGATAAATTCCTCTGTTCGTCACCAGAGAGCAGCTGCCAGAAATTACTGTATGGACCATGCTGGAACGGCGGACAAAGTAGTAAGTAACCAGAAGGTAAAGGGGGGCGGTGTGAAAATATAGAAACTCCTCGAAGAATGAGGAGGGGGGGGGAGGTGGGAGGGTTAGATGGATATAAGGAAACATAAACAAAAGGGAAGTGTATCTGAACAATACCTAACGTCATACAGTCAACTGCGAAAAAACAGATGGAAACTCCTCCAGTGACGAACAAAGGAGATCAAATCCAGGCTCTGAGCCCTAGAGGGAAAAATGTACAATTTTAAATATGTGAAGAACAGAGAGACTGAGAGGAACTATCTCCCTAGATCCTTAATAACTGGTAGCCAAGTGTCACTTAGCTGATATCCAGTGTCTCTGTTAAAATTATTGGGATTTTTACGAATTTCAACTGCCTCCCTTATAATTCTAGACCAGTTGTGCTTAACAAGGGCAAGTGCATGAGCATCCTTGAAACATACATCGTGCCCTGAAGACAGGGCATGTTCAGCTATAGCTGATTTGTCAGGTTGGTTTAGACGGATGTTCCTTTGATGCTCTTTGATGCGAGTTGCAATGGAACGTTTTGTTTGTCCAATGTAGACTTTTCCGCAAGTACAAGGGACTTCATACACCCCAGGTTGTAGTATTGGAGACAATTTATCTTTGTTTAATGCTAAACGTTGACCAATTTTCGTCATAGTGCCGAAAACTGTTTTTATCTTGTGCTTGCGGAGAATTTTAGCAACGCGGTCAGTGGTGTTGTGAATATAAGGGAGGTAAGCAGTTCCTCTCACGTCGGAGCTCTGAGAAGGTTGTCTATCCCTCCTTCTGGGATGTAGGGACCTATATATAGTGGATTCATTATAGCCATTACCCTTAAACATGGTTTGTAAGGCATGTAACTCTTCCCAATAATTTTAACAGAGACACTGGATATCAGCTAAGTGACACTTGGCTACCAGTTATTAAGGATCTAGGGAGATAGTTCCTCTCAGTCTCTCTGTTCTTCACATATTTAAAATTGTACATTTTTCCCTCTAGGGCTCAGAGCCTGGATTTGATCTCCTTTGTTCGTCACTGGAGGAGTTTCCATCTGTTTTTTCGCCGTTGACTGTATGACGTTAGGTATTGTTCAGATACACTTCCCTTTTGTTTATGTTTCCTTATATCCATCTAACCCTCCCACCTCCCCCCCCCCCCCCCTCCTCATTCTTCGAGGAGTTTCTATATTTTCACACCGCCCCCTTTACCTTCTGGTTACTTACTACTTTGTCCGCCGTTCCACCATGGTCCAAACAGTAATTTCTGGCAGCTGCTCTCTGGTGACGAACAGAGGAATTTACCTATATTTTTTGTAATCTCATTGATATACTTTCTTTGGCCACATTGTTTATTTCCATTGAAAAAGGAGGCAAGGTTTCTCCGAAACGTATGGTTTAAATTAAAATACACACGGCATTAGCCCAAAAGCATGAATTGTTTATATAACAATCTATATGTTTTGTAAACACCAGTGATTTGTGTTATTGCGTTAAATAGGTGTAAATGTTAATTAATAATTTGTTACATGCAAATAAATATAGCCTACATTTGTTTGAAGATAAAATCTATTTGTGTGTGTTCGCTAAAATATATCGGTTGGCCTGATATGGTTTGCAACTACAATATTAAAAGATAATAAAATAGGTAAGTGTAATGCAATATTCATAACCAATTTAAGAGGTTTTGGTAACTGATGTTTGTGTCTGACATTTATAAACAATTTTCGGTGTTATCAGGGAGATGTAGACGAAGTACTAATAATTGCTGTGTTTTGTCACGTTCTGAGATCTGCTTGAGATCGCGTGATGGCGGAAGTTGCTTTTTACACGCGCGAGCAAGTCTAACCTCAAAATTACTTCAAATTACTCTGTGGGAACTATTAGATCTGAAAATATTTCAAATCTTACTACAGTATTTAAATTTAGAGTATAATACACGTTTCCCTCGTTTTCAATGCTCTCGTTTCTCCATGCTGTGTGAACTAATTCTGTAGGTTGTTCAAAATTGTATATTCGATAGTACATACCTCCAAATAACTCATTTTATGCTTTTCCCTTACTGAAACAAGTTAATGAGGTTCAATTTATCATTTTTCAGTAGTACGTTTTCCCGCTTTTGACGTTCAAATTTTTCAATCCCTTGAAATTGTATTAACAAGATTCCACTGTATAGGCTAGCGGCTTCGGTGGCGTAGTCGGTAGCATGCTGAGCTTCTACGCCTAAGATCGTGGGTTCAAACCCGGCTTAATTTGTCTGATTTTTTTAAGAGCGTTAAAATCCTTCAGTATGCCTTCCTTCGGAGGGGAAGTAAAGCCGGTGGTCCCATGTCATAGATTTATGGCATGTAAAATAACCTTCCACTAATTAAACTTGTGTGAAGCTAAATTTGCAGGTTAGATTTAGTTGAAACCCTTTATCAAAGTTCCAACGTTCACCACTAGGTATCAGTGACATCTGGTAGCGAAAGTTGGAACTACTTGAAATTTAACGGAACTTGTAGCTCATCCCATGGGTGTCCGCATTGAAGCAGCTACAGCCTCTGGCGAGCCAAACATGTCCTCGGACACTAAATGCCATACGCTAAAAAAAAACTTTATAGGCTATATATTTTCAATCATATGTAATTTTTCTCAGGTTATTCTGTCGCATGTAGACTACCAATTGTCAATAAGGCAACACTGAAAGCTCCCTATACATTGTGAGAGTGAAGAGGACTATGCAGGCTGAAGGCTGTCCATCCCCCAGTCTTGGAACGTTATGTCTAAGGGCCGTATTTTTGGCAATAGCGATACGCACAAATTTTTTTCATATCTTCTTTCTTGCCTACATATGACCTTCTAGGTACTTAAAGTACCGTATTTTAGCAAAATATCACGAAATCTCATTTAATGCGCGAGTTGCGCATATAATCACGAAATATACACCACTTGGTACGAAAAATGCTAGATATTATTGAAAATGCGTCTGAGGAAATGACAGTCGTGGTTTCCTTCTCATTTGATTGAAAGTGCTACATATTCTCTACACAAATGCCCACAAAGCCGGAAGTATGTTTATTCAGTTCCGTGATCTCTAAGGCTATCGATGAAAATCAATATCTGCCATCGATTACAGTACATCAAATGGCGTTGTGGTCGTAGATACAGCAGTGCAAGTTCGCAACTGATAACATTTTGTATTATTTGGTAGTTCTAGGATTTAATAACAAGGATACATGAACAGAGTACTCTTTAAAACCCCATATCACATAATTT
Organism: Meconema thalassinum; assembly: GCA_946902985.2. Classification (NCBI taxonomy): domain Eukaryota; kingdom Metazoa; phylum Arthropoda; class Insecta; order Orthoptera; family Tettigoniidae; genus Meconema; species Meconema thalassinum. Next base: position 235,223,003 of record OX336395.1, on the reverse strand, counting down.
GTTAGATTTACCCCATACTATAAGGAAGATTCCAAAAGAAACATCGATTATGCCAATTTATTTCGCAAAATACCCACCGAAATCAACAGTTTCATTTCACCAAAAAATGAGGCCCTGAGTTATGTCCATTAAATAACAAAATAAAAATATAACAGCAATCAAATAAATGTTTTATAATCCAAAATGTGTATATACAGGAGAATATTACAGTCGCCATCTACTTCAGAGTTTGAACTTCCTTTTCTCTAAAACAATATAATGCCACTTATCCACTGCAAAAGAGAAAACAACAAAAAAGACATCAGAAAAATTGGCAGGAACATTTCCAAGAAGTCGAGTCGCTTCCTTGTAGAAAGTACCATTTATCCACTGCAAAGGACACAAACAAGGCCAACATATGTCAATAGTATCATAAACCCTTGTCGGGAGCGACGCCTAACTTACGTCTCACGAGCACTAACTCCAGTGCATTATTCGTACACATTCGGATTCCTAGAGCAGCAAAGAACAACAGACAAGAGACACTCCACATCCTCCAAGTTCTGTAACATACATGCATCCCGAGGAATCAAACGTGGAGGAGAGTTGCGGATTGAGGATAAAATTTGCTGTCGATTCGCATTATTATGGTAACGCAAAATGGTCATGAAGCTTGCTTTAACCCTCTCAGTGCCACGCGCCGATCAGATCGGTTCTCGCGCCAAAAGTGCCAAAGCCGATTGAATCGGCGCGCTTTATCTTATATTTGTCGATTTCTGTAGGCATATGTCTGCGATTATTTCATACTGTTGGAAAGGTGAGTTCAAGCTTGTCTGTGCAATGTTTACTTTTTTGCTTCGAAGTCCGTCACGCGATAGGTTTGAGTTTGTATTCACGCCCTCGCTTTGCGCTCCTGCGGTGCAGTTGTTGAAGTTTTCTGCCTACAGATGTATCTAAGAACTTTCTACAGCTGGAAACTTACTGTTCCTTCGAATATGACTCTTAGGTGTCCGTAATTTAGGCTCAAAACTGAATTTAAAAAAAAAAATGAACAATTATCAGAATAACCTCAATTAAAATGGTTTAGATGCCGTATTTACTTTTATGAACATAATGTATGAAAGAATGAGGTATTGGTTATAATGCAAAGCAGAAATAATGATTCTATCATTGGAAATGTGGTATTTATGATTTTTCTTCGAATAGTCTGCATGACCATTGAAAATGGCTTGGCATTCTTGGCAAGTATTTCAGGAAATGGCTTGGCACTAAGAGGGTCAAGTAAAGTTTAAAATATAAGGCACAAAATGAATGCAATCCAATTGATATTTAAGATCAAACTGAAATCATTTGACATTTAGCCATACGGGTTAAGATGGGCCAACAATAACCTCGCAATTTTGTACCGTAGGTAAAGTGTACCAGTGGTATCGAGGCTGCTCAGTAACCTAAGAGACTAGGGTTCAATTTCTCTTCTTTCATATGGCAGAAATATAAATTAAGTTCTCCTAGGATCAGCGTGGAGCCTTCGTCATTCTTGGCTGATACAGTATTGGCTCAAAATCATGACCTCCTTTCAATACGCAAGTGCAAGTTACTACAGAACTTGATTGAATGTTGAGTTTATCGTGCCTGTTGCCTTTTATGCTCTAGGAATCCCGAGCGATGCCGAAACATTCCGACTGTGCACAAAGAATGCACAGGAGTTTGTACTCGCGAGACGCGAATACTACCCGCCTTATTTCGAGGATGGAAATTTCTTTAAATAGTTTTGTGGTTTTCGGCAGTCGTTGAAACCACTAACAAAATCACAGTTCAAACTTGCCAATTCTCACCCCCTCTCAATTGGCATATTAATGGTGAGAAATGTTCTGCCCGGCAATAGTCAGGATGCACATCCGACAGCAGTGGAGATATTTCGGTGCACACAAGATCAGTATCACCCGCGAGCCGATGGCGATTCTCACAGAAACTTTCCACTGGCAATCATTAGGATGCAGTTTCAGTATCCGCGGAAATTAGTATCGCGATGTAGCTCTGTGCGCATTCTTGGAGATACCGTGTGGGGCAGCAATTATGTTCTCGCCTGCTGTTCCCAGGGTTGCAGGATCGAATCCTGTTGCAGTCAGTTGACATTTCAGGGTGTGCAAATACGAGGGTGCCGTGCCAGTATATTTACTGTCACGTTAAAAGATCCGCTTTGCGGCAAAATTCCAGCACCTCAGCGTCTCTGAAAGCATCAGTACTTAAAAGGGACGTAAAACTAAAATAAGCCCTGGCACTGCAGCCCATGAAGGGCCTAGGTCTACCAAGCGACCGCTGCCCAGCCATTTGGCCTGCAGATATTCGGGTGATCAGCGCGTCGGGTCCCCTCAACCGTTAATCTTGGTTTTCGTTATCAGGTCGCTGGCTCACTGTCAGGCAGCTACTCAATTGTCCTCACGAGGCTGAGTGCACCCTGTTCCAGCCCTCACGTCAGTTTCTAAAATCCCTGACGGAGCCGGGAATAGAACCCGGGGCCTCCGGGTGTGAGGCAGACGCACTACCCCAACACCAAGCCGGCTCGGCACACGTAAAACCATTAACATTATTTATTATACTGAATGTGGTGGGCATAATGTACAATTCCATCGACAGGAAGGGACCACTACAGTACAAACCTCGATGCAAATACCACTCTTCAGTACTCGCAACCTACTTTTGAAAACCACATGCGGGTAGTATTCGCATACATATATCACATACTTTTGAAAGAAAAGTATCTACTACTTTTAAGATAAAACCATTGATTTTCTCCCGGATGTAAAACATTCAAGATAATCAATACAAAGTTCCCTTTGATTCCTTAAAAATTACACCAATTAAAATGTGAAAGTTTGGCACATTCCAATTACTGAGGCACCATTTGTACAAGGTGGTGGTTGATGTAGATTGTTTCAGGGGCTTTGCGCCATCGTGGTCCTGTGTACTTGGGTGTGCGTGTAGAATTTGTCTGATAACCTGTGTCACTCTGATGTCTGTACTAGTGTGTGTATTTGTAGTTGAGGTAGGGTTTGGTATGAAGCGGCCATGGCCTTCAGTTAAGTACCATCCTGGCATTTATCTGGAAAACCACTGCCAGGCGGCTAAGCTAGGATTCAAAGCTGCTTATTCTCAGTTTTTCTCCTTAAACATGGTGGCCACTCAAATCTGTGAACGATTTTCCAGGAGTTTTCCAGGAATTCTCAAAGAGTAATTCTAATTTTTCCAGATTTAAAAATAAGCGCGAGTCCTGGGGGTGTTTACTTAAACAGATGTTGACAAATATTAGTGGTGATTGCTTTATTGATACGCAAGCCTACACACAAATGATTTAATTGTCGATTTAAAAAAGCCCTTGTGACTCAAATATCCGCTTAAAAAAAAGAGAAAAGAATGCCGCCGGCAATTTTATTGCGGTGAAGTTGTCTATCCCTAAAATGTTTTACAAAAATACTGTCGCCTGTTCTCCCACACAGAAACAGGTAGCCTGAGGAAATTTCTTTTGTTAACGATACAGTGCTCACCCAAAACCGCAGCAGGAGTATGATTTAAGATGGAAAGATTTTTATAATTAATTAACAGTGGCTATTTTCCAGGAGTTTTCAAATTTTTCATCTTTTTCCAGGAGTTTTCCAGGATTTCCAGGTTTTCCAGGAGTAGTGGCCAGCATGTTAAATACCACTGCATTTGAATATGATTCACATGCTGTTGAATACAGTAAAACTTCTTTTATACGATTCACACTTATACGTTTTCTACACTTATACGATTTTTTTCTTGGTCCCGGCAAAATCCCTATACTTTCCATGTTAATTTATTTCCGATATACGTTTTACATTTATTCGTTTTTCACGCTTATACGATCATATCTTACGTCCCCGAGAGAAAAATGCGTCGTTTATACGTTTACAACGGTTTCCCTACCTAAAATTTCTAAAAATATTGGAGCCAGAAACTTATGACACGCACTGTACGTTTCTCGGAAACCATCCCTCGCGCGGCCCTATGTTGTGGCGAGAGCGACCTTGAAGTTGCGTGTGTTGCGAAATACATCATCACTTGCTGCAGTCATTGTTCTGCCTTGTTCTGTGCTTCAGTTGTGGTTAACCTTGATAGCAGTGAACATGGGTGAAAGGAAGAGGAAGTGCATTACGATTACTGTTGTTCACTTAACGGGGGCCATCGCTCGCCGCTCGCCCGCGCTGCGGGCCTGTCTCCCGCCAGGCTCTTTGCCGTAATGCGTAGCTCGCGCGGCCTATAGCCTATACTGTAGTTCACAGCTGGTGCTGAAAATGTTCGCCATTCACTGCTACACATCGCTGGCACCTCTTTATGAAATTGTCATTTACGTTCTGAAGTTCCTCACCACCGATTGACTGTATTTCAACTGTAATATAGTCTTTAAGCTCATTTTCGCGAAAGATTTCCTGTACTTTATGAAGGTATTGACACGTTCACGTAATGAAAATCGCATTGGAACATCACACTGAGCACTAAAGACGTGAACAATTGACTAAACTGAACCCCACACTGCTAAAGCACACAGCAAAGGAGGGAAACTTGTGGCGCCAAGAAGCGCATTACGGCCAAGTGCTTGACGGGGGACCGGCTCGCGGCGGGTGCGAGCGATGGTCCGCGTCGCATATAACACAAGTCCCTGTATAACCCATAATCTCACATACATTTTGCAGTTTTTATTTAGCGACTTTCATTTACGCGTTTTTCACGCTTATACGGTTTTTTCATTTGGTCCCTTGAAAATCGTATAAGTGAAGTTTTACTGTATATTTATTAATCATAGGTTGCAAAAAGGTATATCAGTAATTGTATTTTTCCATTGGTTACAAGGTTTGTGCATTTCGGCAGAGGAGTTTGGTTTGGTTAAATCGAAAATCTGTATTTCATAATACTCTTTTTTCTGTTCCAAATACTTTTAAATTACAGTAAAACGTGCCTAAACCGGTCCCTTTATATAGCGGAACCAGGACAAACTGAAAAAAAAAAAAAAAAAAAAAAAAAAAAAAAAAAAAATCGGAACAGAGGTATTTCCTATGTAAAATGACACTGTAATCCGGAAAACTGCTTAACGCAGAAACTGAAAGAAATTCCGGAACTGTAGGAGTAAATAACCTGACTAAGACGGATTATCTTATCCATAATACAAAGCTATGTACTAAATTTTGAGTGTGACTGTACTTGCACCAAAGTCCTAGGAATCATTAACTCTAATTTTTCCCTCAAGGATGCAGCAGGAATGCTACATTTCATAACATCTGTACCGTTACATCCTCCAACTCTCCCGTAATACACAGTTTCTTTCTGACGAAAGAATAGAAGAAAACAGCGAACTGGAGTAATCTTTAAAGGTGTTCTTTTTGCTGTGTACTGCATTTATTTACGCACTGTAAATCAGTGACAATGACTTCTAAACATAAGACACTCACACTGGAGGAGAAAATTAAAAGTTATTGAAGAACACTAGAAAAACAATCGTCTGACTAAATAATTAACAGTGTAACCGGATTTTAGGTTATAGAGCTCACCTTTAGGTTTCTGTTGGTTTGTATAAGGTGCGTTCAAAAAGTAACAAGCCGGAGGCATAATTACAGAAACCAGTACCTGTATGTTAGAAGTATTGGCCCTGGCTGTTGAGGCACTTGTCCCACTGTGACACGAGGCGGTGAATGGCTTTCTCATAAAATTCCCTGGGCTGCTATGTGAACCAGTTCCGCATGTACAGCTGGGCGTGGGCGTCCGAGGTGAATCGTTGGCCAAACAGAGCCCTTTTTAGGGGACCAAACATGGCGTAATCACAGGCAGAGAGGTCTGGACTGTATAGAGGGTGGCCGAGAACCTCCCATTTGAATTTCTGCAGGAGTGCCGCGACTGTGCTGGCCGTATGAGGTCGTGCATTGTCGTGGAGCGACCATGGCGGCTATGGCGTTCACTGTCACTCGGCGGTCCTGGGTAACGAGTGCATCAACCAGCTGGACGTTGTCATCTGTAATGCAGGGGGGTGCCCCAGACCGGGCATCATCTGCTAACGACACCCGTCTTTCCCTGAAGCGCTTGCGCCACGCCTGGACCCTTGCAAGGGACATTCAGTGTTCGCCGTACACTTGTGACATTCAGCGATGAATGTCCGTTCCCCCTACTTCTTCCGCTGTCAGAAACCGAACAACACCTCTGTGCTCTTCGTTTGACGCCTCCATGTGACTGTTTGCAATGCGACTGGCAGCGTTGGACGATTGATCCATGCTGCTGTGCTCTTTGTATCGTTACGTGACTTGCACGTGTGCCCTCTAGCGACGGGCTGTGACCTTCCACGCTCTGGACGGTACCACACCTCGTTACACACCCCACGATTAGTCGGTGTCGTCACCGGTTTGCGCATTCCAACTTACGGCTAGTTACTTTTGAACGCACCTTATATTATGTGTTTTTTAGGTTACCCAGCCATGGCCGCCTATTGAAGGGGCTTTTTTATTATCCATATGGGTCCGTATTGAAATAGAATTCCACTTAATACACTAACTTCGTTCCATCTTTTCAATAATATTTAATTTACAAAATGCTGTCCTTGTGCATGTTTCGGACACTTCTGTGTCCTTCTTCAGTTAGAAAACATAAAACCTTATAGCTAAAAAATATACTCGAAACATTGTGCTTCATTAAAAAGTCATTAATGTGGACACAGGGTGTCTCATTGTCCATACACTTGGAAAATGTCTATCCCTTTCTATAACTAATTAAAACATGGCAATCTAGTGATCGGCATTAGTCAAATTCTTCCTGTTTCAAAGCACTGTGCCTCTTTGTTGCAGTGGAGTTGCTCAGTTTGTTGCAATCCCTCTTGCCGCCCAGTCTACTACAGTAGTAGACTGGGCGGCGACCTTGTCACGTTCTTCTTTCCTGCACAACTCAGCTGATTTATTCGCCGCACGGGAAATCATAAGGGGATATCAAAATTACTTCACAAAGGCAAGCAAGAGGGATTGCAACAAAGACAACTTCTGGAGAAACATTTGACACCCAAGGATTCCACCCAATACGAGCTACTTTCCGCCTTTTGTCAATAGCATCACATAATAAGCCATAATATCACACTACTCAATTACGGTTGGTGTAAGAAAAAATGCGACCAAATATCAGCCAATATCCTAACATAAAAAGTGCAGTCACCATCAATTCTAGATTTTAGTGTTTTTAACAATACAGATCTGTTCAGAACAGATATTAAAACCAATAGTTTTATCAAAAATAGTTTCTTTTTAAATCAAACTGAGCAGCTCAAGTGCAACAAAGAGGCACAGTGCTTTGAAACAGGAAGAATTTGACTAATGCCAATCACTAGATTGACATGTTTTAATTAGTTATAGGAAAGGATAGACATTTTCCAAGTGTATGGACAATGAGACACCCTGTCCACATTAATGACATTTTAATGAATCACAATGTTTTGAGTGTATATTTTTTAGCTATAAGGTTTTAATATGTTTTCTAGCTGAAGAAGGACACAGAAGTGTCCGAAACATGTACTAGGACAGCATTTTGTAAATTAAATAGTATTGAAAAGACGGAACGAAGTTAGTGTATTAAGTGGTATTGAAGAGGCGCCACGGAGAGTCTAGTGTTTTGTGGTAGTTAGATGCTCTATGGTGACCTAGAGGTGGGTGACAGGTGGCTTTGACTTAGGGCAATGTTATTATGGTGATGTCATGTTTTAATCAACATGAGCTAATGTTCTGTGAGGAAAATTTCATGTTTGAAGAGAGATTAGGCTTGGAAGAATGGAGGTTAACTTGTGGGGAAAAAGAAATGTTGAGATGTAGAGATTATGAGATTATTTTCTGAGGAATGGCAAGGTCTATTAGGAAGTAAGAAAAATGTTATGTTTTGAGATGGTCATGAGGAGATTATGTTCTGTGGTATGGCAATGTGAGGATTTGAAAATACATGTTATGTCTGGATATATGCTGATCGAAAAAGAGAGGTTTTAAGAAAATGCAAGAAGATAAGAATTGGAGCAGAAGAATATTGAGAGGGGTACATATTTACCACATGAAGGTAGTTGTGGATACTGTGTGAGAGATGCAGGTAAAAGGAAGCTGGCTTACATGTACACAAACAAGTAACAAAGGCATTGCATTTCTTATATTCCTTGCATGTCCAACGCTATATACACCCCGACGATAAGTAAGAAAAGAGATTAGTTACATTGAGCACCTAACTGGTGGTGTTGGTTTAACCCCGACCAAAAAGAAAGAAGATAAGTTTACCAATTTTAAACATCAATATATATATATATATATATATATATATATATATAATAGTTTCAACTGTGTTGTTTCAAGTGGGAAAAACTCAAATTATTTCATAGTACCAGTAATCCTATACGATATTACAGTATTTCTTTGTAGTGTATTTTATCTTATTAAAACTCAACCCTTTATAAAATGGAAACCTGTGAAAACGGAAAATATAATCTGGAACAATTGCATTCTGCTTTAGGCAGGTTTTACTGTAATGGGAAATATCAACATGTTGGAGGGGGGAGTCGGAGAGTCAATAGGATAAGGCCAATCACAGAGAGAGAAGCAAACACCATAGTGCACTATAATTATGATGGGAAAATTGCTACTTTACATGTGAGGAATATCCTGGGCAAGTACTTGTATAACAATGAAACCTGCTTATTAAAAAATGTATTTCATAAGATTTCCACATTTACTTCAAAATTTAATTCTAACAGATAAACTGTACACAGCGGTATTTAGAAAACTCTAAAAATGTCATTCAAAATACAAAACTGTGCCTTTTTGTGTTAATTCAACATATTATTAAGTAGCTATTTCCGCCGAAGATATCTTAAAAACGGTCAACGGCCAACGGTCCACTTGACGTGCATGCGACTCGGCACCACTGCAAGATGTCTTGTAATATATTGTACTGTATTCAGCCCATTTCCTTCTCATACCTAACCTTCATTTTCTTATTATTATTATTATTATTATTATTTATAACGTGTTCCTCTATCTATATCTTCTCTTTATGTATCTTTTGTTTTTCTATTTATATATTGTTGTATATTATATGATTTTAGTAGTGAGCAATGTAATTGGGGCTTCCTGTAATGTTCACAACATAAATAAATAAATAAATAAATAAATAAATTAAGTCGGCAAGAACCTTATCCATTGGGCCGACAGCAAACTTGTGATCACTACTTTGTTACAACAGTGGGAACGTTTTCAAATGGACCACGAGTGGCACTGCAATTTTTGTTCCTGGTAACAAATTCAAAACTGTATGGACAGTTAGAATCTCGGAGAAGTTTGCCCTAGTCAGCCGCAGTTAATTGCTTCTTGAGGCAGGAGAGTCGTCTCTCACTGCCCAAAGAACATAGGACCGCATCACATCCCACGTATCCTATACAGAGAATAGATAATGAAATGAAAGGTTTAAAAAATTTGCAAATCGAAAAACAAAATCCCTTAAAACAGCCCAAAATTCCAGCCCTGATATAAACTTAATTCTTGAGAAATTGAGGGGACACAGGGAGAAATTAGGAAACCCAGAGGGAGAATCAAGTGGAAAAGGAAAGTCTTATGGTTTGGACACACTAATAAATTTCAATGCAAATGGAAGAGAAGAGAAGCAGAGGATGACCGGGGCTGAGGTTAATGGATGGACTATGCAAGACGGCAGACACAGTTTTGTTGACGGGTGGTGGAAAGACAGAATCAAATGGAGAGGAACCACTACCGTATATACCCAAATACCCACCGCACATTTTTATTCAAAAACGGATGTGAAAAATTGGGTTGCGGGTATTAATTGAGTCATCCAAATTTTCAAGATTTTTATTGCCCGCCACGTGCGATATAGGGTGTTGCGAGTATCCGCTAGAGGGTGAGTGCTTTTTCGGATATACCGTATTTACTCGCATAACAGCCTTATTTATTTATTTTTATATATTTTTTAAAAATTTTCGGCTTCAAAATTTCCCTTGATATAGGTTAGGATGGCGTGGTATAAAGGCACACAAGGAGCACCTAGTGTCTTTAAATCAACACACAAAATAGTTATTTTAACCTATACTTCATTTACGAAATAAGTGATAAAAGACCATTTAAATAGCCACTCTCTTGGATCATCACAGCTGACTGGTCACAGCGCTGCAGGACAGCAGTGCGAGCGCCGAGTTCAAGGTTACGCGGCATCATTTCGTGATTTACAGCGTTCTCCTATATTGGTCTGTGGTGACCCTTGTTTCTTGAACCCACTCCAGAACTTTTATGTCCACATTTACGTACTTTCCTTTTTTCACACCGCGGAAGGACTTTGAAGTTTTCTTTGTTCCCAATAATTTATACTTCTGGGAACGCCAATAACGAATCATACACGGCTGCACTTCATATTTACATCTCGCCGCTTTCATTCCATTTTCTGCAGCAAATTCTAGCACTTTCAACTTGAAGGATGACTTAAAACTTATTCTTTTGCTCATTAGTCGTTGTGTACTGCACGCTTCTTTCACGTGGCCGTGCAGGACGTGAGGCACGGAACTCTGAAGTGGGGCGGTGGGGGGAAGAGTAGCCATTGTCGAGGTCAACAGGTATTGCATGCAGAAGCGCGGGTTTTACAGTTTCGTGAGTTACGTCACCGGTAGCATGGCATCCAGCTAAATTTTAGACTACAGGTTTAGGTTATTAAGAAATGATTGTGTACCTTCTTTTGTTTTATTTAATGATATGTAGTACAGTATTAATAGTACACATTTGTTTAAAAGTGACAAAAATAAAAATAAAAGTTTTTTTTTAAATTTCCTTTCAAAAATGAGGGTGCGGGGATTATTCGGGGGCAGGGGGCATTTGAGTATATACGGTATTTACCGTCTACTCTGTTGGGTAAGGAGTAAACAGGTGGAGGAGAATAACGTGTGCCAAAATAGCCGAGAGCTACGCGTTTCACACTAAATGTCTCCAAACTCGTCGAGAGAGAAAAAAAAAGTAGAATATGCCCATATCTCTATAGAGCGTCTCTACCTTAAAAGACAGAATGGAATTAAACGTAGTATTTATTCTGTGGAAGCCTCCGTGGCTTAGGCGGCAGCACGCCGGCCTCTCACCGCTGGGTCCGTGGTTCAAATCCCGGTCACTCCATGTGAGATCTGTGCTGGACAAAACGGAGGCAGACAGGTTTTTCTCCGGGTACTCCGGTTTTCCCTGTTAAAATTTCATTCCAGCAACACTCTCCACTATCATTTCATTTGTCATTCATTTAATCATTGCCCCAGAGGAGTGCGTCAGGCCTCTGCAGCCGGCACAGTTCATATCCTCGCCGCTAGATGGGGGCATCATTCATTCCATTCCTGACCCGGTCGGAGACTGGAAGCAGGCTGTGGATTTTTCATTTTCATTTATTCTGTGAGATGCCTATGAAATCAGAGTTCCATTCATTTCTTTTAATAACTTGTCTTATGAGGTTGGATTCAAGAAGTACTATTTGACCATTAAACCACCCGGCAAATAGAAATTCAATGCACCTCATCCCTGGCTCTCAGTGAAAAGGGACCGACGCGCAGGTCGCCCACGGGCGTCGAATAGAAAGACCTGCACTCGGCCTCTGAGGAGGCCACACGAAAAAAAAAGTGAAAAGGGAGGAAGTAAACTTACATTTCATTATTCATTATATGGTATTTACCTGAAGTTAAGTAAATGTATGATTCACATTATTATATTAAATGCTTATGCCGTTTATCAGAAACGTTAATATTTCCAATCCTGCGCATGTTTGAATTAGTTTCCGTGCATATTAATTTTGAACCTGTTAAATTTTTATCGTACCTGGTGACAAACTTTCAAATGCTACAAAATGCTAATTTTTAAAATTCAAAATGCTCCAGAATGCTATTTTTCAAAACGAAAGTGCTACAAAATCAATTTCAAAATGCTATTTCCTTGTATCTTTAATTATCATGATATTTCGCCAGACTCAATCTATATCATATGCCGAGGGGATCATCAGAAATCTAGTCAAATGGACTGACAACGGTACAGTGATATTTTTATGTGTCGAGCCACAAATTCTAAACCATAAGAACGGAGAGAGTCTTGGCAAATGGGCTGCGAGTGACATCACTGTCCATGTCCAAAGAATCTGTTTTTTTTGCTTGGCTAAATAATATTGACACCATTACAAAGAAATTACTCTGGAGATTGCCATAAAACAGGTTCAGTGACCTTCATTAAATTTCATTAAATTACATTTAATTTCTATTCATGATTTGAGATGTCTATACAACGATTTTGCAGACTTGAGAACTTGTACTAGCATTGTTTGAGTCTTCAGTCTTTTGACTAGTTTAATGCAGTTGTCCATGCCTCCCTCTCCCTGTCCTGAGCTATTTGTTTCATCTCAACATAGTTACCACACCCTGGGGATGACCGTTGCTCACGTCCGCAAGTAAAACCTTACATTACCCTGCACGTGTCCCCTTGGAGGTGCTAAACGAGCAACAATATTACTGGAACCAGATAATCCTTGTGATCTCCTGGCATGTATCACAATGCCAAAATGGCCAAAAATCCAAGAAACTGACCTTTTCATGACCATCTATACAGAAATCTGAGTCCAAACATTAGATTGTATCAACTGAACATCGAAGGCATTAATAGAGCCAAATGCCATCTCTTACGTAAGATCTTGGAAGATAACAGTTGATGTACTTGCGGTTCAAGAACATCATGTCGAGAATGTAAACCAATTCTCCTCAAGAGGTAAAATACCTGGTTTCGATCTCCTAGGTGCTACGTATGATAAGCTTTATGGTGTGGCAACATGTGTACGGAGCAGTATGTCGTGAATAGATTATGTAAATGTGTATATGGACTATAATTGTATTTGTGCAATGTGATTCCAAACGCTAAATAAATACCACACCCTACGTTCAAGGCAATCTGTTTAACATATTCTAACCTTGGTCTAACCCTACAGCTCTTTTCCTCGACCCTTCATTCCATAACTAAGCTTGCTATTCCTGGGAGTCTTAACATGTGTCCTATCAACCTATCTCTTCTCTTCATTAGCAGTCACCAGAAACATCTCATCTCTCCTCTCCCCTCCCACTAGTCTTAATATCTCTTCATCTGATCATCATTCTCCTGTAACACCGGATTTCCAATGCTTCAATTCTCCTATTTTCTGTTGCACCAACAGTCCAAGTTTCACTTCCATAGAGCGCCACACTCCAGACAAAGGCTTTCAAAAATGACTTCCTAATACCTAAATCTATTTTCGATGTTAACAGATTCCTTTTCTGTAGAAATGCTTTCCTTGCCTGAGCCAACCTATTTTTTATATCCTCTTTGCTTCGTGCATCACTGGTTATTTTGCTTCTTAAGTAACAGAACTCTGCTACTAGCATAATAGGCTATATACAGGGTGCCTCAAAAAAATGTAGTAACACTTTGAATGACTATAAAATGATTATGAACATAGAGACAAGTTTAAGGGGTTCAATTATAGAAGAGACATGTAATTAAAGACTCATGTTCGCACATGTTCAAATTGATCACCGTCAGTGTCCAGGAGTTCGACAAACCACCAACGCACCGGACCATTGCTCTCAGAGATAAATTTGAAGCAAATGGAACCATTCACAACGTCAACAAGAAATGATCTGGACGACCACGGACATCCACCAGTCCTACAAAAGAAGAACACGTGCAGGAAGCCCTCACTCGATCCCCACCGAAATCACTACGACAAACGGCTCGAGAGACACCCATCTCAAAAGATAGCTCCATCGCATCATGAAGCGTCTGTGCTGGAAATCCTACATTCCAACATGAAATTGGAAATTGACAGACAATGTCACGAAATCCCAAATGCACTTTGTCGTAACGTTTGCCAATCCATTGCTTCGTGTTATCAGTTTTGTCTGGACAAGACTGTCATCAATTTGAACATTTGCGTACATGAGTAATTACATGTCTCCTCTATAATTGAAGCCCTTAAACTTGTCTCTATGTTCATAAATAATCATTTTATAGGCATGCAAAGTGTTAGTACATTTTTTTTAGACACCCTGTATTGCTATATTAGGCTGAAGCAAAATTTTAAAATTTTGAATTGAACAACTTTTTTGAATAAACCAGGTTCTGTGTAGGGCACCAACCCTTATAACTAGAATGGAGACACGCGGCCATACCTATGGGTTCCACGGGCTGAGGTGGCTCTGGCTGCGGGCTCTTCAGGATAATCTCCTCAGCATCCTTCTGGTCGATCTTGAAAGGACTGTCAACGTTCGTCACGTTGGCGCTGGAACACACACAATGGAATGGGTTCACTTAGGAGCTATGTGCATCCCTGTCGCTTGAACATCTATTGCAAACTGAGGAGGCCTATGTAAAAGGGATATACCGTATTTACTCGCCTATAACACCCCCTTTTTCCCCCGAATTTTTTGCTTCAAAAATAGGGGGGGGGGGTATAATAGGTGAAAATTTCCCTTGAAATAGGTTAGGATGGCGTGATATAAAGGCACACAAAGGAGCAAGCACCTAGCACCCTTAAATCAACACACAAAATAGTTATTTTAACCTAGACTTTATTTACGATAAAAGTGAAAATAGCCCATTTAAATAGCCACTCCCTTGCATCATCACAGCTGACTGGCCACAGGACAAAGCAGCGCTGCAGCCGAGTTCAAGGTTACACAGTGTTTCAATATGTTACGCATCAACTAGGACTACCTGAAATTCGGAAGATTTGTTTCTAATACAGTCCACATTTTCGTACTTTCCATTTTTAACACCGCGGAAGGACTTAAGTTTTCTTGGTTCCCAATAATTTGTCCTTCTGGTTGCGCCAATAATGAATCATACACGGCTGCACTTCGTGTTTACGACTCGCCACTTTCACTCCATTTTCTGCAGCACATACTAGAACTTTCAACTTGAAGTATGCCGTAAAACTTGTTCTCTTGCTCATTTTCAGTCCTGCCTGTGTACTGCAAGCTTCTTAATTATTCACTACACACGGACGTGCGGGACGCGAGACACCTAACTCGTAAGCTGGGGGGTAGGGGGAGTGAGTAGCTATTGTCGAGGTCAACAATGCTCAGCTGATGCAGGCAAAAGCATGGGTTTTACCGTTGACTGGAATCCTGTAGGCTCATTTGCTACATTTTTCTGATCATTTCCCCTTCACAACTTTTTTTTTTTTTACAATTATTTCCCCCCCCCCCCAATAATAGTAGAAAATGTAGGGGGGGTATTATAGGTGAAGAGGTGTTATAGGTGAGTAAATACATTTAAATGACCTCAAGCAGAAGCAGAATGTTCCACATTCAGTTCTCTAAATTTTGAACTGTAACCCGTTTGCAGATGATATTTTGATCTGGGGCGAGGATGAGATGGAGGTACCAAAACAGTTAGACGTAATAAATGAAACGATTGAGCAATGGGGATTAAAGATAAATGTGGATAAGAGTAAGTTATAGTCCGGGACAGCTTAATTAAGTTACTAGATCAAAACAGGGTAGGCAACATTAACAGCCGTCCCCTATGCCTACGTAAATGTTGGTTTATGGTTGCATTTCTTGAAGTTAAGTTGTTTTCAGGTGCGAGCACATTGTCGCCAACCCTGCTTAAAATCTCACCATCTCCAAAGACCATAATACCAGTAAAATTTCTTAATACACAGTTGCCGACCTTTTTCTTCCAGAATGCATTTTCCGCACATTCTCCCAACATAATAATTACGAATTTTACTAGTGCCTATTATCACAGTTTTCTTTGGAATTTCAAGTCTAATGAAGTTAAAACAAGTTGTACAAGGTAAGTACTACTAATATACATCGATTAAAACAGTTTTTACAGTTATTATAGACCCTTGATTATGGAATATGTGCGCGTTCATACCCACTCGTCTGAGATGTTTGCAAGCTTTTATTTAATTAATTTTTGCATAAATTCTTATTTTGGATTTTATCATGACGTCTAAAAAACACTAGAACAAGATTGAAGATGGATTGGAGAAACTCAACGAAGATCACTGGCGATTCAACTAGGTTTTGAGTAAGTAGCCTAGACCCTATCTACGTAATTAAAAGTACAAAGTTATTTAATCGTTGTTTTATGTATTTTTTTATTCAGTCCGAGCACAAATAACGAGAACCTTAATGGTCTTTGGAAATTTTGGAAAAGTCTTCCGACTGCATTTTTCGTAAAATACACACCAAACATAACCTAAAATATAGCCTATGTCTACAAGGTCACTCCCAGGGACATATTCTTAGGATCAATTCGCCTTGTAATATACCGGTAATGTAATGTACCGGTATCTTATTCGCGACTTCCAAGTGCCGTTAGCCATAGTATTATAATACATTGCATATGTTACTCGAAAGCTTGAAAGTAGTCTATGATTCACACTCTGCTAGTTGTAGTGTGAATGCATTGGCGATTATTTATGTAGTTGGCTACTGACCTATAGCCTACTTAGTAGTAGGCAGATAAAATATTTATATAAGGCCTATTTTTGTTTCAGTTATGGTTGCGACAGATTAGTGTGGAAGCCTTCAACGAACTTCAAGGGTTGTGCAACATGAATCAATCATCATTCCGAAGAGCCATATGCACTGCGGTTGAGTCACAGATGCACATTTTCAGAGAATACCAGCAATATCTCTTGGCTCTCTTAGTTCTCGACATAAGTTACTGCACCACTGAATGTCTGGGTGAAAATTACTGATGTACTTAAGTTGGGTGAGACTAAGTCACTGTTCGCTACTTGGTTAGATGACAGTTCGTGGGAAGCCACTGGTTGCAATACGTTATAAATATTCCTCGCAACTATAGCCTAGGCTACTTGTATTATTAATTATTTTATTTTTGACTCTGAGAGTCGCACATTTTTTCCGTATTGACTGAATTATATTAAGAACAAAGTTCCAAATGGTTCCACCTCGTTTCTTAATATTATTAATTATTAATTCTGAATGAAAGTAGAACGCGACATACATTTGCATCGGACACGATTGTGACTCTTACATACCTTGTGTCCTTGTTTCATCTTTTGGGCGATATTACGTATTGAAATTAGGAACCCTGGTCACTACTGCATTTCATATATGTGCATAAGTACATAAATATGAGTTTTTATTTATTGCTCTTTAAAAACGGCTGCCATGTTCCAACAGTGCTTGCATCTCATTCAACTGTCAACAAGGCGCACTCTAGCGGCACACAGATGCGCACACATTGTTGCCAACATGTGGGATACAAAATCGGCTTCCTTTGGTCATAAATGAATATTTTTTCTAAAATTACCTCCCTCCAGAACAGTGCAAACCGCATCAAAATCCATCCAGTGGTTCTCGAGATTACCCACTTTCTTCAGCTCAATGGCTTATCCGCCGAACTGTCAGCACACATCTCTAAGAAATACAGCTCTAGAATAGACGACTGTCTGGACGAAACCATTGGCCGCTATTAGGCCAGGTGACTGTGTGGATGAAAATTACTGCTTTTAATACAAGCAAGGGGGTCTGGGGTATAAGCCCCAGGTTAGGTTTGTATGTAAAGCCTTATTCCGGGTTCACCACACTCGAACTAAGAGGCAAGACCAGTGCCAAACAATGTTGGCGCTGCTGAAAAATTTAACAACATCCTTTAGCAATAAAATGTTCAACTCTTGTATCTGTCACATTACATATGGTAAGTTACTGTAGAAAATTTTCCAGATTTTGATGGAGGTTGACTGTTTTTCAATCACTAGGCAAAGTTCAGAGCAGCATACTCCCAGCATCAAACGCCATATTGTGTTTTTCAATCGCTAGGCAGCGCTGCCAAGGGAATTAATGTGGTGGGCAAGTTGGTCATATTTACTCGGTGCTATTTGTGCTGAATAAGCATTAACCCTTTGGAGTAGTGACACTCCGTAGTTGCTTGTTGTGTTTCTCCTACCAGCTGTGAACACTATGATGTGTGTAATGGATTTGTATGTTAAATGCATGAATCTTAACTTCATGGCTTGATTTCGTTTATCGAAAAGTGCTGTGATGGCTGACCAATAATTGTTAGGTCGTTACGCCATACAAACACCACCCCTGGTTTTTGTCACGCACAGTGGGGGTAGACACTCATCAATAATTTTCATCCAAACCAATGGTTTGTGCCTAGACCAATCATTTTTAGGCACTGAGGCGCTGGTTTTACCGATTAGTTCGAAACATGGAATCCTTGCGATCAGCGTTCATTACAGTGGTAAATACGGTTCTACATACAAAACAAAACTAACCTGGGGCTTACGCCCAATAGTGCAATCAGTAATTTTCGTCCAGACTGTCGTCTAACCAAGTAGCGACCAATGGTTTCGCCCAGACAGTCGTCTAACTAAGAAGAGCCCGATTATTTCTCCTTTTTCCCCCCACATTATTGCAACATTACATGTGTCGTCTAATGTAGGCCTATTTTGTATCGGATATGTTGGTAACTAATGATGTCAATGTGATCGCTGCAGCAGTTTCACATACTAAATATGCTGTCGAACATGGCTGCGGTTGTTAAATATACAATAAATAAAAACGCACATTTTAAGAGATTAAGCACATATATCTGGTGCAGAAGGTTAGTAGTTACAACTGACAATGCCCGCCTCGCGCCCCGCCAAAAGACGAAATATGGTATGAAAATGATATATTATCAAAGTGAAAGTGAAAAGGAAAAGAGTGATACATTGTACAGAATTAATCTGAAATTTCCCTACAGTATATAAGTCGTGTTGTAAAGGGGATAGCGGGTGGGTTAGAGACAGCGAAGGAGAAAACATCTATAAGGACATCATTTCCACAATTATTATTCATCATTACTAGGGACACTCGAATTTCTTGAATGAAATGGTGCTGAATTCTTGAGTAAAAAGAGAAAAAATTATTGAGTAACGAGGGAAAATTCTTGGGTAGGTAATTAAAATTCTTGAGTAGGAAACAAAAATTCTAGGGTAGAAAAGACAAATTCTTAGATAATATGGACCTTAGGGAAATAGAAAGGCAGTCAGTGCTTTCAAATATTTATATTGTAACTGGGAAATTATTTGTACAAAAGACAGAAATCGCAAACATTAAAGACAAAAAAGATATTTACAAACTTTACCTCCCTGCTTCCTTTCATGCTTTACATTCATAATGTAGGATGACAGCAATTCCAAATTTGTCACTGTTAGATTAGTTCTGAAATCTGTCAACACACAAGAAAAGTTTGAAAATAATCTTTCACAATTTACATTTGACACTGGAACCCACAGTGCCCTTAATGCACCATCAACAAAGGGTTGATGATCCTCACGCATTGCCTGAAGGGCATCTTCCTCCGCTATTTCTGCATTCTTCTTCAGAATATCCTGAAGATCCCTACAAAATTATTTTAAGTATTTGGTCCTTTCGTACTAAAATACTTTCACCTAAGATATGCGAGCACTCCTTCATCAACGGGAATAACCTTCAGTGACGGTATTTTGCTGAATAGGGCCTTCAGTTTGTCTCTTGCTGTAGACTGCGACAAGGCATTCTGCCCGTAGAAGAGCTCAGACACTGGCTCCAAAATTGTACGGGCTGGGTCCCCCAACATCAGGTTGTCCAACTTCGTATGTATATGGCCTGACATCTTCTTTATTCCCTCCATCGATCTGCCCCTAAGATTACCTTTCAGGGCATCCAGCTCTTCCTGGACTTTGTTGCTGAACATTCCTGCAGCAACCACTTGTAAATGCTTCTTCAAATTCTGAAGTTTGGGATACACTTCTGCAGCAATTGGTTTGGAATTTGTCTCCAGTCCGAGCAACAAGATCACGCCAGATAAGGCCTATAAGCTCGCGGAATGTGCGCTGTCCGTTCGCGTCGCGTGTCATAGCCCGCAGGCATAAAGACGAGATTACTTTCTGCTGACAAGATCACGCCAGATTAGGCCTATAAACTCGTGGAATGTGCGCTGGCCGCTCATGTCACAGTTCATAGCCCGCAGGCATAAAGACGAGATTACTTTCTGCTGACAAGATCACGCCAGATCAGGCCTATAAACTCACGGAATGTGCGCTGGCCGCTCATGTCACAGTTCATAGCCCGCAGGCATAAAGACGAGATTACTTTCTGCTGACAAGATCACGCCAGATTAGGCCTATAAGCTCGTGGAATGTGCGCTGTCAGTTCGCGTCGCGGTTCATAGCCCGCAGGCATAAATACGAGAATACTTTCTCCTAACTTGATCACGCCAGATTAGGCCTAAAAGCTCGCGGTATGTGCGCTGTCCATTCGCGTCGTGGTTCATAGCCCACAGGCATAAAGACGAGATTACTTTCTGCTGACAAGATCACGCCAGATTAGGCCTATAAGTTCGCGGATTGTGCGCTGGCCGTTCGCGTCACAGTTCATAGCCCGCAAGCATAAAGACGAGATTACTTTCTCCTGACAAGATCACGCCAGATTAGGCCTATAAGCTCGCGGAATGTGTGCTGGCCGCTCGCGTCACATTTCATAGCCCGCAGGCAAATAGACGAGATTACTTTCTCCTGACAAGATCACGCCAGATTATAAGCTCGCGGAATGTGCTAAGTGACGAAGCTTGTTGCTCGCGTCACAGTTCATAGCCTGCAAGCATAAAGACGACATAGTTTTCTTCTGACAAAGTCGCGCCAGGTTATAAAGTCGCGGCAGCATGTGCAACTGAGCACAAATACGAATACGCTATGCGACGATTATGCGATGACATTTTATAAACCTATTTTAGTGTTTGAAAATTGGGGTGCGACGATTACGTGGTGGCGACTATTATGCGAGGAAATACGGTATTTCTCTAGTTGCGATAAA
The DNA here is from genome assembly GCA_946902985.2 of Meconema thalassinum. Taxonomy (NCBI): domain Eukaryota; kingdom Metazoa; phylum Arthropoda; class Insecta; order Orthoptera; family Tettigoniidae; genus Meconema; species Meconema thalassinum. The sequence goes on along the minus strand of OX336395.1, from coordinate 235,202,131 downwards.
TTTCGCGAGTAAACCTAAAAATTCGTATATGGAGCCGAAATGTCAAAATTTCGCGAATAGATAGTGTTCCAAATTACATTTAAATTCGTAACACATGTCCTATATGCCTTTCTCCCATCATATTTAACACTTTTGAAAAATTCGCGAAATTTGAGTGTCCCTAATCATTACACAAGGTATTTAGGCTAATTTGAGTATTCTACTTGGTTCAACACTCCTGAAGTGTTACCTCTATTATGGTACGTATGTCGTTTTGCTTTGAACATTTTTGCTTGAAGACGGGCTATTATTTAATGTAATTTCTTAATTTATTCCACTAATATGTATCGGTTTTCCAATATTTGCATTATTCATGTAAATTTTAGATGGTTGGCTACAGAAAATACTGAAACCTGTTTTACAAAACGCTTTAACTCACAAATTTCGTTACATATTTTTGCAAATCTTAAAATTTTCTATTTTTTAGTAATGTTCTTTTGGGCTGATTTTTTATTTTTCAAACAAAACAGTGTTAATATTTGCACTGCACAACACCACTGGTCACTAAAAACAAGTGTTTCCACCCTTAGCGTCTATGACAGCTTGTAAACGCTCAGGCATACTGTTCACAACTCGTCGAATGACATTTGCCGGGATGCGATCCCATTCCTCCAGCAGCAATGTTCTCAGTTGTGCCAAGGAGGTGGGGTCACACTGTCTGACGTTCTTTCCAAGCATATCTCGTACATGTTTGATGGGGTTTAAGTCAGGACTACGAGCTGGCCCGTCCAGGGTTTGAATTCCCAATTCCTGCAGATATTATACAACACAGCGAGCAGTATGAGGGCATTATCCTGCATCAGCATGAAATTCTGACCAATGAAAGGCGCAAAGGGCATCACATGGTTCATCAGGATCTCTTCGATGCACCTTTGGGAATTGAGTGTCCCGTGATCGATGCACACCAATTCAGTGCGGGCCATAACGTTGATGCCACCCCACACCATAACCGAGCCACCTCCAAATGGAGTCCTGGAGGAGAAAGCAACAGGGCTGTACCTCTCCCTGCGCCTTTTCCACATTCTCTCTCTTCCATCAGGAGATCTAAGATTAAAGCGACTCTCGTCAGTGAACAGAATAGAGGCCCACTGCTCGTGTTCAACAAATGCCACAGTTGTTATTCCTAGAATAACAATAAGCGAGCGGCAACATTCATAACCCTTAAATGCTTACAGTGCGCTTCCCGCCATCAAAGATTGGGTAATTGGTGGTAATAAACCACCCTAAGAAATGTCATTATCATACTATTCACGGATGTTTCAGATGTTTGTTCTAATGCGTGAAAAGCTTTTAAAATGTGATTACATCTTTTTCATGGCTAATTTTATACCATTTATATTACATTTTTAACTGTTCCACTTTTTTTTGGCCGGTCTGTGTATTACTCCGTCGATAAAGCTTGCCTTTCAACGCGAGTATTTAACTAGACAATTTGTCAGTGAATTCAGTGAATTTTCTGCAAGTGGCTCATAATGTGCCAGGTGACGAAAGGTCAGGAGAGTATTCTACCAACCATCTCGCACTGTGCCGCTAGCATTTTTTTGGCAGTTGGTCCTGGTTCGATTTTTGGCTCTGCCAAGAAATTTTAATTTTGGTCTGAGGGATGGAACAAGGCACACTAAACCTCGTGAGGCAAAACTGAGAAGAGGAGGGTTCGCTTCCCATCTTAGCCATCTTGGAAGTGGTTTCTGCACTTCTACTCCAGGCAAATACCGGGATGGTTCCTAATTTAATCCCAATCCTCATCTGAACTTCTTGCATCTCAATAGGGATTTGCCAATAGGCTTTCAATAGCTTGTCTCAATTCTGCTTCCATATATGTAGGCCTATACATGCAAGAAATGAGTATGGTACTTATCAAAAATAAAGAAATAATAACCTGATATGTACCCTACTATTCTATTTCTCACCTAATCCTAAATCCTTCTCTGAACACTCATCTTAAAACAGAATGGTCTGCATTTTTGGACTAATTATAAAAATGTAGCCTATAAGAAGAAATGAACATGTTTCTGTTCTTATGCATTTTATATGATGCTTTAAAAAATCAATCTAGAAGAGCTAATTTAAGTTAACTTCACTACCATAATACTGCTTAAGAGTTAGACTGTTGAGGACTGATGACCAAGATGTCCCTAACTTGAGCAAGGACTGCTTCACAACTTTATGTAAAATGTAAAGGGCCTTTACGAAGTTTGGATCATTTGCGTACGTGTTACAAGGATGTGTGTGCTGACTTTTTTGGTGTTAAATGATGTAGGTTGGCAACACCAAAAGTGGCGGCCATGTTGGTTTTCTAGTAACTTATTTAAGGCGTCCCGGACTATATTGAGGTTTTAAGGGGCAGAACTACAAGGTTATCTGCCCCCAGGAGAAGAGTAAAACAGTGGAGATGAGTAGAGGTGAGAAAGAAGGAAAAGGAGTAATCTAAGTCGGAGATAAGGAATTGGAAGTGGTGAAACACTTCAAATACTTGGGAAGTGAACTGACAGAAGATTGAAGACTAGATTTGGAAATTAGCAGAAGAATACAACTCGGGAGTGCTGTCTACCAACAGGTACGGGGACTTATATGGAACAAGGATATACCAATTAAGGCTCAAGAAGATATGTACAAAGCATATTATGTTCTTATAATGACATATGCAGCAGAGACTTGGACAATGACTAAGAGGGATGAGATCAGCTGAGATGAGATTCCTGAGAAGTATGGTCCAGAAAACGAGGAGAGACAGAGTAAGAAATGAAGATATATGGAAAGAACTGGGAGTATAGAAACCAAATGACAAACTGGAGCAAAACAGATCGATATGGTTTGGACATGTCAAACGGATGAATGAAGTAAGGCAACCACGACGAGCACTGGAACGACGGATGACGGGGAAGATAGGACAAGAAAGACCAAGAATGCGTTAGATGGACTCTGAAGAATAGCATTAGAAAACGGAACCTGGATTTCGAACACCGTGTCGGAAGAAGAAGGGTGGAACGACAGAACAAAGTGGAGAGGAACCATATTTGCCCCCACCAGGTGTCAACTGTAAAATGGGAAATGAAGATTATGATAATGATTATTAAATTCAAGAAAATGGCATCATAAAGGTCTCGTAGAACCTGGGTGTATGTAAGGAAATACGGAATTATTAAGAGTTTTAAGATGCTGGAACCTACCAGGATATCCCACCAGCCTGTGCCTCCTTCTTGACCAGACACTGCCAGAATTTATGCACCTCCTCGACGACATGGAGAGCAAAGTCTCTGTTCTTGGCTTCTCCGTTGAAGGCGAACTGGTTCTCTGGCTTCCCGTCAGGGATCTTGTAGATCTTAAACCACTCGATGGTGGCCTTGAGTAGTCCAGGGTAGTGCTTCTCCACATCTGCAACATCTGAACAGAGAACACACATTCACAATGAGATTCACCTCAATCAAAATCTGAAACCCAAACATGGTCACAGCTACTATGCAACATCCACCTTCCTGTCTCCAGTATGCCCCAGATTTTTAAAAATTTAGACTTCTTTTAGGTTTGAAACAAAATCTTCTTAGTGTCCGGTCAATAAAACACTTATGTTCGACGATGTCAAAATGTAAATATTATATGTCAGAAAACTGTATCGTAATGTGGGTCATTATAACACTATTTTTCACTATGAAACAGTTTCTCCCACTAATCAGAGCTCAAGAAACAGTTGTGTGACCAATTAGGTAAGGATAGCATCACACCTGTGCTGACTTCCACGGCCTCCTATTTTAAATTTCACTGCGTGGCTAGTGTCATAGTGGGGGTATTCGAGGAGGCTATGGTCAAATGCAAGGTATTCTCTGCGTCCCATGCGCTCTGTTCAGTACATAAAACTGGCAAAATCTTGACAGATATTTATGAATATTTATGTTCGAACATAAAATAGATATAATTATCGTCGAACATAAACAGTCGTATGCAACTCTCCTATAATGGTAATTAAGACACTCGTGTAGAAATTATAAAACGTGTGACTCGTGTCTTCTTTATTGCCATTATAGGCTAGTTGCATAATGTACCATTAATAAACTCCTTGTCCTCGAGGCAACTTGCTCATTGTATGCAAGAATATTAGATAATATCATATGGCCTCGGGTGCAAGCTTTGTTATTTGACACCCAAAGGGTAGCTTGCATGTCGAATTTCTTTGTTCCTTGAAGCACTACAAAAGCCAAGGAGGTTAGGGAAATTAGGAACTTTGTGTTGGCGGAAACTCCCGAGATTAATTTTGCAATTATGAACACTGCCTACTGAATTCAAATGGGTTCTTTGACATGCCAACAGGTGTCGTAATTTTTGCCACCTTTCAAAAATCACTTAATACGGCCAGGAGCGAACCTGCAAGCTTGGGGTTAGTAGACAAACACGTTGACCACTCGCCAACCGTAGCAAGCATAATATTAGACCTAAAAATTTCACTGAAAAAAATAAAAGTGTTCATGAATAATGTGAACTTTGTTTGAATTGTATGCGTTTTAGTAAATCGTCCTCATCATGCATGTCCAACTCCAGTCGCCCGGGTGTTGTAAACTAGCCGCTTCCACTGCTGTCGATCCTTCCACTTCTCCTGCTCCATTACTTCTCCCACATGCAGTTCAATGTTACATATGTCTTGTCGGATTTGGTCCATCCAACTCTTTTTTCACCTACCAACCAATCTAATACCGTCAAGGTTCCTCAACATCTCCCTCTTAGCACCTCTGTCCATCTCCATCCTTTGCACATGGCCAAACCATCTTAATCTGTATTCGCTGTACTAATAGTTCCGTAATATTTAGTTGTTGCCTAATTTTCGGATTTTATCTCTTCTAGTCTTCTGGAGAGATGCTCTCAAAAATTTCATTTCAGTTGCTTCGATCTTACCATTTTGCCTCTTGTTAGTAACCATTGTTTCTAGGCCATAGGTTACAATTGGGGTAAAATATTGTTTATATAATGTTAATTTTGTACTTTGAGGTACTTTAACAACCCGTAACAGCTGTCGAACGTGCACCTTTACTTAATCTGTTGTTAATTTCTGTATTAATTTCATTATTCCTGTTAATAACACTGCCTGAATATGTAAATTTTTCCACATTCTCTAACTGTATTTTTCTGTGCGAGTCCTCTTTAGCCCAGTTTAGGGATAGTGATTAGTAATCGCACGCAGAACATGGTTGATTAAGAGTTTAGCACCGAACCTTTATAAGTTTCCTATTTTTCTCATCATAACTTCACTGTCCATGTTTCTGGAATGAACTCTGCGAGTGTGTTCCTGCAGATATCAAACCCTCTGGAATAAACATTTTGGCTCTCACCACATTGAATTTTTCTCAATTGTTGGAATATACAACCTTTGTGCTTAATTTCCAAACTGGCTTCACTACTAGCTTTTTCCGTAACTGGTACAAATTCACGAGATGATCACTAGTTACTAAATTGTCATTTTCATAGAATTCCTACTCAAATGCTGTAATATGTACACTTCTAATGATATTACTAGGATTAAAAGCGACATCTGCTTGTCTTTTGGGTTACTAATTTCACGAGTGACATCCCTCATACAGTACCTCAAACATTGACCTGACATTGTACATCACTATTCCAATACCTTGAAGCCGCAATGCGTCCAGTGTTATCCTACAGTCAATAACTGTTGTCCTGAGAGTCCACAATTATAACAAAATTTACATAAAGTATATTTTAGCAAAGACCTCTGTTTATCTTTTCAGAAACACCAATGTCTCCATCTTGAATTTCAATTGCAATGGTAGAGGGATTTCTTGTAAGAGTGACTGAAGAGGTGAAGGTTGATTCAAGACAATATCAGCTCCTTTAATACCTCTGCTGGAAACAATTACTCATTTTGTCACTACTGTAAATTGCATGTCTTGAAAATATTTTGTACTGAATTTCACTAACATTCGGTCGGTTCCTTAGTATAGGGGCTGCAACAACGCGGTCATGTAGCCCCGTGTACTTGGGTGTGTAGAATTTGTCTGATAACTGCTGTTAATTTGATGGCTGTATTAATGTGTGTTATCTGTAATTCAGGTAAGGACTGCAGACTATCAATTATCAACTAGGTCCTACTTTTGCTACCAAATGCTACCATCAACGACACCTAGCTGTGAACTTTGGTTACTAGATGCCACCGCAGTGGGCTCCTGGCGACGTAAGTTGGAACTTTAGAGCGTTAGTCAAATCTAACCTATAATTTAGCTGCACACAAGTGTACTTATTGGAAGGTTCTTTTAAATGCCATAAATCTATGACATGGGCCCGCTGGCTTTACTTCCCCTCCAAAGGAAGGCATACTGAGGGGATTTCTTAACGCTCTTAAAAATCCGACAACTTCGGCCAGGTTTGAACCCGCGATCTTGGGCATACAAGCTTAATATGGTACCAACTACGCCACTGACACCCCAAACACACAAACATTTGATCCACCATGTTTTCCAAGCACATAAAATGTGAGGTGTGCATTGTCAATTCATTGTCCATAGTTTTTCTACTCAAGTTCTCAAGGTTACTTCGTTATATTGGTGTAAGCCACACGAGTGCAACGTCTCTGAATCTAAGAGGCAAGCAGTTTTAGAGAAAAATTGTTTAAAGTGACATGAAATAAATCCACGAGTGAGCCATTTTCATTGTTCGGGGGAGACTGTACGAAAACAGGTAAGAAGTGCTAAGAAAGCATGTGTAAAATATATTTCAGTAATGCAGAGTTAAAGGAAGTACTGTACCAAGGAAAAGCAAAAGAGGTAATTTATAAAGTGTACTATGCACCCATATTGACCTATGCAGCTGAGACTTGGACCTTGACAAGCAGGCAAGAGAGTAGAATTCAAGCCAGTGAAATGAAATTCCTAAGAAGTATGATAGGAAAGACAGAGTGAGATATGAAGATGTTAGGAAGGAAGTTGAGATGGGAAAACTAAATGAGAGAATTAAGAAGAATAAACTAAGGTGGTTTGGACATGTAAAGAGGATGGAGGAAAATAGAATACCAAGACAGATGCTGGAGGTAAAGTGCAAGGGGAAGACCTAGAACAAGGTGGATTGATAGAGTGAAGAACAGCACAAGAAAAAGAAATCTGGACTAGGACAAGATCGTGGAAGAAGAATGGAGGAAGGAAAGAGGAAAGTGGAGAAGTGCCATAAATACCCCGACCCGGCAGGAGCAGGATAAGGGGGAATGATGATGATGATAGTTAACAGCAGGCAACTAGGGCACCAAACCATGATCCTAGTGGCATAAAGGGGCAGATAACCTCGCTGTTCCGTCCCTTAAAACTTCAGTAACTAACTAATGGCGTAAAGTGGAACGATAAGTTTAGCGCCTTAAGTCTCTGCTCTATTTCCAGGCCTTGAGTAATAACGTAGACCATGGTCTCCATTCTAAAATACAGCCTGTATCGAAAGTTTCACAGTCCATGTTATCTCAGGACACCTTCATTCAATTTTTCCCCTCCCAACAGAATGCCACCATGCTCTTACCTTTCAAATGCCCAGGGGCTCACGCCTAGTAAGACGTGGGTTGGCGACCACGGGACCCCAGCTGAGTTCGGCATTGCTTCCACTTACTTGTGCCGGGCTCCTCTCCGTCATCTTTCTTATCAACCACCCTTGGTCAACACTTGTTCTTTTCCGACCCCGACGGTATTGTATCCGAGGCCTAGGGAGTCTTTCACTTTCCCGCCTTAATGGGCCCTTGTCTCATCTTTCCTGATCCCTCATTCCTCGAGGGGTCAGACCTCTTGTTTTCTTTTCATTGTATCACCTGCCTTCTGCTCAAAGCCCTCCACTTATAGTGCACCCTCGATAGTGTTACACCCTCAGGGGCTCACGGCTGGCTCGGGAGTTAGTGACCCCGAGGGCTCCTGAGCTGGGTCCGTTCTTTCCCCCTGTTTCTATTGCCTTTGGGGTGGTCCCTCTCCTCTTTCTCTTTCCTATTTCTCCTTCCTTCAAAGTCCCTCAATCCTCATTCTTCAAGGATTGAGAGCATTTCTTTTCCTCCTGTCCAATGTTTGCCTTATTCTTTATTTGTTTACCATTTCTTCTTCTAGTTTTGTAAGACAATAGTTATTGTTTTAAGGGGCGGAACTACGAGGTCATCTGCCGCTCTTACAGATTAAAGAATACAAATTTGGAATTGAATTTGAAATTTTTGAGGTGGACGCCTAAATTTAAAAAGACCAAAAATTAATAAAACAAAAACAAAAATTAAAAAATTATAAAAATAAACAAAAATTAAGGAAAAGCAAAACATTAACATTCAAAAACGAACAAGTCGTTGAGTCAATGTTCACTGGAAAATTTAGATTGCTGGTCCTAACCCACTCTCACTTATAAAGCGGATAACGTGATCAGCAGCCACCGCTTCATCGGCTAATATAAGTTTGAGTGTCATCTGCAAACCAAGGTTTCTTCGTAAGTCAGCAAGATCCACACACTCTGAGAAAATGTGGGCCACGGTGAAAACGGCTCCACAGGTACAAAGTGGGGGCCTTCCCTTCTCATCAGATACGAGTGGGTGGATCTTGTATGACCTATCCTTAGCCTACACAAAATGATGGACTCTCTCCGTGACCGGAAAGAGCTCCGCCACACGCGAGTATTTCCCTTGATCGTTCTCAGTTTACTGGGCAGTGGGTCAGCTAACCACTGACTCTCCCAAAAAGCCAGAACTTGTAGACGTTACTGAGAGCGAATATCTCTAGCATGTACCTCCATTGGTCGAGGTGGTAGTGATACCGCCTCTTTTGCAGCTTGATCAGCTAACTCATTTCCCGCAATTCCCATGTGGCTTGGAAGCCACAGAAAGGTGATTCGAGTGTCAGCGTGGCACAGCCCGGCTAGTAGGTCGTGGATTCGCTGCACTAGGGGGTGTTGCGGGAAACATGTAGCAATTGACTGCAACGAACTCAAAGAGTCGGTACACACGAGAAAGTGGATTCGTGCATCCTGTAGTGCAAACTGCAGAGCTTCATAGATGGCAGCGAGCTCCGCAGTAAACACACTACAGGCCTCAGGCAAAGAGATCTTGGTATTTGCACCATCAATAACGTAAGCACAACCCACTTTCTCGTCCACCTTCGAACCATCCGTGCAGAGAATGCCAGCATCCGGAAATTGGTGAACTATGCTGTGGAACTGCCTCCGGTAAACTGAGGCATCCGTGTTCACCTTAGGACCTCGGTGAAGATCTAACCGTATTTCCGGATGCGTGACTTGACACGGAGGCACCTCGCTAGATGTCCGGATCATAGAGGGACCTACAGCCACTCCTATTTCAGTACACGAGCTATCAAGTCTAATACCAACCGGCCGAGTGGCACGAGGCCGGTTGGCGTACCCCTGGTTGTTTTGGGTACCGAAGAGAGCTTGATAGGTCGGGTGTTGCGGCATTTGACGCATATTGGCAGCATATGCTAAAAGCATATGTTGGCGTCTATAATTTAACCCTAGAACTGCGGACCGTCTTCCAGGAAGACGGTGTGTTGTTTAATCAAGTGCGACCGTCTCTCTGAAAGACGGTCTTGGAATTCAAATATAGTACTACTGTTAGCCTTCAGATGGCACTAATTTCAAATCATGCTGGTTCCCGATGCTTTTATCTTTCATAGTGTAAGTCTTTGGCAAACAAATGACAGTATGCAAGCTACTATTTGGCTGCAGAAGTGGAAGTATTTCCATGTTGATATTGAAGTTGCATTGAGCAAAATGGCCGCCAACTATGTAGACGATTCAGAAACCGAGCACTTGATTTTTGACGATTCGTGTGATAGTATGGACGATGACAGTGATTATTGTGTGTATTCGTATGAAAATGAAAATGGTGAAAGTAGTGGCAGTGATACCGGTGAACAGGATGTCACGCAAGTTATGGAAATCCACATCAATGCAAGCGATGTTTATCATGTTCCGACAGACCCTGTACACATGCCTAATGTTAGCCGTGAAGGGGTAAGTGTGAACTAGACTGATATTCAACCCGAAGAAAGTGACTTTCCAGGTAATAATGTACCGTTTATCGTTCATCATCCTGGTCCTGTGAACTTGCCTCCCCGTAATCGCGCGCTGGTTATGTACTTCAAAATAGAGAAATGTCATATTTTTGTAAAAATAATTTTCTTTTTAGTAAATAACAGGAATTATTTGAAACTGGTTCTTGAATTAGTAACAAAAAACTATGAACTTTTCATTTATGATGTCTCTGACGAACAATCAACTCGTCAATATGGTTTTCTAGAGCAGAAAAGTAAATAATTTTTTATTTTTTTATTTTTTATAAAATACTTTTTATGATTAATTCAAACTGACGAGTCTGAATGATTCACCTATATCAAGATAATATAGAACAGTGTTTCATCTTTCTATTGCTGTATGATAAGTCATATTTATGAACACAGTATGCTTACAGATACCAAATTCCTTTAGTGTGTACTTTATGAGAATTTACTGCAGCATTTGACAGATAAACCTGCAGCAGTTCTAGGGTTAAAGGTGGAACACCCGATTCGGCGAGTAGGCTGGGAATCTGGCTGGTCCGGAAGGCACCGGTAGCCAGCCTAACGCCACTATGGTGGATACTGTCCAGCATTTTCAAGGTTGCCGGCCTTGCTGAACCGTATGCCGCAGAACCATAGTCTAGCCGGGACAGGACGAGGGCTTGGTAGAACCGTAGCAGCACCGCACGGTCAGCCTCCCACGTAGAGCCACTAAGAAACGTGAGCATGTTCAGTTTCCTGAGACATGTAATTTTTAATTGCCGTATATGGGGCTGCCACGTTAATTTGCTATCAAAATGGAGCCCCAGGAAGCGATGAGTGTCAACCAAGGGCAACGCAGCATCCCTGAGATGTAGTTCAGGGTGTAAATGTAGCCTCCGGAGCCGACAAAAATGGTTTACGCTGCTGAAAAACGAAAACCCCGGTCGTGAGCCCACCTGTCGACCCGGTTGATAGCTAGCTGCAATTGCCGTTCCACGACTGCCATACTTCCAGAGCTGTAACGCAGAGCTAAATCGTCGGCAATCGCGAACAAGGTGACACTCAGCACTGAACCCTGAGCAACTCCATTTTCTTGAGTATAGTATTGCGATAATGTCCTACCGACCCTTACACGGAAGAGTCGGACGGACATGAAATTCACAATGAAAGTCGGTAGGTTACCACGGAGTCCCCACTTGTGAAGGGTGGAAAGGATCCCGTAGCGCCATGTGGTGTCGTAGGCTTTATCGAGGTCAAAGAAAACCGTGACTAGTTGCTGCTTTCGGAAAAATGCCTCCTGTATGGCGCTCTCAAGTCGCACCAGATGGTCAGTGGTGGACCTATGAGAGCGAAATCCACACTGGTACTCAGACAGGAGACCCTTCTCCTCCAAGAACCACCCCGTCTAAGGTTCACCATCTTTTCGAGCAGCTTACATAGGCCATTTGTCAAACAAATGGGCCTATAGCTGCTTACAAACTTGGGATCCTTTCCAGCCTTAGGAATCGGTATCACGATCCCCCTCTCGCCATTGAGATGGAAACTCCCCTTCAATCCATATACGATTGAAGAGGATCAACAGTTTTTTAATACTGGATTCGCACAGATGTTTTAACATTTGATTATGTATGTTATCCGGTCCAGGAGCCGTATCCCTGCACAGTGCAAGCTCACTGCGCAGTTCCCATTCAGAGAATGGTACATTATAGGTCTCCGAAGCAGCAGTGGCAAAGGAAAAGGGGCGAGTCTCTGCCTCCCGCTTCAGAGTCAGAAATGTAGGATCGTAACTCCCAGAGCAGGATACATCGGAGAAGTGCGAGCCAATACTGTTGGCAATGGCGAGATGGTCCGTGATGATATCTCCATTGATGGATACTCCGGGTATCGACAGTGATGTCGGGAGTCCGGAGATCCGACAAAGCTTAGTCCACATTTGAGATGAAGGAGTATGCGCCGTCATAGACGACACATACATTTCCCACGTTGTTTTCTTACTCTCCCGAATCAGATATCGGGCTCTAGCACGCATCCTTCTGAAGGTGATAAGGTTGGCCATAGTGTTTTGCCTCCGATAGCATTTGAAAGCCCGTCGACGATCTTTAATGGCTGCTGCAATCTCGGCTGTCCACCAAGGGACAAGCTTCCGGCGTGAGTTGCCGGATGAGGAAGGCATTGTTTCCTCAGCAGCAGCCAAAATACTATTCGTTATGTGAATGGTATGATCGTTGACACTCTCAAAGGTTATCTTCGGCAAACACCGCACGTGCCGTGAAAGTTGGCCAATCAGCCCGACGGAGAAGCCATCGACTTGGTAACTCGATGGCTCTCTGGTTCGGAAGAGTAACGATAATTGGAAAAGGGTCACTATTACAAAGGTCATCGTGTACACTCCACTGTAGCAGGGGAACCAGCCCACGACTGCACAAGGTAATATCGATACTTGAATAAGTACCGTGTGCAATAGAGAAGTGCGTAGGTTCCCCTGTGTTCAACAGACACAGGTCCAACCGCCTGATCAGCCTCTCAAAATCTCCTCCTTTACCGCTAGTGGTAGCAGAGCCCCAGATGGTGTTGTGGGCATTAACATCTCCCAGAAGGAGAAAAGGAGGGGGGAGCTGAGTGACTAGATCCACCAGCTGGTTGTAATCCGGTTGAGAATCAGGCGGGATGTACACGTTACATACTGTTGCCATTACTGGCAACGAAGTACGAACTGCAACTGCCTCTAGCTGAGTAAGCAACGGCACCTCTTCACTAGAGGCTAGAGTGGACGAGAGTGCAGACGGCACCAGCGGCCACAGCTCCATCCACCCGGTCTTTAGAGAAGAGTTTGAAGTGACGCATTGTTGTCTCATGTCCAGGACGAAACATGGATTCCTGAAGACAGAAAATGGTTGCCGAAAACTAAGATATTAATTGGCGTAACTCAGCGAGATGAACAGAATAGCTATTACAGTTCCATTGTAATAGTGCCATGGTGTGGACTTAAGTAGAAGTGGGTCTTCTACTTATGCTTGACCGTTTGCCACCCTTCCCCATCTCTAGTTGGAGATGATGGGGCAGGAGAGCACACCTCAATCTCCACATCTCCTTCCAAAGACGAAGAAAATGGAGCGGGCGCTCTCTTGGGTTGCGCGCGGTCGTCGTCGGACCTCACGAGTCTCGCTCTTGGGGAAGAGAGAGAGCGGTGTCTAGGGACTTTCTCCCAGTCCGAAGACTGGGTGCTTGTCCCCGACACGCCCTGAGCATGCTTCTTTCTAGACTGACGCAGACGTCTATTCGGGGAAGTAGGTGGTCCCTTCCCCACAGACGTCAGGTCCTTGCAAAACGAGGCCGCTCCAGCTGGCACCGCTCCTTTGGTGATGGTAGGAGCGGAATGGCCAGCAGATGGCTGAGCAGCCTTGTATGCAGGAGAGGAAGAGAAACTGCGCCCGTCTCTTCTCCGCCGGTGACTTATTTTTCCTATAGGGGAGTTCCTCCACTCTAATGGGTTTGGCTTCTGCGGGCATCACTCCCTTGATGGTCGAGGGAGCAGAAGGCCCAGCAGATGAAGGAGCCATCCTATCAGCCGGAGGTCGAGAGAAACGGCGCCGCACCGTTTCCCTCTTCTCCACTATCTTGGTCTTATCAGGTGGGCTGGATGACGATCCAGCCCCGGTCGCAGAAGTCTTCTTCGCCTCGTTGGCAGGGGAAGACTTCTTCTCCGACCGTTTCGGAGAGGAAGATGACTTCTTGTCCGATTGCGCCGGTTTAGATGGTATAACCGGCGCCTTTTTCACAATGGCCGAAGATGGTTGTGTGACCTTCTTCGGGCTGACAGGTCTCGCTTGGACAGGGAGGGGAGACTTTACGATCTCAGAGTAGTTCATCTTCGAGGGTACAGCACGGGGAACGAAAGTGGCAGGGGTGATAGGTGGCGTCACCTTAGCCGCGAAAGATACCGGAAATTCGGGTGCAGTCATATCACGGTATCTCTTTCGAGCGTCGTGATATGAAAGCCGATCCAATGTTCTGATTTCTTGGATCTTTGCTTCCTTGCAGAACTCAGGGCACTGCTTCGACCGCGGAGAGTGACTTCCTTGGCAGTTAGGACACGTCGGGGGAGGCGTACACCCCACACCGTCTTGTGTCCCCCTTGCCACATTCTCTACACACCGCCTTGGCAGTGCACCTGGCAGAAACATGACCGAATTTCTGGCAATTGTAGCAGCGCATAGGTGGAGGGATGTACGGTCTAACGTCGCAATGGTACGACGTGACCTTCACCTGCCTAGGCACTACATCACCCTCAAAATGAAGAATGAAAGCGCCAGTATCGACGCTATCATTTCCAATTTTCCGGGTGATGCGCCTAATCCTGGTGACGCCTCGCTTCCCCAGATCCCGCATCAATTCCGCGTCGCTGTTTAAAATGAGGTCGCGATGGAATATAACTCCACGGACCTCATTCAGCGTATCGTGCTTCTCAACCTTAACGGGAATTTCACCGAAATGCGTGCATTCCAGCAACGCTTCGGTTTGCTGCCGGTCAACGGTGTGCAGCAGGAGCTGCCCGTTCCGGAGCTTGGAAATGCCGTTAAGGTCGCGATATTTCCCCTCGATTTCCTCTGAAAATAGGATCGATTTTACCTGTTTAAAATCTCCCTCGTCTGTCCTGGTAGCTACCAGGTAGCGAGGAGACCTGTCAACAGGGAACTTCTTATTAAATGCCTCATCCCAAGGCGTATACACCTTGGGATTCGGTCTACACCCCAGCCAAGGCAATACCTACCTGGCAAAGCAGATATTGCCCGGGGTCCCAGTGCCTCGAACAGGCACTTTCCCCCTCGGCATGCACTGGATTTATGCAGCTCCAGTATTCGGCCATGCAGGGACCTTCGTTGTAAGGCGGATACTACTGTAGGGTACATGGCGCACCCACCTGATGGGATGGGGCATACCGTCTAGGCTTTCTGGCCAGATGGCCAAGCTGGTGGCCCTTCCCCTAACAGCATGCATGTTTATTTCTATTGGTCAAACCAGAGCTGGGACCAGAAAACCAAAATCGACCTTTAAAGGCCCCCCTCTAAGTCGCCTTTCACGACAGGCAGGGGATACCGTGGATGAATTCTGCCCTCCCCATCCACAGGGGGTCTGAACAAATCAATAACTGGCAAGTTATTCGGCAGTGTCGGCCCTATTAGTCGCCTCCTACGACAGGCAGGGCATACCGTGGGTGTATTCTATCCCGCACCCACACGGGGAAGACAATAGTTAGTATTAGTTATAGTTTTCATAGTCATCTCATCTTTCACTATCACCCAAACCATTATGGGCCGATAACCTAGATGTTAGGCCCCTTAAAACAACAATTATCATCACCATCTTACCTTGCTAAGTTTGTTTTCCTTAAATTTTGCCTTATAATTTACAATAAAATTAAATTTGATTTCAATCTATAAAGGTCACCTTTCATCTGGTCAGCGAGAGGGTCCTGGACATCGATGGCGATGACCTTCCAGTCCGTCTCACCTGTAACACAAGCAACAAGACAATAAGTAAAGTTTCATAGGCTTTCGCCACTGCAGCTGATACAATTAGATGTAGTCACGTCTCCGACTGCTTTGCCACGCCTGAAATAGCACTCGTCAATGAAACAACTTTAGTCACAGCAAACAAATAACAATTTCAACCGTGACATGTCTAGAAATTGGCTTTGGACAGTCAACAGAAACCGCCCCAGCTATTGTCAGTCGCCTGTAAAATCGACCCGAGATACGATGACAGCCTTAGTAGATTATTCTACACCAGTGGTTTCCAACCTTGTTACCCTCCCGTACCCCTTTATACATATTTATCTAAAATAGTACCCCCTAAAAAGTAAATTTTTAAAACGTTTAATATTTTACAGGCAATATGCACATAACTCAATAATAAAAACATTAATAATAAAAAACAACTTCAAACTATTTTCAACCTACTTTTAATACAGTATAGGCCCAACTAATATTTTTAATATATTATTTGTTTGCTGTTGCCGGCCCCCTGGTGTTGGGGTAGCGCGCCTGCCTCTCACCCGGAGGCCTTGGGTTCGATCCCCAGCTCCGTCAGGGATTTTAAAACCGACGTGAGGATTGGAACGGGGTACACTCAGCCTCGTGAGGACATATGAGCAACTGTCTGACAGTGAGACAGCACCCCAATCACGAAAACCAAGATTAAAGGCCGAGGGGACCCGACGTGCTGATCACGGGTCACCCCAATATCTGCAGGCCAAATGGCTCGGCAGTGGTCGCTTGGTCGGCCTTAGCCCGTCATGGGCTGAATAGTGCCAGGGGTTGACTTTTTTTTGTTTGTTTTGTTGACTTATTTGTTTGCTAAGCAGACCCGACCAGCGGTTGGAAACTGCTCAAGATGATGATGATGATTTGTTTGCTGTTAGTATGCAACTCATTCGAATAAAATTTTCAATTTTGCTTTTATATACTTGTAGAAATGAAGATGTATAAACATTTAGCTGAGGAAAATATACAATTACAGTACATGAGACTTTTTTAATTTTGATTTTATTGAAAATCAATTAATTTTAGCGATTAGTTTGGAAAAAAAAACAGACAAATCAAGACAATAGCAGTGCAGTGGTGAAAGTGACAGGGGTTGGGGTCGGGTGGGAGCATTGACCTTGACGTGCGTGAATAAGACAGCACTGCGCGCCAGTACGTTACGACCGACATGTACGATGGCCCGCCATTTATTTTTGGAGTACCCCTAAGCGGTTCGTTGTGTACCACCAAGGGGTACGCGAACCCAAGGTTGGGAATCTCTGTTCTACATCAAAGGACCCTGTAGGAAAGCATTGTTCAATGTGTTCCCATTTCCTTGTGGTCACAGAAAAGATGCCTGCATTCTTATGTTAAAATGAAACAGTTTCCCCGAAGGATCCAGGATACACAGGGTCATCTAAGGCGGCATTGACTGGCG
Source organism: Meconema thalassinum (assembly GCA_946902985.2). Lineage (NCBI taxonomy): Eukaryota > Metazoa > Arthropoda > Insecta > Orthoptera > Tettigoniidae > Meconema > Meconema thalassinum. Next base: position 235,185,137 of record OX336395.1, on the reverse strand, counting down.
CTGATTGCGGGAGCGCATACACGGCGCGCACCAAACATGTTCAATAATGTGTACTTACAGTGCTCCTAGTCGATGCTGAAAATGTCCTCCCTCTCTTGTAACACACACCTGACATCTTCTGATGAAAGAATGGACAACAATCTCATTAAATTTTTGTTCTCTAAGAACACAACTTTGTCCGTTGACTTTTTTTTAATGATTTACGGAGCCTGTTTCCTTGAATCGTTTAGTCACCCAATTGTACTGGCATTAGGCACAGGTCTTCCTAGATACTTGATGAAATTTTCATCTTCTGCTTTTCATACACGAATTATGGATATACATAGTTCGCGAAATGTGAATTGGTGTCTAGGCATGACCAACAATCACAGTTATCACAATACTCACTAAACATGCAACACTAACTTCTAAGCTTCGCAGATACACGTCCATATGAATGACCAAACACTTGTGAACGATATGAATCAGCGGAGCGGGGTATTGCGCACCTGGCCAGCCAAATGACGCCATAGTTTGCCGCGATTACCGGGGCGCACAAAGATAATGACCCTGTATAAGAACTGAAGGGGCTTTGGAACGTCCTACATTGCCCAGGCTAATTTTCAACTTATTATTTACCTTTATTTCACAAACTATCAACAGGAACTAATCAGGGATGTTCTTCAACACTGACACAGGATGTTTGAAAATACCGGTAAATGTATTTTTGAATTTTCATGCATCATTTTAAAACTGCATATTTTAACAGCACATTCCTGAACATTTCCATCTAGCAAAATTAAACTCCACATTTTGAAAAACGGACCTGGTGAAATATAACACACATAAGGTGAAGTTATATCTAAAAACATTAGCTTTGTATGCTGAAAATTTGAGGGGGAGGGGGGAGAGAGAAATTTTAAATCTAGAAATTGGAATCAAAGATTTTTCCAGCTTTTAGAACATGGCATTGCCAGAGGATTCCTTTTCTTCCATTTGAAGCACTAGCATCCGTGTTCCTTTGGCCTTGCTTCTAACGCAACCTCTTAAGTCTTTTTTTGTATCTTGTTGTGTGTGGAAAGTTTAGGGAAAGTAGCCTCAGGAATAACGTCTAGAAAGTTCAACGTCCGTAGATTATTATAGAGCAATAACAGTTTGGGCATTGCTAAAGATACGAAAAAAATAGCATTTTGAAATTGATTTTGTAGCACTTTCATTTTGAATAATAGCATTTTGAAATTTAAAAATTAGCATTTTGTAGCATTTAAAAGTTCGTCACCAGGTACAATAAACAGGTTCAAAATAATATGCACGGAAACTACCGTATTTCCTCGCATAATCGTCGCCACCGCGTAATCGTCGCACCCCACTTTTCAAACACTAAAATAGATTTATAAAATTTCATCCCATAATCGTCGCATAGCATGTTCGTATTTGTGCGCCAGTCAGTTGCACACGCTGCCGCGACTTTATAACCTGGCGCGACTTTGTCAGACGAAAAATGTCTCGTCTTTATGCTTGCGGGCAATGAACTGTGACGCGAGCAGCAAGCTTCGTCACTTAGCATATTCCGCGAGCGTATAATCTGGCGTGATCTTGTCAGGAGAAAGTAATCTTCTCTTTATGCCTGCCGGCTATGAACCGCGACGCGAACGGCCAGCACACATTCCGCGAGCGTATAGGCCTAATCTGGCATGGTCTTGTCAGGAGAAAGTAACCTCATCTTTAAGCCTGCCGGCTATGAACCGCGACGCGAACGGCCAACGCACATTCCGCAAGCGTATAGGCTTAATCTGGCGTGATCTTGTCAGGAGAAAGTAATATCGTATTTTTGCCTGCGGGCTATGAACCGCGAAGCGAATGGTCAGCGCACATTCCGCGAGCTAATAGGCCTAATCTGGCATGATCTTGTCAGCAGAAAGTACTCTCCTTTATGCCTGCGGGCTATGAACTGTGACGCGAACGACCAGCGCACATTCCGCGAGTTTATAGGCCTAATCTGGAGTGATCTTGTCAGGAGAAAGAATGGCCAGCTTCGTCAGCACATTCCGCGAGCGTTAACCAGTCGTGAGCTTGTTAGAAGAAAGAACCCTGTCGCTGACTGCGGGCTATGATTCACGCCAGACTCACGCTACAGGAATGACTGGCCCGTGCAGCAAATAATGATACAGTATATTCTTTGAAATTAAATATTCTTCGCATAATCGTCGCACCCTGCTTTTTTCCGCGAAATTTTGGCAAAAAAAGTGCGACGATTAATCGAGGAAATACGGTAATTCAAACATGAGCAGGATTGGAGATATGGGCGTTTCTGATAAACGGCATAAGCATTAATATAAGTCTCCTGGTGTGTGTGTGGTTTTTATTTTTACTAAGGGAGTGTTAGACGTATTAAAATCCTAATATCAGTATTACAGAAATGTAGAAACTTGACGACATACATTTTTCAGAAATGTGAGATCTCTGAAAATAAAGGCATCAGCCTGGCTAATTGGCAAGATTGAGTTCAAGTGCTGTCGGTTGGTTGTATGACGTGCGCCGAGGGTAACTAAGCTATGTTCAAAAGATCCAAAGGTCATGTTCTCATTATGCAATCAACAATATCAGGTGTTTTGCAGCAACTCATATATATACAGGGTTATTCACCTAAGATGTTACTCGCCAATATCTTCTAAACCGTTAAAGATATCAACATTCTGTTTTCACTTTTGGAAATCGTGCTAAGGGGCTCATACATTACCTTATACTGTTTTTTCCTTTCTTCGTGAATAGCTGAGATATTGGTACCAACTTCGTTTTTCTTAATGGAACTATACTAATTTTTGCATACAGGGTAGATGATTTCACTGAGACATATTCAACGGTGTTATTATTTCCCAAATCGGACGAGTACTTTTTGAGAAATCGATGATATGGAAATTGGGCTAGGCCACGCCTTCTTACGGTGACGCGTTGTGTGAGAGCGAATGGCTAGTACATAACTTGTCGGTGCGCTTAAATAGCGTCACAGATGTAGTCTGTTTCAAAACAAAATGAATGTCCTGTAATCAGAATCATAGTCGTTATTAACGAAGTTTGGTATTTTGGGAAATGTAAATCAGTGATGAAAAGAAATAGAAGAATGAAGTTTCATTTGTTGCCTAATAAATTCTTCCGACACTTAATGTTTGGAATAATGGGAAGATTTAACAGATGGTTGCGTACATTTCTATTCATTTCCTATAACATGTAGAATAAATAGGGTAATTCACCTAATATGTTACACGGAAATAACGTCTAAACCATTAAAGGTAGGAAGGAAGATTGTAGTTGTACGTGACCGTGAATCTTGTGATCATGAGCCACGGGACCTCCTTTTTACGTGGAATCCGAACCACAGGACATGGCATTTAATTTCGAAAATCTCACATGCATTGACCGGGAATTGAACCCAGTCCAGCTTGGTGAGAGCCCAGAGCTTGATCGTTGCAGAGCCGGGAATTGAACCCGGACCACCACAGCGACAGCTAAGAATCCAAGCCGCTACACGTGATTAAGAAAGTCGACGGGTTATGGAGAAGAGTGACGGTTTGTTATTACAGAATTGCATTTCCAGGGCTTTGATAGCGTGGCCAGGTAGCCCAGTTTGCTTGGGTGTGTGTGGTGAGTTCGCCAGTCATACAATAACGTTGCACACCCAGGGTATGTTATGGTACATCACATTATGTGTACGATAGTTTACAGTACATGCCTGGTATCTGTTCTGTGGTTGGAATCACACCCACGAACCTGCTTGCCCGACTGCACGTTGTCTGATGCGGCATGCACAACAGCGTATGTTGTTGTTGTCGTTGTTGATATCTCAAAAAGTAACTGTCCGATTTTGAAAATACTTACATACTTAAACTTGTACGCAGTTCAACTTTTAGACCAGCCGTATGAATTAGTGCCGTTCCATTCAAAATATGGAGATAGTATCAACATCTCGGTTATTTCTTACCCCATTAGAACAAGTAGCACATTATTTTCCATCCCCTGGATATCATTTACGCATATGAAAACACAATACCGATATCTTTAATGGTTTGGACGTTATTTCCGTTTAACATATTAGGTGAATTACCCTATTTATTCTACATGTTATAGGAAATGAATAGAAATGTACGCAACCATCTGTTAAATCGTCCCATTATTCCAAACATTAAGTGACGGAAGAATTTATTAGGCAACAAATGAAACTTCATTCTTCTATTTCTTTTCATGACTGATTTCCACTTCCCAAAATACCAAACTTCGTCAATAACGACTACGATTCTGATTACAGGACATTCATTTTGTTTCGAAACAGACTACACCTGTGACGCTATTTAAGCCCACCAACAAGTTATGTACTAGCCATTCGCTCTCACACAACGCGTCACCGTAAGAAGGCGTGGCCAAGCCCAATTTTCATATCATAGATTTCTCAAAAAGTACTCGTCCGATTTGGGAAATAACACCGTTGAATATGTCTCAGTGAAATCATTTACCCTGTATGCAAAAATTAGTATAGTTCCATTAAGAAAAAAGAAGTTGGTACTGCCCCCGTAATTGAATTATATAGAGACCACGGTGGCTATATTGAAATTTATTAGGAGAGTTATGGCTGTCATAGTTATGACGTGGGTAGTCATGACGTAAGCACGGATGACGCAAATGTTATGCCAGCAGGCTACATGAGCTGAGATTCTCAGTGACATCAGCATTTAGTCGAGAATGTTCCAAGATTTACGACGCAGTCGCAGGAAACGAGGAATTCTGCTGAGGAAGAAACTATGCTATTGGAGGAGAGGCATGAACCAATCAACGATAGTTTAAAGGAAGACGGAGATTGCTGAAACTATGGTATTTTTATTACTTTTGGAATGCAGAATTATGGAAATCCATTTGCAGTAGAAGCATTGATTTGGAATTTTGGTGAAATTTATTTTCAGTTTTTGAATTTTGAAAATCCGTCATGTATTAACGAAGTTGGAACTTTTAGCGATGACGTAGTATCTCGCTTTGGAAGGGATGGAAACGCCCCTCGTGAAGTTAATAAAAGGGCTTGCGCAGAAGAGAGGAGTCTCTTTCGTTCTCTGATCATTCTGAGATCTCATTCTCAGATCATCGAAGTCTATTGTGAAAGTTCTTTTCTTATACATTCATTATAGTGAGACGTCGAAGTGAACAGCAGTGAAAAGAATCGTCTTTATAACGCGTGGCGAGGCCACTATGTTAACGAGATCCAAGTCAAACTAGGTGAAGTTGAAACGGACCTTAGAAAGCTTCTACAAGTTCAGCTTTGAACAGTTAGCGGTCACCGATAAGCCAATTGTATTGTGCGGTGCTACATGCAGTTATAGAGAAAAGCTGAACAATTTCGACCGATTAGTTTAAAAGATATTAGCAGTTTTATACGACTGGCAAAAGTGATTATCTCGCCTCAAGAGAAGCACTTTTGTATAGCCAGAATCAACGCAACGGCTGACGCTGCGAGTGGAATAGAAAGACTTCAGATTGCTTGGTTACAGAACGATACAGTATAATGGAGCAATTGAATACGGCAGTTTGTTCTTCTAACACTACAACCGAAGAGCAGATGGAAGGCTAAAAGGGCTTATTGCAATTGGGACATACTTCAACGGAGTAAGATAGCGACATGGAACTTCGCTAATTGCTATTCCACACAAGCGAACATGCGGTGAATACCATCTACACCCATGTTTCGTAATTAAAGGCTGAATACCATCGAACAGCCATAGAAACAATTTCATACTCTGAATATGAATAATTTCTTCGGAAATTTCTACAAAACTTCATGACGACTGTCTACTGGAACTTCAGGGAATTTTTCAAGAGAGGTCAGGGATATCCCGACTCACAAAGAAGATTATTGCCGGAAGGATGTCTATTCGTCTTCAAGGAGCAGAGCGATTTCCGGAGAAGGAAGCAGTTCGATTCTCCGAGGGTGCTATTTCCTATTTCGAGGATGGAGCTCAACTTTAACGTGGTGAAATGGATCCATCAGCAGTCTTCTTTGGGGAATTTTCCTCTGGAACGTCAATCGGCAGATAAGGTAGTCGTGAACGTTTATTGTATTTGAGTGTATTAATGATGTTTGAGCAACCATTTTTCCCATATTTTTATCCTCATGTATTTTGCCCTATTTTCTTGTTGAGATTCTTATTCTCAGTACACCTTGATGAGTTTTGCATTTTTCGACGATTTATTAAGACATTGTTATGTCATGGGCATAGTAAATGATTTTGAATCAGTTGAGACTGATATTTTGGATTTTTCAGTAATTAATATTTTTTTTGTAGTCACGATTTGACTGTAAGTTAACGATTTTTATGGCAGATTTAAATTCAGACAGTGTGTCTTTTTATTAAAGTAATTCTACCCTAGTTTAATTACTTTGACCAATTTTCTGTCATCATCAAGAAGGAAGAACATTTAAATGATTTTAGAGCGTTAAAATCTCTTAAGTTGTCGACGATCTTGGAAATACTAGTCGTTATTTGTATTGATTGCAACACAGACATTTATCGTCAGTTATGAATGAACATTGCATTATAGACACTTTTGTGAAAGATTAACCTTAATAATGAATTATTGAATGCATTAAAGTCAAGTACTTTTGTTAGGAGTTTTTCTCAATTAGAGAATTATATAACGATGTTTGCATTCCCCAGTCTAATTGGATTCTATTCGACTACTTTGCATTTTAGTCGCACTTTATTTGATGATAGTATTTTTATACTACAATTTCTTTTAAGATGTTAATCTTAAATTTTTTATAGACCAGACAGGCGTATATAAGCGTATTCACTATTAAATTTGTTTGTGATTGGCAAGTTTTGACTTCATTTCGGTTCATGAATGAAATCTACGAAGGTTAAATAGAAAAACAGTTTTGAAACAATTAATGATTATAAAAATTTTTAAGTGGAACTATGAATGTATAATCGCTAGTGCAGCGCGTGTTGAAAGTCGCTGAGATATAATGCCCTTGAATATGAAGGAAGTTCCCACAGGAATTAATGTTAAAGAATTATTTGTGGAAGTTTTGTAAGTTATGTGGAAGTTTTTAATGCCATATAGATTAATATATGATGATTTTGGGCATATTTTTAATGCAGAGTGTGCATTAACTTGTTAGCGAAGGATTTTCCGCTGGAGTAAGATTGTCATAGTTCGTTGAAAATTAATCAAGTGAATTACTGTTATAATTAACACGAGTTTTGAAAGAATTTGAGATAAGATTTTGAATGAAGGTTGCCGTCACAAATCATTATTAAAACCTTTATTAAACCAGATTGTGACATTAACATGTATAACTAACCTTCATTGGTCGATTATATTAAACAGGATTATAAAATTATCAACCGAATGAACATGTGGTTAATGTATTTATTAAATTAATAATTTAAACAATTTAAATGTTAATATTGTAAATAATTGCTGTAAATATTTTTGAAAATAATGTAGAACGAGAGTGATGTTAAAGGCGTGCTTATAATATTTTTATTGTCTTTGACAAATATTATAAACAATTTCTAATTGTTATAAATAATTTATGTGATTTTGTTATAAACATTTAAGAGCTAATTAAACATTTGGATTGAACTTAACAAGTTTAAAGAAATTAATATAATGATCCAATAGGATGTGAGCAAAGTACTTGAAAGATTTGCGTAAATATAATGTGAGTTGTCTCGTCGACATTTAAAAGTTTGAGAGAACAAGCTGTATTCTTACGTAACATAGCATGTGAGAAGGGAGTGCATTTGACCAGTATGCAACAGGCTGAGGGTAGCCCGCAGCTGTGCCAACATATGGTTCTCAGGGAGTGAGGTCGTACACACTCTGGCCTTGCGACTATAAATACCATTCTCATGTTTATTAAAAGGAAACCAAATGCTCTATATATGTCACACCCTGACGTCCTTCTCCAATCCAATAGTGTTATGAATATTACGTTATTTGGAGCTAAAATGTTTTACATCATGTTGTATGATAATTTTTGCAAGTCCTACTGGAGGACGTAGTCAGATTGACTTGGGCTACTGATAGCCACGTTGTTTTTGTTGTGTTAGTAAAATCATACCCTTTATTAGAAATAAAGCTTTTGTACAGTTCAAAGTTCTCGTCTTCGTTCTGGTTCATTTTTAAATGTCATGGTGGAGGTTATTGTGTGAACAGACTTTAGTGATCCTGTTGTCAACTCAAACCCCGAGATAATTAAGAGGTAAGTAACGGTAAGTATGAACCCCCGTCTATTTTGGTGTGTTCCACAATGATTTCCTTTGAACTTCTGTGCTCTTATCTCGATAGTATCTGTCAGTGCCATTTTCATTGATGTAACTGTGCCGGTGCGATTGATAATTGGCAATCCGATTGAGGGGGCGGATATCTGACAGCCTACTATCCAGGTAAACGGGGACAGTACCAATATCTCAGCTATTCACAAAGAAAGGAAAAAACAGTATAAGTTAATGTATGAGCCCCTTAGCACGATTTCCAAAAGTGAAAACAGAATGTTGATATCTTTAACGGTTTAGAAGATATTGGCGAGTAACATCTTAGGTGAATAACCCTGTATAGGGCCGGCGGAGAGTTGTATTAGTTCACTGGTACCAAGGTGCCAATTGTTAGAATGAAGTGAGCTGTGGTCAGGCAACAATGCTTGTCTTACGAAGTTTACTGTGTGGCAGATGGAATGACGACAATACCAGGCTGTCCTGGACTCGATGGACTAATTGGTTCAAATTCTGAGGATGTCTATGAAATCCTTTTGTGTGGTTTTCCTACTAACTCCTTGCCAAGTTCCATTCATTTCTTTTAATAACTTATCTTATGAGGTAGGATTCAAGAAGTGCCATTTGACCATTAAACCACCGGCAAATAGAAATTCAATGCCCCTCATCCATGGCCCTCATTGAAAAGGAAGTAATAATGTGAATCATACATTTACTTAACTTTGTGTAAATATCGCACTGTGTAAATATCGCACAATGGATAATCAACTAAATAATAAAATGTATGTTTACTCCCTCATTATTTCCTGACCACATTGCGACTCTTGACTGACAATCTGTAAAACAGTATCCGAATTCACGGAGAAATCGCAGGACGACATGTAACAACCTATAACTCACACATGGTAGAGAATACTTTCATCATATTATACAACATTTCCCAAAGCAAAGAGAACGCCTAACAAAAATTGTCTATTCAGATAACGATACATACTTGCGAGTTTTCATTTTCATTTCAAACTGTACAAGAAATGAGGGCCGGCACGATATAAACCTATATAAGCATAACTTTATTGCTCTAATTTTTACATAGAATCGGCACAAACGATTAGAATATTCCTCTTATTAGCACAACCAACTGAAACTACGAAATAATTTCTCCAAAATCATCGTTTTACTGGCGATAAACAGTGGATATTATGCGGCAATAATAACAACACCATTTTCAAATTAATTTTTACCGTAACCGATTGTTTTCACGACAATAATCGATGTTCGTACATATCGATTATTACTCATAAATATCGATTATATAGCCAATATTTTCATTGCTGGAAACTCGCAAAATTCAAAGTTGCGTCGCGAAAATGTAATAAAACATAATATTCAACATTAATCGGTAAATTCGACACTTTTCGCATTTATCGCAATTTATGGGAATAATTCGCAAGAACCCTTAGTTATCGCACTTTGTCGCACATTCAGTTTCGCAAATTTTGGGTATACAGTCATTTTAGTTACCAGGTAGTTGAAAAAAGGAGAAAAAAGTAAAATTCTCATTTATCGCAATTGCGATTTCCCCGTATCTATAGGCATTGCGAAGCCCTTTAAAATTATTGCTCACTTAGACTCTGTAAGCTGGGAGGATGTGACTGGCTCTTTTCATCTCGCCATGTGGTCTGAGAACTAGGTTGCCACACAACCGCGCAGGCAAATGCGTTAGTTCATTCAACTCGTTTTACTACTTACAATAATCATTTCAGTGATTAGCTACAGAATTATTTATAAATTGGGAAAGTTGCTACAGATGTGGTTTACAGTTCACCCCTTCCCTTAGCCACTGCACCCGGCCAACATAGCAAAATATAATTTGCAAACAGACTACCAATATGAACGAAAACTAGATTGTGTACCGATTTTTCTGTTACGGTACGGTACAAAGGAAATTACCGACCTCTATTCGAGACTATAAAAAACTCTGTAAAAAGTTCGGTTCGGTACAAGAGACATAAATAGCATAGTGATCTGGGGAATCCCGAAAATACCGACCTTCAGTGATCACTTTAAAGGCGATAAAGCCGATGGGACAAGATTTATTGTCAAAAGACAACACAATGGATGTCTGTGTTTATAGCCCGCCTTACTCCACACTAAAAGGGCAAGTTTGAAAGTTATTGGAACATTGCATGAGATTATTAGCTGTACATTTTTCTGTATTTTAAATAAAAATTTGTGCTATTTGGCAAATATTTGATTTACTTTATAATCTTTAGAAGTCATGTGTTACTTTTTGTTAATGGTTTACGAATTACTTTAGTTTAGAGTGTGAATATCAGCCGAGCTGTACCGAACTGATTTTGTACCGAGAACCGAAGTACAATTTTTTTTATTGAACCGAACCGCACCCAAATTTTCAGTACAGAAGAACCCTAACGAAAACAGAGTTTAAGTCACAAATGTACTACAGTAGAACTCCTGTTGTCCGCCGTTCCAGGTGATCCGATCATGCTCGAGCTAAATTGGCTCGACTTGCAGAAGTAACTCACTACCCGTCGCACCTTTGTTGCTTACAGGTACTGGTTATTGCTTGTCCGTTTTAGTGCTCTGTCTTCTCTCTTATCGTTTCTGTCCGTATTTTGTACAACATGTACTGCACTGCGAAGTTTTTAGTGCTTACTGTTCGTTGGTTTTAATACATTGTTCTTATATGTTCATTACAGTACTGTACAGTAATTTGTTTACTGTATAAGTCCCTCAGAACAAATTGGCCCGTGAGTTAGAAAATGAAGCTGGCCACCGGGCATACCTCAATTTCAATGACAGCTTACAATGCAGAAGAGGGTCGGGAAGGGGCGACGAAAGAAGGCTGCTTCTTGTGACAGATTTATAACAGAGAGGTATAGTCAGCTAGTTGTTCCCAACATGCTACTTATTTACCAGTCACATAAAAGAAGTGAGGACTATCACAAAGATAAGAACAGTGAATATTATATTCAATGCTTAAAAGAAAAGTTGATCCCTAATTTGGAATGCAACTCAGTGCTTGTTATTGACAACGCTTCGTACCACAACACTCGGAAAGAATGGTTGATTATTAACAGTACAGTGCTGAACTATATAGTCATAAAATTTTCGTTACAATATTATTCCATTACACGTATTAGTGTCATTTAATTATTCTAATCACCTAATACAGTTTGTAACGAGTGAAATAAATAATGGTTGTTATCATGCGAGTAACAGTTGCTGCGTGAACAGAGTGTAATTCTGACGACTGATGAGTGACACAGCGGACAGCACCCAGCAGGCTGAGAAAAGCAGACTCTCTTCAGCTTCCTAATAGATTTTCACAAGGGTCAATTAGTTCTGAGGCAGTTATACATTGTACTGTACAGTTGTGTGTGCTTTTTCAACATGCCAGGAGTGAAACATAAACACGTTCCTCTTTCATTAAATGAAAAATAATAGCAGTGCTACGAAAACTAAAGAAAGGGGAATCGCTCAAAAAAATTGCCAAGGAACTCAAGGTAGGCGTTACGACAATAGAAGATTGGAGAAGAATTCAGAAAGACACTGAATCATGTACAATGATGATAGATGGTGAAAACGCTCTTAAGAATCGCAAAACATTGAAGAAGACTAAAAATTTAACTGCTTGACTGTGCATTGTGGATGTGGTTCTACCAAGAAAGAAGGAAAGGAACCCTGATATCTTGAGTCCAGATATTGCTTATTTTAATTTGAAACCGTATTTTTCTGTACTTTCTGATAATCCGACCTCTTTTGCGTTCTGACCAAACCCTCGGTCCCAAAGTTGACGGCTTACAGGGGTCGGACTGTAATTACCTTTCTCCTATAACTACTACTGTGGTATCCGTATATACTCGAATACCACCCACACATTTTTAAACAAATTCGGACGTGAAAAATTGGCCGCCACGCGCGATATATGGTGTTGCGAGTATCCGCTACATGGTGCTAGCCTTCTCCCGGCGATCACTTTGTTTTATGCATGCACGCGGCGTCATACAGTCTTGCGCACGTTCTCCGAGTGTAAACATGAATTCTACGAAGCGGTTGCGGTCGTTTACTGTGAAGGAACCTGAAATTATTGGAAATTGTGCCACCGGTAGGAAATATGATATTGACGAGTCATGTATTCGCGATTGGAGAAAGAAAAAAATGTGTTGCTAACAAGTAGCGGTGAGCTCGTGATCGGTGTTCGATTCGATACATAATGAATAATGAAATATCCGAACTCACTGCATATGCTGTAATTGAATAGATATCTCATGTACAAACAAGTCGACTTGATAAAGAAGGATATCCAATACCTAGAGATTGGAATTTTTCGGCGATTTCAGAGTGAAGAAAGCGGTATTTTAAAGTGTCAAATTCGGTGGTTTCAAGTGCACTTTTCGGTACTTTCGAAATCATGAATTTTAGGCGGGATTTTTTAAATATCATGGATATCATAACACATTACAGTCATCCTTCAAAGTATACTTCAGTGAAGAGATCCAAATTGCCTTGTGACTAACTGTGACACATATCACTTAACGTGCTAGTGTAAGCTGAAAATCAAAAGTTCACAGCGTTTGAACAGGGGATCCAAACGGTTTTCAATAAGGGTCGACGGTGCACCGATTTTTCGGTTTCGGTACGGTACAAAGGAAATTACCGACCTCGGTTCGATACGATACGATAAAAAACTCTGTAAAAAGTTCGGTTCGGTTCAAGAGACATAAATACCGTAATTTAAGGAAACCTTTTTATTAGACATCCAAAGTATTGTCCTTTATCATCAATGTTTTACTTCAATAGTTAGTTAAATACAGTAAAACTTCTTGTATACGGTTCATATTTACGATCGCCGATATATTAAAAAATATATTATTTCCGCTTTTATAATTTTCATTCGTGTTTTTTTAGGACTTCTCGTCAACCCATTAAAAATACGCGATTGATTCTGTGTTCTAATAATCTTGCGTCTCCAGACAAATGAAAATCCATTAATTTAGGCCTACACTACGGCATTTTATTAATGACGATGAAGAGCCGCAGAATAATACAGTGGATTTTAATGATACTGTCAATGCTCTATGGACTATCAAACATTTTGTGACGCACCATAACGTTTCTGAGGAAATAATGGCCGAATTATATCGGTTTGAAAATACTGTTCACGCCGTGGCCTCGGCCAACAAAAAACAAGTCAAGATAACAGACTACTTCGTAAAGTGACTCAATTTTCTTTGTTTTGTTATATCTGGGTGCATTTCTCTTGTAGTTGTTTTGTTACATATTGCCGATTATAGTTAAACAATCGTATTATTATTTCTTGTTTTTCACTTCATAACGGAAACCCTCGCTCGCCCGCCGCCCGCGTTGCTAGCCTGTCTCCCGCCAGGCACTTGCCGTAATGCGTAGCTCGCGCGGCACAGTCATTGAGTAGACTATAGCCTATAGTTCACAGCTGGTGCTGAAAATGTTCGGCATTCATTGCTACACATCGCTGGCACCTCTTCATGAAGTTGTCATTTACGTTCTGAAGTTCCTCAGCACCGATATACTCTATTTCAGCTGTAATATACCTTAGTCCAAAGAATATGGACTGTTAAAGCCGTGGCGTCAAGAAGCGTATACGGCAAAGTGCTTGGCGAGAACCGGCTCGCGGCGCGAGTGAGGGTCCCTTTCGCTTTTAAAACAAAGTCCCTGTATAACCCATATTGTCACATACATTTTGCAGTTTTTATTTACCGACTTTCATTTACGTGTTTTTCACATTTATGCGTGTTTTTTTTCCTTTGGTCCCCTGGAAATCGTATAAGTGAAGTTCTACTACTAGAGCATAATAACTCTTCTGATTAATAAAATTAACTTATGGACTTAAGTGTTCCAGTGTGAGCCTAATGTCTATTTAATGTGTGCATCAATTGACTTACTCCACTCTAAAAGGGCAAGTTTGAAAGTTAATGGAAACATGTATGAGATTATTAGCTGTACATTTTTTCTGTATTTTAAATAAAAATTGTGCTATTTGGCAAGTATTTGGTTTACTGTATAGTCATTAGAACTCATGTGTTACTTTTTTCTTAATGGTTTACAAGTTACTCTAATTTAACATGTTAAAATCAGCCGAGCTGTACCGAACCGATTTTGTACCGAGAACCGAAGTACAATTTTTTTTACCGAACCCAAATTTTCAGTACCGAAGACCCCTAGTTTTCAACACAGATTTTGAGAACTTTGGAAATACAAATGTCATTCCTTGCAAAACTCCAACAATGTCTGTCTTGGTCCTGTCATGCATCTGCTTCTTGATTAAAGTTTGCAGTTCTTTGTATCCTCTTAACACCTCACTTTCTTCCAGTTTTCCACAGACCGGCAACTTAATTTTCTTTGCAAGGTCCTCATTGATGTTCATTGGCACTATTTCTGCTGGATCAAATGCACACATTTGTAAATCCTGTTCCCAGGGTCAACGAATCTCAAGCTGATTAATTTTCCAAGAGCATGCGACCCAGCATTCACTAAAACTGAATGTATTTTCCCTCTTTTTAACACATTTCCACAACCTTCCAACTGCTCCTTAATGTTGGTAACGTTCTTTCCAGAAACAGCAAGTTTAAGGGCTTGCTGAATTCTCCGTAGACGTCCATCTAGAAGGTGAACAGTCTGATAAGACTGGCCTTCTAATAAAGGGATGAGTTCAGTGATGTCTGTGCCAAATTCTTTGAATCTCAAGTATTTCGTCATGTGAAACATTGTTGAGAAAATCAATACCAGAGATATGTCCCTACTACTTCACTCATAAATTGCAAAATATCTTTCTACTCTGACAGACACACTACAGAATGAAACCAAGAAGACCACCTGGTTAATACTGGTTCCGGAAACAGTGGCACATTTTGATCTGGATACTTGCCATCTAGATATTCATGTCTGAAAGGCGCACTATATGACGCCACATGGCGAGTAGTTACTAGGATAAAGGGGCAGATGACCTCGCTGTTCTGGCCCTTAATACCTCAATAACTAAGTAACTTACCAGGATGACCACCCAGATTGATAAAGAAAGCGAGGCCGACTATCTACCGTTAAATGACCGATCTTTCCGTGTTTGTTGGATGCTCTCCATGCAGTCAAGTCATGGGAGAAGATTACTGGTACTACACTCGCACAAAAACAAGCGTTTGTCGGCTTCGGTGATGATATTTTAAACGGGCAAGGTGGTTTCACTACGATGACATTAGGGAAAAACCTAGATGAATATCAAGATGCAGAAGAAAGTGACATTCAGTAGTTGGACTTCGATAAAGACGATCATGGTTTCAGACATGAAAGCGATGAGGATATTGTACGGAATTTGACTGTGAGGTAAACTGAGGTCCAGTACATATCGAGTGAAGGAGTGATGCAACGGAAATCACGAAAGTTCCCACAGTCAAGCTAGTGTGTCTATAGTCACACTTATCTCTTATATAGAAAATCAAGATGAATTTTCGTTCTCATATATTGTTTTCTTCCGAATTGTACAATCTTAAATTAGAAAAAAAAAAAACACCTAAGAAACAAAAAGTGATGACAGTCATTTTTCTTAGTTTTTAATATTGGTAAAGCCCACATAGTGTGTCTTACAATACTATGTTATAAAGTATTATATTTTTTTTTGTGTGTTCATAAAATACATTTCAATATTTTTAACCAATATTTTTCTCTTTGCTAGGCTTAAAAACATTACTGTGGATAATTCGCGGAAATTCGTGCATTGATTGCCACAAATTATCAGAAGTGCACTGTAAAGAAAAAAAAACGAAAAAAGCTAAAATTCGCGGTTTCATGCGAAATTCATGCATAATTCGCGAAATTCGCGTCTTCATGCGAAATTCGCGAAATTTCGCGACTTCAAAACCCATTTTTTTTGCCATTTTTAGGGTTATTAAAACACATTACCATCTGTGTATTACTTCATTTAATAATTCGCGATTGCGAATTTTTCCTATCCCTACCAATACCGTATTTATCCATTTTAGGTTATGTTATCAGCGATCTTTGAACACAGATCAGTCTTTAATGGAAATAACACAAAATAGTTAGAAACGGACGCATTGGTATTATAAAAGATTACAATTTAGGGCAATATTGCTGACCGAGAGATGCATTGTAAAGATTGTAAATATTTTTGAGTAAACTTTTTTTTTAAATTTTGTTCTTCAAAATAAGGGTGCGGGTCTTTTTCAGGGGCGGGTGGTATTCGAGTAAATACGGTAATAAGACTATTGCTAAAGCACCAATGTTAGAATCAACATGCGATCACACAGCTGACCGGGCACTGAAAGCACAGTGATGACCGACATGGAATTTCCGACCAAATGTCAATCCCTTTCTCCAAGCTTACAGAGTATAGGCTTTTCATATTGAAATGAAATTGTGAGTACATTGGCATTCCTCGTAGTTCAGAGCACAGGTAAGGTGAACCATACCAACTGATGTCTTTCCTGACGGCAAGTTGAAGAGAGATGAAATTAATGAACACAAAACTGGACAAGGAATTGAAAGGTAGTATATGGAGTTAAAAATGCGGAAACCACATCAAACTATTTCAAGGATGGCCGACGGTGGAGTTTGAACCAACTGCACCTAGGAATAGCTTGGCCTTGCACTGTGGTTGTCAGCTTTCTTCGTTACAGTGCGCAAGTGGGACTTCACTCACCTTCGTCAATGAGGGCGACCGTGCCCAATACTTTCACCTGTATCACCTCACCTCGCTTCGCCACCTGAAACAGAGCATCAGCACAACTTTAGGACCAATGGTTTCAGTGCACACCAGACCTAACCTCCACCACGTCAAGACATGGAAAAAAATTAAATTATTATCCGGATATGTTTAGAGCTATATTACTTCTTCATCAGCAGGTAGGACAACTGTATCCCCGGAGTCTGCGGAGTGCCAGAGTAAAAACGTGTCTGCATATAGGAGGGAGTCGGCCGATAGGTCTATAAGGCCACAGAAAGAGTCTAGCACAACCTTGGCTTCACTTAGCTTCCCGCATTTGGTGAGTACAGTGGAATCTCGTTAGCACGTTCTCGGTTACGACGTTTTCCCGTTTAGCGCGATGATTTTCTCAAGTCCCAGTCCCAATTCTACAAAATACATGTTGACATATCCCCTTAATACGTTCTCTATTCCCGCTTACGACGATCAAATTTCCGTTGTACTATTTGTAAGCGAACCTGATTTTATTCTTATTTCATTATAAAATTCGGCTTCTGGAAAACACGACGCGATATTGCCTCATATTCTCTGATAGTTATTGACAGTGTAGATGATTTCATTGTGTTTGACGGCGTAGGAGCGGCTATAGCTATGACGCAACACAAGTGACGTGTCTCTCTCCCGCTGCCCTTTCTCAAGTCCCTATCCTACTAAATTCATGTTGATATATCCCCTTAATACGTTCTCTATTCCCGCTTACAACGATCAAATTTCCGTTGAACTATTTGTTAGTGAACCTGATTTTATTCTTATTTCATTAAAAAATTCGGCTTCTGGGAAACACGACGCGATATTGCCGCATATTCTCTCATAGTTATTGACAGTGTAGATGATTTTATTGTGTTTGACGGCGTAGAAGTGGCTATAGCTATGACGCAACACAGGTGACTTGTCTCTCTCCCACTGCCCTCCACCCCTTTCCTTTGTTTATTTCTCATGTAGGCGCATTATTGTCTTCGTATTCCGCACTATTGTCTTCTAGTTCTTAGTGTTTACGTCCAGTTATGACCTATTTTATTGCGAGTTTCATAATGGATAAGAAGAAAGTACGGCAGATAACTAATGATGAGAAGATGAAATACATTCGAGACGTGGAATGCAATCCTCACATGAAGTGTGTGGATATAGCGCGAAAGTGGAACATTCCTCCGTCTACACTGAACACTATTCTCGGCAAAAGGAAGGAAATCGAACGTGCATTTGAAGAAGGAATTAGCGGCAAAAGGAAACATGGGCGAGAGGGACAGTTTCCTCAACTAGAAAGCCCTTTATTGAAGTGGTTCAAGCAAGCCCGTGCTTCAAACATATGCGTGCGCGGTCGCCGGTAACTGAGCCGTCACTGGCGGAGCGCGAGAGCGAGAATGTCCTTGCTAAGCAGAAATAAAGACCCTGTATTATACTGTAGTGTAGAGGTACAGTAATTCATTTTTATGTTATTTATTCCGTGTAAGTTACTGATAACCTATGTTTATGTCCTGACTGTAGTAGTGCATACAGTCACTTACTAAGGTCGGCGATTTGACGTCTATATATACGCCGCGTTCTTTCTTATACGTTGTAAATGCAGTATGGCGTTTTTCGGTAGTACGTTTTCCCGCATATGACACCCAAATTTTTCAGTCCCTTGAAAGACGTACTAACGAGATTCCACTGTAGTGTTCGTACTGAGAGGAGATTGTTGAACTGCAGTAAACATCGCAAATCACAAAGGGTAGATCATGAGAGTGCTGTAAACCAGAACCATTTCGCACGTAATAGCAAAACTGTAACAGATCGTGTAGCGGATATCTCTGCTCTTACAAGAGTTGGAAGAAAATAGAGGATATGGAAAGAACTGAAAATGATGCAAGAGAGAGAGGCAGGGCTTCCATCCACTCACTCGTCCAAAAATAGTGAAATAGCGAGTGTATTATTTCAAAAAAGTGAAGAAAAAAAAGGTGAGTTTTTGTATGAAAAAGTGAGTAAATAGTGAGTAAATGCATAGCATTATTCGCATTTATATCTGGTTCATAATTTTAACTTTTGTTATCTGTAGGCATAATTAGGGAGGAGGGGGGTCTTGAGTGGCTAAGCTCCCCAAAACAAACCATAGCGCCCCCCCCCCCCCCCCCCCCCCAAAGATGTGCCAAACCTGTATTGAAATAGACAAAAATTTTAAGAATGTGTATCTGAAAAACAAATCCCCCCCCCCCCAAAAGTGTCAACCAAATTGCGCCTATGTTAATAATATCTTAAGAGTACTATTTGTGATTTTTTCGTCGATCGCTGCACGGCTCCGGCAGTGGTATTGCACCATGGAAGCTTTTTATGCTTTCTGGCCGCTTGGCCCGCTGCCGGCAGTGGTGGCAGAAAATCGAACTACCCATTCATGGGTATATTTTGGGACATTTCTAACAATCTGATATTGCACGAGACCATTTTTAACGCAGAATGTGACCAGTTTTGAAAAAAAAGTGAGAATAGTGAGGCTGCTTTGAAAATAGTGAATAGTGAGAAAAGAGAGTCTCTGGAAGCCCTGGGGAGAGGGAAAACTTATTTTGATACAAAACGTCCAAATCAAGCACCACGGTTTGCAGATTTTGATGAATTAACACTGGAGGCAGTGCGAAGGATAATTCATCAGCAGTTTTCCCTTCCTTATATGCGACTGATTATGATTGTAGTGCTTAGTTAAGTAAATGACCAGCAAACCGTGTCAGTCTATTTATCTTTATTCTATCATTTATGACCACCTCGTGGTGCAGTGGCTAGCATTATTGGCTGTCACCCCCGAGGTACCGGGTTTGATCCCCGGCTCTGTCAAGAATTTATAAGTCTTGGTATGGTCTGGTATGGGGTTTCCCAGCCTCGTGATGTAAAATGGGAACCTGCCGGATGCTATGGCAGGAGGAGGACTGGAAAGGAACTGGCCACCCTACCACACGCAAACTCCGGCTCGGGATGCCTGGTTAGTGATCCCTTGACAAAGTCAAGGGCTCTAATTCGGGTCGCCTACGTCCCTGGAGGGGATATGGCACTCAAATAAAATATTATTTACAACGTTAATAAGCTTTCAAGACCAAAAACCATCAAAAGGGTACTATTACTGCCAGCACAGAAATACATACACACAAAAGTTTACTTGAAGCTGAATAAGTAGGACACAGCTTAGTCATTTTATGCGAAACAAGCATTGAATTAAAAGTCCATTTCACATTTCACTTTATGGGAATATTGCTCACCGAGGTAACTGAATGATGTTTCTCAAAGAACAAGAAACCTCCATATTGCACGTTTCGGGTAACTCTCAACTTTTGAAGACTACCACAGCAGTACAGCTGGTGTGATTGTTGGTTGGTTCCTTAGTTTAGGGGCTGCGACAATGCGGTCATGTAGCCCCGTGTACTTTGGGTGTGTGTAGAATCTGTCTGATAACTGGTGTTAATTGTGATGACTGTATTAGTGTGTGTATCTGTTTTAATTCAAGGACTGCAGATATTCAATATTTTTCAAGTAGTTCCTACTATTGCAACCAAACGCCACCGCCAACGACCAACTAGTTCAGAACTTAGTTACCAGATGCCACCGCAGTCTGCTCTTGACGAACAACGTAGGAACCTAAGAACGTTAGTCAAATGTTTAACCTATATATAATTTAGCTTCACACAGGTGTAATTAGTGGAAGGTTCCTTAGCAAGCCATAAATCTATGACATGGGACCGCCGGCTTTACTTCCCCTCCGACGGAAGGCATGAGGGATTTTTAAAGTTCTTAAAAAATCCGACGACTTCGACAGAGCCTTCCATACGTCCATATAAATATCTGTTTTACATGCAACTTCTACGAGACGTTTTACAGATCTCTGCACAAAAAGGACCAAACAAGTTCACATCGCAGCAGTAGGTTTGTCTCGGGTTCAGAAGTACCATTAAAGATTTGCTTCAGTGATGGATGATTGATATGTCTTTTATTTCTGCTATTTGTCTAACTAAAAAGAAATGTGTGAACCAGTAACTGTAGTGAGAAAGTGGAACTGCTCCTGCAATGGTTGAGCAATCTGGCTCCACCGATCGCATTTTCCCCCCTCACTTCCATCGGGTGACGCCATGTGCCAACTTACTTCACAGACTGCGTGGATAGGGGATAGTTGAGTCAAAGTATTCAGGAACACAATATATCTGATGACATTGAGCCAATGCAAAGATGTGAACTTGATGCAAAGTTGAAATCATTAAGAAACCAATGACGAGGCACAAGAGACAGGCAAGAGAGTCCTTTCTTCTGACCAGGATAGCTGTAGTGTGTGCATCCGACTGGTGCACCAATATGCTATGCAACGATTATGCCATAGAATGCAAACACATTTGCCATTGGAAATAAATTTCATAAACATCCGTCTTATCAGTAGAATTAAAAGTTTATAATTATACGCCAAATCAATACTACATAATTCGGCGTATAATTATAAACTTTTAATGATTATGCCAGGAAATGTTATAAACCCATTTTGAATTTGAAAATTAGGGTGCAACGAATATTCCAATTAGGGTGCAACGAATATTCCAAAAGCCAACTCTGTGCCAACCATGGAGGCCCTTGGAGCGGTGGAAGGTAGAGGCTTCATGACATCGGCACTTGATGGGATGGAGTTGTCAGCTCTTTTGCTCCCAGGAATTATACTGGAATTAATACCTGGTGGCACAAAACCTCAGCTGTGCACACAGCATATCTTGTATGCGGGAGAGTCCATGTGCTTCGGTATGGAGAACATCCACTTCACTCCATGGTATGGTTAATATCTCAAGTGATGAAATGTCACTCTATAAACTTGATTTGGCGACAGCTGGTGACAAGAGGGTTTGTTTCACTTCCAGTAGCAGTGACTCCCTCCACTACCTTCCCCTCCAAGCAGGTCTGCACCATCAGGTATTAATATCTCTACTCTGGTACTCATTTCTGTTGTAGACCGAGTGGACTCCATGGCCATTCAAGTTTCTGAAAGTGATAGTTTTGTACCTAGAATCCACTACCTGAATGGGAATCAAACCAACTCCATTTCAGTTAGAAGCTCAGCACCTTTACCGACTGACCTATGCAGCCCCTGACTTATACGTACTTAACCCTACAAGTGCCAAGAGTCGATTTTTTTAGATTTCTGTTTGCTTTGTAGTGCCAGGGTCGAAAAAAATCGACCGACTACGTGCGTGTTTTCAGACATATAACGATATCTTTTCGCAATTCTTGGAAGCAGACGGTGACGAGGAGTTTCGTGATTGTGTTTAGTTAAGTTGGTACTCTAACAGTAGACTTATTTCTGTTGCATTTACTCGTTGAAGATGCATGGCCATGTGGTCATTGTAAACAAATATGGCTGACCAAAATGGAAACATTGCAGTGTTTAGGACACAGGTACAGACTTAGAAGCCTGAAACATTGTGTGATGTTAGTTCATGATAATTTCAACAAATTGTATATTCCAAAAGTATTTACTTACTAGGCAATTTCTTTCACAAAAACACATCAAACTTTAGTCTAAAAATAAAATTAAAAAGAAGACTTCTCTCAAAATGTTTTGAAATATATATCTTGTATTTAAGTTGCAAATACCGTATTTGCTCGCGTATATCTCGCACCCCATTTTTTAGTTGAAATTTCAGGGGGAAAAAAAAGTACTCGCATATATCTCGCATTCATTTTTGACGCCGTCATAAATGACCGTAATAACCTTGAGGTATAAACACGTTCGATTTAGCGCGCCACAACAGTCGTCATTGTCCAGGAACTCACCCGAAGCGATGATACTAACAGGACGAGCGAGCAACGACGAGTTGATCCGAACTTGTCCGATGCGAGCCGATTAGGGATCGAGACGCTGCGCGCCACAACAGTCATCAATACGCAATATTATTGTTCGTTTTGGCGGCAGAGGTTTCCTTTATTGTCGTCTGTCAGTTGCCTTGTAGACATCAGTACCGGTACTCTGACTCCGCGTTCCACTGTTGTTTTTCAGTTAAGTGTGCTTGTTTCCTTGCGTACGTCAAAGTTATAGAGAAACGTGGAGTTTTACGGCTGGGTTTAAACTCAAAGTGATAAACTACGCAGAAGAACATGGTAATAGAGTTGCTGGACGAGAATTCAGTGTGACTGAGTTTAATGTTCGCTACTGGCGTGAACAGAAAGCTGCGCTAGAAACCACCAACCGAACACATAAAGCATTCAGAGGGCCAAAAACTGGTAAGTTTCCTGAGCTTGAAGACGAGTTGCTTAATTACGTCACGGAGTTACGAACTGATGGCTATAGTATCTCGCACAGGATGCTCTATTTTAAAGCGCGCAAACTAGCAAATAAACGCGGTATCAGCTGTTCGGATCTAAAAGCGAGCCGGGGTTGGATACGTAGGTTCATGAAAAGAAAGGGCTTGTGTCTGCGAAGGCGAACATCTCTCTGTCAGAGAATGCCGAGTGATTTCAATGACAAATTATCGAGTTTCATCGTCATGTGATAGCAATACGGAAGAGGACCAATTACCTGCTATCTCAAATCGGCAACTCAGATCAGACTCTGATAGACTTCGACATGCCATCCTACACTACCATAAACAAGAAGGGAGAATCTAGCGTCCTTGTGCGTACAACTGGGTGTGAGAAACAACGCTGCACAGTCATGCTAGCAGAAACTGCGGACAGAAGAAAATTGCCAGCATATGTTATTTTTAAAAGAAAAACAATGCCTAAAGCGAAGTTTCCCAAAAGCATTCATGTTCGCGTGCAAGAGAAAGGATGGATGGATACAGCTCTTATCCAGGACTGGGTCCGTACAGTGTGGGGAGCACGGCCAGGTGCATTGCTTCGACGCCCGGCAATGCTAATGTGGGACAGTTTCCGCGGACACTTGGTGGAAGACACGAAGAAATGTCTTCAAGAAATGAAAACGGATCTTGTTGTAATTCCTGGTGGACTCACACATTGTCTTCAGTCCTTAGATGTTTCCGTCAATAAACCCTTCAAGGACAACATGCGTAAATTGTACGCCGAATGGATGGCGGGAGGGGACCACGACCTGACGCCAGCAGGCAAAATAAAGAGGCCGTCAGTTGAACTCGTGTGTGATTGGGTTATACGGGCGTGGGTTATGGTGTCGCCGGACATTGTTGTGAAGAGTTTCTTGAAGACAGGCATCGCAAATGCATTGGACGGAAGTCAGGATGAAGCCGTGTGGGATGATGACCAGAATGATGCACGCGAGAGTACCTCGGAGATCGGTAGCGGTGACGGCAGTGATAATGAATAGGGCGAGTACCGTATACCAGTTGCCTTGTTTCAATAATGAAAATTTTGTGTTTTTTCGGGAATACGGAAATTCCGCGCGTATATCTCGCACCGACAAATTTCACTCGTATTTTCGGCTCGCATATATCTCGCCCCCGCGTATATCTCGCACCCCATTTTTTTAGTTGAAATTTCAGGAAAAAAAGTGCGAGATATACGCGAGCAAATACGGTAATGCAGAAACCTTCCTCTTTAAAATGCCGTATCATTCATAAAAATGTGCCCATTAAAAGTGACTAAAATTAATGATTATTCGCCTGGCGCTACAGACTATACTGCATGGCACTTGTAGGGTTAATGTTAACCACAGGAGCATGTAAACCACACTGAACAGACTCCTGCATATCAAACTTTTACATTATGAAGTTAAGATCGAGTTAACTGCGAACATAACTCTCCAAGTTCCACCAGCATCAACCTTGTAACTCTTGAGATGACAATGGGATGATGGACTCACCCTGTAGCCGATCTCTAGGACGTCGATGGGGTCATTGTCTCCCTTGCAGCCAGTCGACTCGTCCAGGTTTTCCGGGTTCTCCCACGTCTGTAAATCAAGATAGATGATGATAATTGTTGTTTTAAGGGACCTAACATTAAGGTTATCGACCCCTAATTCTGGGTGATAGTGAAAATGGCAATGAAATGGAAACTAGAACGAATATTAAGTGAGAAGGAAAAGGCAAAATGGAACTCAGATTGAAACGACTAACAAAAAGTAGAGTGGTAAAAGGTAATGTAGAAGGAAAATACTTACAAAAGGAATAGATTGAAAAAGGTGCACAAAATGTAGTTTAAGTTCAAAATACTCACAAAATGCAATGAGATTGAAAATACATACAAAATGTATGGTAGATTCAAAATACTCATTTGGAGTGAAAATACGTACAAAATTTTTGGTAGATTCAAAATACTCATTTGGATTGACAATACTTACAAAATGCAATTTAGATTCCAAATACTCACAAAATGTAATTTAGATTCAAAATACTCACAAAGTGCAATTGAGAATCAAAATACTTACAAAAGTGCCCACCACACAAAATGAGATTGAAAATACTTGCATAAAGTGGTTAGGTTGAAAATAATTACAAAATGAAATTGAAATTCAAAATACTCACAAAATTCCCTCCACCTACATTGAAAGACTTACTAAAAAGCAAGTTAGATTGTCAATTATTACTAAATGCAATTTAGATCGAAAATACTTCCAAAATGCAACTTAGATTGAAAATAACGACAAAATGTAGGGTAGATCCAAAAATTTGCTAAAGGTATAGATACACGGGGAGCCAATTCAGAAAAAGAAAAAAAAAAACCTCTGACCCCCTGAAAAATTTAGGGATCAGGAAAGATGAGAGAAGGAAGGCAGGAAAGTGAAAGACTCCCTAGGCCTCGGATACCCCAATACCGTCGGGGTGGGAAGAGAACAAGAGTTGGCCAAGGGAGGCTGATAGGGAAGAAGACTGGGAGGAGTCCGGCACAATTAAGTGGAAGCAATGCCAGACTCAGCTGGAGTCCCGTGGTCGCCAACCCACGTCCCATAAGTTGCGAGCTCCTGGGGGGGGAAATCAAGATCGAGTCACTCCCTGCTCACAATGATGTGCAACACCCACACCACGAGGATACTGGCACCTACCTGCGGGAGAGCTCCGTAGTTCCAGATGTATCCGTGGTGGGGGAAGCAGTTGGCCACAAACCTCAACTTGCCCTTCTTCACGTCTTGCTTGATGGGGTTCAGCACTTCCTTCAGGTTGATCTGGAAAACAATGTCCCTTTGACTTGAGAGAAGTTCAGTGAATCAAAATTAGATCCGACCAGTTCAAACTGGTTTGCCAGCAAAACGCCCAAGTGTAACAGTTGATATGGTGCACCTCACCTGGCTAGGCCACTGCAAGGCTGCTATGAAACACAAGCAGGGTCAATTTACAGGGTCTTTATATTTGCTTAGCAAGGACATTCTTGCTCACGCGCTCCACCAGTGACGCCTCATTTGCCAGCTGCCGCGCGCTTATATGTACGGCAAAATACGGTGCTTAAAATCAGTATCGTGCATTTTTACTCACTATGTTTACTTTTCATTGTGGTGATGGATGACATAATGACCCGAGTGGCACAAGTAATTGGGGAAGGAAAGATGAAAGCAATGGTGTTTGCAGATGATTTGATGATTTGGGGAAACAAGGAGAAGGAGGTACAGGAACAGTTGGATGTGTGGGAAGGAATAATACAAGGATATGGGATGAAATTTAGCATAAATAAGAGTGAGATGGTGATCACAACAAGAAAGAAGGAAAGAACCACAACGGGAACAACAATTGGTCGGGAACAGCTGAAGAAAGTGGAGAGTTTCAAGTATCTGGGAAGCCTGATACAAGATAATGGAAGAAACGATAGAGAAATAAATGAGCGGGGGAGACAGGCAGAAGCATTCCGGAGGAGTGTGAGAAGCATGTTATGGAGCAAGGATGTCCCTCAGAACAGCAAAAAGATCATATATCGGACGTACTATGTCCCTATCCTGACGTATGCCTCAGAGACATGGGTTATGAAAGGAAGGGAGAAGAGCAAAAAACAGGCCAGTGAGATGAGGTTCTTGAGAAGCAGTATTGGAGCTACAAAGATGGACAGAATAAGAAATGAGAGGACCAGAGAATTAATGAAGGAGGAACCATTACAGGATGGTATAGAGAAATCTTGACTTAGATGGTATGGACATGTAAAACGAATGGAGGAGAAGGGGATGCCCAGGAGGATAGACGAAGTGGGAAGGAAAGAGACCGAGAGACAGGTGGCTGAAAGGGGTGGAAGAAAGCGTGAAGAAGAGAGGAGAAGACTGGACAAGGGTGGAGGCTGAGAAATGGTGGGAAAACAGAAGACGTTAGAGAGGCTTGTGTTCCAAACAGACCCGGCCAGTGGCTGGAAACTGTGCAAGAAGATGATGATCATGATGTTTACAGAGGATGCTGAAAATGTTTCCCATCCGCTGCCAAACATAATAGACATCTATTTATGAAGTTTCCAGTTATTCCAGTTAATTTACCTTCACTAAGGAAATAACGACCTTATGTCTAATTTTTAGTTTACTGAACCTGTACGTTTGAATCTCTTAGCCAGTTGTTTTATTGTGATTGTGTATAGTGCTGCGATGACATGAGAAATATTCGTTACTTGAACGTGTAAATCTGCACAATACGTACATAAAGTGCAGGAAATCGTGCGCTAGAACAAGAAAAAAGTTTCAAGTGAAATTTCCAGGAGACCGATTCCTATAAATCGGACAACTGGCTAATTTGAGATTCAAATGTACAGGTTCAGTCATCATCATCTTCATTTCCCCTTTTCCATTTGACACTGGGTGGGGGCAAATATGGTTCCTCTCCAATTTGTTCTGTCATTCCACCATTCCTCTTCCGACACGGTGTTCCAATCCAGGCTCAGTTTTCTAATAGTATTCTCCACCGAGTCCGTCCAACGCATTCATGGTCTTCCTCGTCCTCTCTTCCTATCATCCGTCGTTCCAGTGCTCGTCTTGGTAGCCTTACATCATTCATCCGTTTGACATGTCCAAACCATCTCAATCTGTTTTGCTCCAGTTTGTCATTTAATTTCTGTACTCCCAGTTCTTTCCGTATATCTTAATTTCTCACTCTGTCTCTCCTCGTTTTCTGGACCATACTTCTCAGGAATCTCAACTCAGCTGCGTGTACTCTGCTCTCCTCCCTCTTAGTTACTGTCCAGCTGCATATATCATTATAGGAACATAATATGCTTTGTACATAACTTCTTTAGCCTTAATTGGTATATCCTTGTTCCATACTAGTCCCCGTACCTGTTGATAGAAAGCACTCCCGAGTTGTATTCTTCTGCTAATTTCCAAATCTAGTCTTCCATCTTCAGTCAGTTCACTTCCCAAGTATTTGAAGTGTTTCACTACTTCTAATCTCCCACATTGATTACTCCTTTTCCTTCTTTCTTATCTCTACTCACCGACTTACACCCACTGCAATCAGCAAAAGGCTCATGACTCTCCGCATACCACTCTCAGGAGATTCCTTTATGACACTAATCTCTGCCTATGCTCCTACCTTAGATTCTGATGATGAAGTAAAGGCTCAGTTCTATTATCAGCTAAGTGAAATCATCTCCAAGGTACCATCTGCAGATAAACTCTTGCTCCTCGGTGACTTCAATGCCAGAATTGGGAAAGATCACAGGCTATGGAATAATGTGATGGGCAAACAGGGACTTGGAAAATGTAATCCCAATGGACTGTTGCTTCTTGGTCTTCGTGCAGAACACGAACTTTTCATTACCAACACGCAGTTCCGGCTACCTGACCGCTTCAAAACCACGTGGATGCATCCTCGTTCCAAACATTGGCACATTCTTGATTATATCATTACCCGGCAATGTGATAAGAAGAACACTCTTATTACCAGAACAGCAAGGAATATAGACGATTGTTGGACAGATCATAAACTTCTTATATGTAAGCTCAGGATATCCATCAGACCTAAACCACCCAGGAACATCAAAAATTTGCCAAGAAAGAAGTTTAATACATCCAAACTTCAGGATGAATCCATGTACAAACATTTTGGAAACAGGAGCGTCACCCAGTTATCAGAAAACCCAGTAACAAATGATATTCAGCAAGAATGGGCCACATTACAGAAGATTATCACACAGTCAGCTGAGGAAACCATTGGTTTTATAGTGCGGAAAAGACAAGACTGGTTTGATGACAACAATGAGGAAATTCTGTCTCATCAATGCCAAAAGGAATGCCTATCTTGCCCATCTTCAAGACCCAACTTCCAACACAAAGAGAGATTAACTACTGGAACTCAAGGGTAAATGCCAGACGCAGATAAGGCAGATTAAAAATACTTGGTGGCAACAGAAGGCTCAGGAACTGCAGAGACTATCGGATGCTCGAGACTTGAGGAACTTCTATGCCGTACTCAAGGAAATATATGGACCATCTCGCTCATCAGGTACACTGAAAAAGCGCTGATAATTTAACTACCTTTACTGATAGTCAAGAAATCTTGGAACGCTGGAAGGAGCACTTCTCCAATCTCCTAAATCATCCATCAGAAGCTGCTGAAGACTTCCTCTGTGATGTGCCGCAACAACCTGAACAACTGTGGCTGGCAGTACCTCCTACTTATCATGAATTCAGTGCAGCTCTCACCCAATTGAAACCCAGAAAAGCACCTGGCCCAGATAACATCCCTCTGGAACTAATTCAAGCCGGAGGTCATTCCCTCAAAACAAGAATTTTCATCCTTATCCTCAGAATATGGGAATCAAGAAAGGTACCTGGAGACCTAAAGAATGCCACTATCGTCACTATCTTTAAAAAGGGTGATCGCAGTGTTTGTGGCAACTACCGTGGTATATCACTGCTATCAATTGTGGGGAAGATTCTTGCAAGAATTCTACTTTACCGCCTCAAGGTTATCTCTGAGAGGATCCTCCCAGAGTTACAATGCAGATTTAGAACTTCCAGAAGCACAATTGACTTGATTTTCTGTGCGAGACAGCTACAAGAAAAATGTAGAGAACAACAGAATCCACTCTTCTTAGTCTTTTATGACTTGGAAAGGGCATTTGATTCGGTTCCAAAACCAGCCATGTGGGCAGTGCTGAAGCGGTTTGGTTGCCCTCAGCGTTTTGTAGATCTAATCAAGGCTCTCCATGATGGCATGACAGGTCAGGTTTGCCATCAGAATAAGATGTCCGATGAATTTCCCATTACCCATGGACTGAAACAAGGATGTGTACTGGCTCCAATGCTTTTTGCGCTGTACTTGGCTGCAATGCTTTATGATTCACCCTCAAACATCTCAGGTGTGGAGGTCAAGTATCGTTTTGATGGAGGGCTTTTCAACCTAACTCGACTCCGCTCCTTGAGGAAAACTCAGGTTACTAACATGTTGTATGCAGATGATGCTGCGTCACCAACTCTCACACCAGAAGAGCTGCAAGAGTCAGTTAATTGTTACAAAAGTGCATGTGATCGCTTTGGTCTTACCATAAATGTCAATAAGAATAAAGTCTTGGCACAACCTTCACCAGGCACACCTCTTCCTCAATTCAATATCTCCAACTCAAATTTGCCATTAGAACAGGTAGACCACTTCTCGTACCTGGGCAGTACCATTTCTGTGAGCTGTACCTGTGAGCAGGATGTGGATAAGAGAATTGGCGCAGCCCATGCAGCATATGGACGATTAGCGCACCGGGTCTTCACGAATAAAGATCTGTCCATGAGTACGAAGCTTATGGTGTACAAAGCAGTAGTCATTTCTACATTGTTGTATGGCTGTGAAACGTGGACCCTTCACAGACGTGATCTTAGGAAGCTTGAGCGTTTCCACCTACAAAAACTTCGATCAATCCTGAGGATTAAATGGGAAGACCGCATTAACAATATTTCTGTTCTGGAAAAGGCTCAAATCAACAGCATAGAATCATCCATAATAGGTCACCAATTTAGATGGATTGGTCATGTCCATCGGATGGATGATGTGAGATTACCTCGTCAAATGCTATATGGTGAGTTATGCTATGGCACCAGACCTCATGGTGGTCCTAAGAGGCGCTACAAGGACCAATTTAAGCAGACCCTGAAATTGACAGGTCTTGATTCACAAACCTGGGACATGCTGGCTGAAGACCGCTCAACTTGGCGCCGTACCATCTCGGATACTGTAAAGACGTTTGAAAGGGATCGACGCACACATGAAGAGGCCAAGCTTCAAGCTAGGAAACTTCGAGCAGCCCAACCACGTCCTCCTCCAGCAATACTATGTGACTTGTGTGGACGCTTGTTCCATGCCAGGATTGGACTCTTTAGTCACCGTAAACACATTCACAAACTGGACTGAAGGAAGAAGATTTATACTCTGATTCGAGTTAAAGCCGATGGTGATGATCTCTACTCATCACCACTGTTTTACTCTTCTCCACATTTATCTTCAATCCCCATTGCTCAATCTTTTCATTTATTACGTCTAACTGTTCTTGTACCTTCATCTCCTCCTCCTCGCCCCAGATCACAACGTCGTCTGCAAACGACATTACCTTCATCTTTGTCCTACTATATTCTCTCATTGCTGCCTTCATGATGTCATCCATCACCATTACGAACAATAATGGTAACAATACACTTCCTTGCTTTAGTCCAGTGTCAATTTTAAACCATTCCGATGTCCCGACTCGAGACTTCACACTACTGTAGCACTCCATGCACATTCCTTTTATCATGTCTGTCAGTTCAGTAAACAATAAAAATAGACGTTAAGGTCGTTATTTCCTTACTGAAGCTAAATTAACCGGATTAACCAGAAACTTCATAAGAAGATACAGATTATAAAAGGAAGGAAGATTGTAGTTTTACGTGACCGTGAATCTTGTGATTATGAGCCACGGGACCTCCTTTTTACGTGGAATCCGAACCACAGGACATGGCATTTCACTTCGAAAATCTCACATGCATTGACCGGGAATCGAACCCGGATCGCCTTGGTGAGAGGCATACAGCTAGACCACTGAGCCACCACGCCCCTGATACCGATTATGTTTGGCAGCGGATGGGGAACATCTTCAGCATCTACTGTAAGCATGGTGAGTAAAGATGCATAATACTGATTTTAAGCACCGTATTCTGCCGTACATATGTGGGCGCGGCAGCCAGCAACTGAGCCGCCACTGGCGGAGCGCGGGAGCGAGAATGTCCTCGCCAAGCAAATATAAAGACCCTGTACTACGAGAGCTGTGCTCCCTTAAATTTAAAAATCTCTCTCTACCTACCATTAGGTAGATTTCACCGGGCAAAGACAACCATTTTGAATTCACTGAATTTGCCAATTGTTGTATACCTACAAAATTGCCGCGAGAAGCCTCATCTTCTTATATAATTCCGAAAATACTTTCCTCATGCCTTGCCGTAAAGTTGGGCCATACAAAAAATGCTTTCAGGCAAAAGTTTTAAGTAATATTTTGATGATTTTTGACCATTTGAAAAGGTTTTGATATTATGCCTAATGATGGAGGTAAGATTTCTTTCCTCTCCAAACTCCCCATTTTTCCCACCCGTTTGGTCAATGGTTGGTGCTATCAAAATATTTTACCAAGATAAGTTAGTTATTGTTGTTTTCAGGGACGGAACTTCGAGGTCATCTGCCCCTCTTAACACTGATTCAAGAATACAAATTTGGAAATGAACTTAAAATTTAGAGATGGTTGGTTCCTCAGTTTAGGGGCTGCAACAATGCGGTCATGGAGCCCCATGTACTTTGGGTGTGTGTAAAATCTGTCTGATAACCGGTGTTATTTGTGATGACTGTATTAGTGTGTTTTATCTGTTTTCAATTCAAGTAAGGACTGCGGACATTGAAATTTTCCAAGTAGTTCCTACTTTTGCCGCCAAACGCAACCGTCAACTACTACTAGTTCAGAACTGGTTACCAGATGCCATCGCAGTCAGCTCCTGGCAACCAACGTCAGAACCTAAGAGAGTTTGTCAAATGTTTAATCCAACCTACAATTTAGCTTCACACAGGTGTAATTAGTGGAAGGTTCTTTAACATGCCATAAATCTATGACATGGGACCGCTGGCTAATTTAGAGATGGACACCTAAATTTGAAAAGACACCTCTGCGCGGACTACCTTAGCGCTGACCACCTCACCTCGGACCTCTTCAGCACGGACAACCTCAGTGAGTATGAATACTTCCCTTCCCATCCACAGGGGGTCTTCCAAGTCAGTCGGTCTTGTCGACCCTATTAGTCGCCTCCTACGACAGGCAGAGCATACCGTGGGTGTATTCTAACCCGCAACCCACACGGGGGACCGAGATAAGTTGGCCCTTATCCGAAGAATACGTACGGTAGTATGAACTTCGAATGGATTTGATTTTTCACATGCTAAGAAACTGAAAAAGGCCCCTCATTTCCAGCCCTTTGGTCCGATTTTGCCCATAAACGAACTCAACCGAGATTGTGAACAGTTATATTTTATGTATAAATTTTAAAGTGATTGGTGCAAAATTACAGTAGTTATAGTGTCTACAAGAAAGTGATATATATCAACTTTTGAACTGACACGAATTTTGGGTTGTGGGTAGATGTGAAATGTGAAGATATGTCGAAATATTCCGGAAGTCGCGACACATTGCCATAGCTTACAACGACATCTACCTAAAATTACCTGCTTAGGCTTTTCATATTGAAATGAAGAGAAGAGTATGCACTAATAAATAGGGCAAAATATGCATTTATTTTCTGAAAATGGTCTAAATAATCAATACCCCATGCCCAACTCCAACTTTAGCTGGGTCAGGATGTGTCCACCGTCCTCATTATTGGTCAAGACTTGAGTGACCCAAAACAAGGTAAAATTTTAAAGGGGCTGAATTATGAAATTAAAAAGCATTGGCTAAGGCAGAACAATGTTGTTGATATTTGTATAACTAACACACACAGGCTGTATGTCTGTGGTCTCACCTCCATTTTAGCATTGGTCCAGCGTGGCACCTCAACCACCATGTTGACGATACCTTTGGCATTGTCCACGTACAGGGGAATGTCATGAAAGGGGGAGATTGGTCCCGTTTCATTTCCTACAACAAGAAACAATTTAGTTCAATCAAAAATATATTTGAGTTCATTAAATAGCATGACATAATAAATGTTTATACAATAAATCGTGCCTAAACCGGTCCCTTTATATAGCGGATACTTGGA
Source organism: Meconema thalassinum (assembly GCA_946902985.2). Lineage (NCBI taxonomy): Eukaryota > Metazoa > Arthropoda > Insecta > Orthoptera > Tettigoniidae > Meconema > Meconema thalassinum. The sequence goes on along the minus strand of OX336395.1, from coordinate 235,151,053 downwards.
CAAACTGAAAACAAAATTTAGAACGGGGGTCATCATCATCATCATCATCATCATGCACAGTTTCCAGCCACTGGCCGGGTCTGTTTGGAACACAAGCCTCTCCAACGACTTCTGTCTTCCCACCATCTCTCAGTCTCCACCCTTGTCCAGTCTTCTCCTCTCTTCTTCAAGCTTTCTTCCACCCCTTTCAGCCACCTGTCTCTCGGTCTCTTTCCTTCCCACTTCGTCTATCCTCCTGGGCATCCCCTTCTCCTCCATTCGTTTTACATGTCCATACCATCTAAGTCAAGATTTCTCTATACCATCCTGTAATGGTTCCTCCTTCATTAATTCTCTGGTCCTCTCATTTCTTATTCTGTCCATCTTTGTAGCTCCAATACTGCTTCTCAAGAACCTCATCTCACTGGCCTGTTTTTTGCTCTTCTCCCTTCCTGTCATAACCCAGGTCTCCGAGGCATACGTCAGAATAGGGACATAGTACGTCCGATATACGATTTTTTTGTTGTTCTGAGGGACATCCTTGCTCCATATCATGCTTCTCACTCTCCTCCGGAATGCTTCTGCCTGTCTCGCCCGCTCATTTATTTCTCTATCGTTTCTCCCATTATCTTGTATCAGGCTTCCCAGATACTTGAAACCGAGGTATTTATGTAAAATGACACTGTAAACCGGAAACTGTTTAACGCGGAAACGGAAAGAAATTCTGGAACTGTAGGCGTAAATAACCTGACTAAAACGGATTATCTTATCTAGAATTACAAAGCTATGTACTAAATTTTCGGTGTGACTGTACTTGCACCAAAGTCCTAGGAAACATTACCTCAATTTTTTCCTCAAGGATGCAGCAGATATGCTACATTTCACAATATCTGTAAGTGAATGGAATGTACAGTTACTTACTCCTACCCCATGGTGTCCACAGAATTTTCAAAGCCAATTTTCCTGACTATTCCTGACCACTTTTCAACAAAATCCCTGACTCGTGAAGTCATCGTAACATCGGTAAAAAGGTTTATTGGGCAAACAAACATATATATCAAAATTGCCATAATGGAGATAGGAAATATCAAATGATTGGCATTTAAAATTTCTTGTTTATGAATGTCAAGTCACAATATTTTAGAGGCTGATTGAAGACACGTAGTGCAATGTGCTGGGCAATGGGGTCGCCACATCCCTACGCCAACGCCAAAAATGTGCACAAAAGTAGATAACGAGGTTTTTACTATGATGTACTGTAAAAATGGAAACTTACCATATGTCCAGTGAGTTATTGCTTTTCATCTTTAGAGATTAGTTGAACTCATAACATCAATATATGGCTGTAAAACACAAAATACTGCATGGTTAATATAAAATTCCTGACTTTCTAATACTTCGACATTTTTTTCCTGACTCACGCCATGTTTTCACACTATTTCCTGACTTTTCCTGACCAAAAACAAAATTCCTGACTTTTCCTGCCTGTGGACACCATGTACCTTCTTGTGATACACACAGTTTCCTTCTGACAAATGAGAGTAGAAGAAAACAGTGAACTTGAGTGATCTTTTAAAGGTGTTTTTTTACTGTGTACTGCATTTATTTACGTACTGTAATTCAGTAATATTAGTAGGTTCAGTCATGGTTCCGTATTGATTGACAATCAAGCACAATAGAAGGAAGAGAGGATGAAATGGATGAGAATGAACATAATAATGAGGAATGATAAGGTGATAAACACATCCACTCATTTCATGTTAGATATAACTTATACTGATAATTACATCTCAGTTTATGGCTGATGAAGGGGCTAGCACTATAGGCCCCAAAACATGTACCAACATATGGGTCTAATGTAACCCCGTTAGTGTGAAAATATATATAGGCTATTGATCAGGCGGATCCTCTCTTCCTTTTATTGTACTGTAATTCAGTGACAATGACTTCTAAACAAAACACACTTACGCTGCAGGAGAGTTATTGAAGAACATGAGAAAAACAAACGTCCGGCTAAAGAATTAACTGTGTTGTTTAAAGTGGGAAAAACTTCATGGTAATCATATGCAATAATAGCCTACAGTATTTCTTTGTAGTGGTGTATTTTGTCTTATTACAACTCAACCCTTTGTAAAACGGAAACCTGTGAAAATGGAAAAATAAACCTGGAACTATTGAGGCAGGTTTTACTGTAGTACATAATCTGATATACACACAATTTAAGTTTGCAGTATTGTCACAGATACAGATCTAAATTGGAAAGTCAATGCCCTGGAAAACTCAAAAAAGCTCTAAGGCAATATGCTCAACAGTTTGCAATTGCTCACCCCAGTCACAGTGTAGAAGCCTCCGTGGCTTAGGCGGCAGCATGCCGGCCTCTCACCACTGGGTCCGTGGTTCAAATCCCGGTCACTCCATGTGAGATCTGTGCTGGACAAAACGGAGGCAGACAGGTTTTTCTCCGGGTACTCCGGTTTTCCCTGTCAAAATTTCATTCCAGCAACACTCTCCACTATCATTTCATTTCATCTGTCATTCATTTAATCATTGCCCCAGAGGAGTGCGTCAGGCCTCGGCAGCCGGCACAGTTCATATCCTCGCCGCTAGATGGGGGCTTCATTCATTCCATTCCTGACCCGGTCGGAGACTGGAAGCAGGCTGTGGATTTTCAGTCACAGTGTAGTGAAGTCCGCCATCCCCTGGCCAGTCTTGATTCGAGTAAGTATTCTCCATTGCCATCTGGGTAGGTGGTTGATGTGGATAATGCACAATTTCATGGTGTAGATAAATACTTATACACTCTACACTTAGTATTCCAGGCATTTGAGATGTTGAAAGAGCTATGAACATGATTGTTGCCTGGATTTCAGTCCTTGATAAGCTGCGTGGATTGGTCGAGTCGGTGTAGGCACGTAATAGACATTGAGAAGAAGTACATTGACAGCGATCACATAATGGATGAAGTATGAGACCGCATAATCATTAATCTGGGGGACTATAGTGACACTGACAGAGAGCGTGTTAATGACGCCAGCACCAATAGCACAGATGGCAGTGAAGAAGATATGAGTGGCTTTCAACCTCTTTCAGAAGACGTGCACTAGGAATAGGTCTTTAGGTAAGTTTACTGCTATTTTAAGATTGGATCATTCTTAATCTCTTTGTTGTTTCCTGCATCATCAACAGTATTTTTAGGCTATTACTGTGTAAGACCTTACATACACATGCTGAGATCTCACTTGAACCCCAGTCACAGTTCGGCCTGCCAAGCCCGGGCAGACAATCCGTTCAGAACTGCTGCTAGCGAGCTAATGCCGCGAAGTGGGAGGGGCGTTGTATGCCACTACTGAGCACACCCGAACATGGCCGAAGATCTGCGCAGCATTCTGCGGCAAACTCTTCTTGCGTCTGCTATAGTTGGGACAGTGTTAGTTATAGTTGTTTTAAGGGGCGGAACTAAATCTGCCCCTTGGGACAGTGTTTATCTTCAGTAGAATCTCCCTAGCAACGACAGATAGCCAGTGTGTGTTGGTAAGACTAATACAGTGTGCCTGTTAAATTAAAGAATGTTATACTCCCTCCTCCTGAAGGCAAGAACGCAATTTCCACCATGCCGCCTCTTTCTCCATGTACTTTCCAGTTTTCAACAAGATTCTCAGCATAAGAAGTGGCATCTTAGAAGGGCAGAAAAAATCCATGGCAATCCATCTCAGAATATTACTTCTTTGCACACGTTTGGTGAAAATGAGGCAACAGGTCGCCCAGTTTCTCCGAGAGTGCAAATTGAACCTCTTTGACTGCATGTTTACAACATGCTCAGTGTCTAGATCATGTTCATTAACTGGGTTTGTCTCTTAAATTCAGATTCCACTGTTAAAACCCTGATGCCATCACCACTGTGTTGGGGTAGTGCACCCAGAGGCAACTGATGTGAGGGCTGCAACACGGTGCACTCAGCCTCGTGAGGACAATTGAGTAGCTAACAGTCGCCACAGTTGTGGAAACCAAGATTAACAGCCGAGAGGAACTGACAATCTGTGAGGCAAAGGGGTGATGAGCTGGGGTCGCTTAGTTGGCCAGCTATGGTACAGCACTCAACACAAGTAACTACAACACAGCATACATCTTCAACTTCTTGTTATTGCCTGCATAGAAAATGCAAACAAAACTTCTGCCATGTTCATAAATACCATGTACCTCATTGTAAGTCACTATTACAATAATTATTGTTTATTTGCAAACCACTCACTACTCTCGGATTTTTCAAAAAACTGTTCCAAATGTCTTGGGAGAGATCTATACTCGTGGAGCTCAAAACCAAGTACAACAGTGTGAGAGCTGTTCCATCCAGCGCGCGGAATTAAGTCGAATTAAGTCATGTATCACATTGGGTAGCCTAACATCCACTGATGACCAATAAGCTATTACATAAGAGAGGGGAAATACTGTTCTTGAAGACTTCAAAGCCATCAATTTTGGGGGGAGTCCGCTAAATGTAAAAGCCCGCAGTACACTAACTTTGGATGGACATTGCAACCCCTAGATGTGAGTAATAGGAATTCAGAAACACCCTGTATATGGCACTCAATAACTGACATCTCTCCTGAACAGTGGTTATCTTATCAGCATCACAGTGACTGACAGATCTGTCACTTCAGAGGTGTGGTCTACTTGACCTTTATCTTACAACTTGATGGAATGACTTTTACTTGGTTCCACCCATTTCCATCCAATGTGTTCTTTGTTGTGCCAACACACCACATAGAGGGCTCTTTCATCAGTAGTTCTTTTCGAGTTCTCTCTTGCATGGCCAATCTATGAGCTCCTTGGTAATTCTAATCCAGGGTTGTCTTCTTTTAATCTCAGTTGTAACTGGAACCGAATCGATAACAGTGAAGGAGACTGAGAACCCACAATAAAATTTTCTTAACTTCAGAAATTAGCCATAAATACCTTCTGTAATGACTCAAAATAGATCTGAAAATTATGTAGTTAACTCCTCCGGTGCCCATAATCTGCCCACCTTCCCTTTTTAACTCACAACTTATATAGTGAAATTCCAGCTGTTTCAGCAATTATCCACATGAATTATGCACAAGTACAGTATTGCCAACCCCACTCACATGGTACTAATTGTATAGGCGGGTTTGGTACTAAGTAGCACGTAGGGCCGCGTTAGTCATATAACTTATGCACCCCTGGTAGGTGCTACAAAAACTGCTGCAATGTCTTAACAGACAGAGTAAAGATAGTATAATGCTGGAGGGCATACAATTGGAAACTGTAAACCAGTATCAGTACCTTGAATGCATAATATCAAGTGACAACAGAATACAGCTTGAATTAAATAACCGTATTCAGAAATCTAGTCAATTCTATCAGCAAGTTCGATATCTACTCTGGAATAAGCAAGTGCCACTAAGATCAAAACTAACTCTTCTTCGAACATACTTTCGTCCCTATATTGACTTATGAGTTGGAAACATGCACAACTACCAAAAAAGATGACAGCAGACTTCAGAAATGAAATTTCTAAGAGGCATGCTTCAAAAACCTAGGAAAGAGAAAGTAAGAAATAGGAAGATTAGAGAACAAGCTGGAATAAATCAGTCCCTGCAGGAGACCATAACTAGGGCACGTTTGCGATGGTTTGGTCATGTCAAACGTATGACAGAAAGAAGAATTGCAAAACAATGGTTACAAACTGAGATTACTGGAATGAGACATGTTGGAAGACCTAGGAGGAGATGGCTGGACCAAGTGAAGGGAGATATCACATCCAAGGGAATCAACTGGGATGAAGTACTGAAGGAGCAGTGGTACATGAATACATGGTGGCCACTCAAACCGGTCAACGATTTTCCAGGAGTTTTCCAGGAATTTTCCAGGAGTAATTCCCTTTTTTCAGACTTAAAAATAAGCGCGAGCCTGGGGGGGCTTTATCGGTTGCCTAATTCAAGACCAAAATAAAGCAGCTGTGTTTGGTTTACTTATACAGATGTTGACAAAAATTAGTGGTGTTTGCGTTATTGATACTCAAGCCTACACACAAATGATTTAATCGTTGTTTTAAAAAAGCCTTTGTGACTCAAATATCCGCTTTAAAAAAAAAAGAGAAAAGAATGCCACCTGCAATTTTATTGTGGTGAAGTTGTCTATACTCAACATGTTTTACAAAAATAATATCACCCAAAACCGCAGCAGGAGTATGATTTAAGATAGAGATTTTTATAATTAATTAACAGTGGCTAATTTCCAGGAGTTTTCAAATTTCTCATCATTTTCCAGGAGTTTTCCAGACCTTATCAAAATCCAGGAGTTTTCCAGGTTTTCCAGGAGTAGTGGCCACCATGCGAATAGACTAAAATGGAGAGCGCTCGTAAACCATACCCGGGAAACTGGAGTGGAAACTTGATGAAGAAGACAGTGGAAATAGTCACGCATATGGTGGTGTATTTTATATCTTACATGTTGGCAACACTAACATGTCAATGTGTTTGCCTAGGTAACAATTGATGAGACCTCATGCACTTGAGGAACATTGCTGCAGTCACTCGATGAGAAAGGAACAAAAACACATATTTTAAGTGCACCAGCGATAATAGACGGCAATTTCAATTGGTATTGTCCCCTAGATTATGAAAAAAAAAAAGTATGGAAATCTTGTATTATCCGTATTAACAAAGTTGTGTGTGTCCAAGGCAGGTTCTAGTCTCCTTCAGTATTAATAATTAGGTTACCGGTACTTATTTCTTGGTATTTTACATGTAAAAAAATATGGTGACTCTTCTATCATCATCATCATCTTCCTTCCAAGTATTGGGCCAAATGTCCGGTTACGGTCTTGCACTTTCCCTCCATCTCTTCATCGGACGTCCTAGAGATCTATTTCCCCATGGCTGGTAGCGAAGGATCTCCTTTGGTAATCTACCAGGTTCCATCCTTTGGTCATGATGCTTCCAGTTCTCTTGGTAGTCACAAATATATGTAGTTATTGGTTTCACTTTTAATTCCTTCAGCACATCCTCGTTTCTCTTATGATCCCATTTAGTATAGCCTGCTGTTCGGCACATAAAGGTCATTTCGCGTGCTGCGAGTCTGGAGATGTCCTGAGATCTTATTGTCCATGCCTCGCTGCCATAGCATAGGGTTGGTCTGGCTAATGTGTTATACAAACAAGCGTGTATGCCTTTGGACAAGAGATGGCTTCATGACGTGATTGATGATTCCTGTTGTTCTGGTATAATTTGTTATTTTTGCAGTTATGTCTTGTTCTTCTTGAAAAGATAAATGATATCCTAAATACTTGAATTCGTTAACTCTTTCTAAAATTTTACCATTCAGACAAATTTTACTGGGGATAGGGTCCTTAACCTTAAAGGCCATTACTTTAGTCTTTTCAGTAGAAATACACATGCTGAATTTTGATGCCACTTTCTTGAGGTTGAATACTGACCACTGCAGATCATCTTCAGATGCTGCTACCAATGCAACATCAGCAAATAGTATAGCATCTAAAAATTTTAGATGCCTGCTGATAGGTATTGAACCATGTCTTTCACACCTCCATTCCTTTATTATAGCATTCATGTAGATTATGAATAGCAATGGAGAGAGTCCACAGCCTTTTCTTACCCCAGACGGATTCTACAGTTGACTCTTCTATAAAGAAATAAATTGAGAACGTAAGACCATGGACTACATACATTAATTCTGGAGACCTACTCCTGGCGTTTACACTCTATCTGACAGATTATTGAAAATATCATGATTTACATACTGGGAGTCATTGGGAATTGAAATTACTGTCTTACATACTGGGAGTCATTGGGAATTGAAATTACTGTCAATTATCACAGATATTCAGGGCTTCCATCCACTCACTCGTCCAAAAATAGTGAAATAATGAGTGGTTTTATTTCAAAAAAGTGAAAAAAAGTTGAGATTTTATATGAAAAAGTAAGTAAATAGTGAGTAAATTCATAGCATTATTCGCATTTATGGCCGTAGGCCTATATCTGGTTCATAATTTAACTTTTGTTGATATCTGTGGGCACAATTAGGAAGGGGGGGGTCTTGTGTATCTGAAGAACAAATTAGCCCCCAAAAAATGTCAACCAAATTGTGCCTACGTTAATAATATCTTTGAGTACTGTTTGTGTTTTTTTCGTCAGTCGCTGCACCGGCTGTGGTATTGCACCATGGAAGCTTTTTATGCTTTCTGGCTGCCTGGCTCGCTGCCGGCAGAGGTGGCAGAAAAACGAACTACTCATTCATGGGTATATTTTGGGTCATTTCTAACAATCTGATTGTGCACGAGACCATTTTTAACGCAGAATGTGACCAGTTTTGAAAAAAGTGAGAATAGTGAGTAATTTTATCAAATAGTGAGAAAAGTGAGGCTGCTTTGAAAATAGTGAATAGTGAGGAAAGTGAGTCACTGGAAGCCCTGCAGATATTAGCCAAGGCCTGATGCATTTATTCTTCCAGAACATGTTTATGGAAGTGTGTAACAAATTGTTACAGTTTACATTAACTGATACTTTAATATGGAAAAATGATAATTTTAAAAGCTATTCATCAATTGTTTCAGCATAATGAATGAACTGTATGCTTATCACTCAGCTCCATATTTCAAACAAGCTTATGTGCAGAAATACGACCAAATATTTTGGGTACAGAGGACTCTTATGAAAGATATGACATGAGAAGGGTGATGCGGTCCAAAATATGCCCAGGAACCCCCGGCCTAACCTGTGTTTCTGTGATGACTGTATTACTGTATATGACCACAAATAATATTAGGCCTAGTGAATCTCAAAGAGGCAACTCGATTGGAATGACTTGTTTCTCTCCATGAATGTGCAGCTCTGTACTCAGCTCATGGAAATGAATAACATGTGTTGATTTGTATGGTAGGGTTCATGGAATCAAAGAAAATACTGTATAGCAGGTAGGCTCTTATATTATAGTGGTCCATGTGTGCCAATCGTATGGCTTTGGCTCTTATGGTCCTAGGTTAGATTCCCAGCCAGGTCTTTGGAATTCTAATATCCCAACAATTAATTTCTCTGGCTTGGAGCTGGGTGTTTGTGAAGTCTTCTTCCTCAACACGACGCAAGGTCCAACGGTAAAGTCCAGAATAAATGGTCCTCCACTTTCCAGAGATCACAGAACACTATTTTCCACATTATTACTTACAATTGTACAATGCAAATGTGGAGAAACAATACCATTAGCCTACCCAGTGCTTCTGTTCCATCTTTGCTCCTGAGAGGTCTTTATAAGCTGTAGGCCTACATCAGTTATTAAGACAATTGCGGTATGCTTCCTCATGTAGCCTATAGGTTATGTTTTAAATCAATTCAATCGCGGCTACACTGTGCAATAATCTAACCTGCTCTTCCCTGAAAACACCGATCAGGAAAAACTGTTTTCAGATTAATAAAAATCAATCTCTTAAATTTATGTGACAAGTAGATCCACCAATTACCTTGACTGAATAAGACCAGAAATTTTAGATGCAAGGCATGCCAAGCCGATTGAAGTCATCACATTTGTTACAATACATTTTCCAGTAAATACTTCAAACGTCACAGAAATGAACAGAATATCTAAATATAGCCTATATCGGTAGCATAGCAAATAACTCTTCTTGTGTACAACTCTGGCCAATATGAGAGACAACGGATTTTCACAAAATTAGGGCAACATATGTTACAGGCTACCATCCAATTTTTTTGATCGTTATTATTCCTCCATGCTAGTGACAACATTCAAACACAACTCAAAAATATTAAGAAATAACACGCGTAATGAAATCAAGTATTTCTACGGTGCTAGTCTTGTCAGGTCATGGAAAAATGGGGCATTCAAATCCGTACCAGTAACCTGAACTTTTGACATTTTATCGTTTGGTGCATATTTCTTTAGCAACAACTATTTCGAGAATGCTATGAACGCCAGCAACCACAACAAAAATAAAAATAAGGACAAGGAGGTAAAATGAAATTAAAATCCGTTTGAAGATACCGGCATTTGACCAAGCTTGCAAAGCACGTGAAAAGTCACAAAATTCTTTGGAAATGAGAAGAATTTATTTACTTAAGAGCAATTCTAAAGCATGACTTACGTAAGTATACTCTGTAATCTGTTGTATTTGGTGCACCTCGTTCCACCGTAGTATACATTGCAAAATTTCTTCTCAGTCTTATGAAAACACGACTACACCTCGCTTGAACAGCCGAATGAAGAACCAATTTCGTACAACACTGAAACACGTGCGAAACGGCGGCTTTCATTCTGCCATCTACTGGCCTTATATATAGATAACAAATTCCAAAGATTGACTACTCGTGAAGATATGTCACTCACGGCGTAGAGATTCAGATAGAACTGGCTAATATGGACTTTGATTATCAGAATCTTAATTCATACGGTTTTATTATTAGTACCGGTACTAGTTGTGCTGAAGGTGGCAATTCTCACTGAGCTTGTTATTTCGTTCAGGGGCTTCGGCTTCGTGGTCATAAGCTCCGTGACCTTGTGCTGTCTGTAGTAGCGTATGTCTATCAAGTCTTATTTCCATTTCAGTAACGTCAGGAATGATATCCGATGAATTCCTGTGTGAGAAGGTAGAGGGTAGAATTCTTGGCTGTCACCCCGGAGGTCCGGGTTCGATTCCTGACACTGTCAAGAAATTGAATTCTGGTCTGGGGGCTGAAGCGGGATGCACTCAGCCTCATGAGGCAAAACTCAGAAGAGGTGGGCTCGATTCCCATCTCAGCCATCCTGGAAGTGGTTTTCCGAGGTTTCCACACATCTACTCCAGGTGGCTGTCTCCTTCCCATAAATATTAGCCCCTTAGTTACAAGCACACGCACTATAATAACGTAGGTTATTAGATCCATTCCACACACCCTAACACCACAATTCACACACCCAGGCTAATGACCATGAATGAAACAACAATAAATCGTTTTGGCTGGCATTGTTTAAAGGTTATTCATCACTATGGACGTCAAATTGGCAGGTAGCTAAGGGAAGTAGGAGAATTCTGCTACTCAGGAGCAGGTGATGGACGAAGCAAAGAGGATATAAAAAGAAGGTTGTCGCAGGCAAAGAAAGCATTTCTACAGAAAAGAAAACTGTTGTCATCAAATATAGATTTAGGTATAAGAAAGTCTTTGTTTGGAGCGTGGTGCTCTATGGAAGTGAAACTTGGACTGTTGGTGCAGCAGAAAAGAGGAGGATATAAGCGTTTGAAATGTGGTGTTACAGGAGAATGATAAAGATCAGATGGGTAGATATTGTTACAAATGAAGGGGTATTAAGACGAGTGGGAAAGGAGAGATGTTTCTGGCGACTGCTAATAAAGAGAAGAGATAGGTTGGTAGGACAGATATTAGGACACCCAGGAATAGCTAACTTAGTTATTGAGTAATAAATAGGTTAAAAGTTCCGCCTGATCAATACTTTTTATTAAATATGATCACGGTGTGGTCGTAGGTGGGACATGTTTCGAGGCCCTGGATATAACGCGTAATGTCCCACTGAAACGCTCCTAATTATAGATTATCCTAAATGCATCGAACGGGCCATGAGTAAGCACGTATTTACATGACAGAACAGTAGTGTGTTTGTTTGAATCCTCACTCATTTGACTGGTTTGATACAGATGTCCATGCCTCCCTGTCCTGAGCAAATCGTTTCATCACTACATAGCTACCACACCCTACATCCGAGGCAATCTGTTTAAAATATCCTAACCTTGGTCTACCCCTACAGTTCTTGTCCTCGAAGGAGAAAACCCGGACCAGCTCAGGAAGCCCTCGGGGTCACCAACTCCCAAACTCACCAGCCCTTGAGGGTGTAGCACTATCCAGGGTGCACCATAAGTGGTGGGGCTACATACACCCTGCCTCCTTGAGGGCCTTGAGCAGAAGGCAAGAGGTATAATGAAAAGAAAACAAGAGGTCTGACCCCTCGAAGAATGAGAGATCAGGAGAGATGAGACAAGGGCCAATTAAGGCGGGAAAGTGAAAGACTCCCTAGGCCTCGGATACCCTAATACCGTCGGGGTCGGAAAAGAACAAGAGTTGACCAAGGGAGGTCGAGATAAAAGATAATAGAGGGGAGCCCGGAAAAAGTAAGTGGAAGTAATGCCGAACTCAACTGGTGTCCCGAGGTCGCCAACCCACGTCCCACAAGTTGTGGGCCCCTGGGGATTTAATCGATTATTCGGTTGGTCGAATAATTGGTTGTTTTGTCGATTAATAGATGTTCTTTGCTCCTTTCAGTTCGCTCTCACAGAAGCAAAACAGACAATTCTTCTTCTTCTTCTCCTTATTTTATTCAAGGGGCCTCTTGTTTCCAAGTTCCTGTTGAGCGTCGACCTCCAAGATCTTTTGCTACCATGTCTTTCCTTTAATCCCACCTGGATATCCCTGCTCCCTTCACAAAGCTGCAGTTCAATCTTATTGGGTCTTCTAGGATTTTCTCTCTTTCTTCACCCGGTAGCCCCAGTGTGGAGATTCTGATTCTTCCCAGCGCCACGGAGGGTGAGTGGATAGCGTGTCGGTCTACTAACCCCAAGATTGCAGGTTCGCTCCTGGCCGTGGTAAGTGTTTTTGAAAGGCGGCAAAAATACGGCATGCATGTCATACGATGTTGGCATGTCAAAAAACCCATTTGAATTCAGTAGGCCGTGTTCATAATGGCAAAATTAATCTCGGGATTTTCTGCCAACACAAAGTTCCTCATTTCTCTACTAGAAAGCGCTATAGTGTTCCAGGAGCTTAGATATCTAACCTCCTTTTCTTTCATAGTGATTCAAGGAACAACGAAATACGACATGCAAGCTACCCTCAGGGTGTCAAATTACAAAGCTTTCACCCGGCACCCGAGGCCATACGATATTATTATTATTATTATTATTATTATTATTATTATTATTATTATTATTATTACATTCAAAATGTATGTGTTCAGCTGATTCTTCTGCTTCATTGCATTTCCCACATATATTGTCTCTTATGACTCCAGTTCTATGTAGGTGCTTTTTAAGATGGCAGCGTCCTGTCAATAGTCCCACTTCCCATCTTATATTTCCTCTGCTAAGTTGTAGCAGTTCTTTAGTGTGCTTCTTGTTTGGTCCTTTTATCAGTTCCTGTGCAAGTCTGCAAAACAGACAATTAATTAAAATAAATAATGTACCTTCTTTGTGAAAACTAGGCTAAACAAAGTAAAACGAAAATGTTTCTGTCCTAAATTGTAAACATTGAACAAGAATTCAAGATCATTGCTGAAAACTCTTCGTTTTATGTTTTCGAAATCCTTCCCAATGTGATTGATGTTTGTCCTTCCACTGTTAGTGACTCTTATTTGGTTATTGTTAATGTAAACAAGGAAGGAGGCGGCTTCGGTGGCGTAGTCGGTAGCATGCTGAGCTTCTATGCCCAAGATAGCGGGTTCAAACCCGGCCGAAGCCGTCGGATTTTTTAAGAGCGTTAAAATCCCTCGGTATGCCTTCCTTCGGAGGGGAAGCAAAGCCGGCGGTCCCATGTTAAAGAACCTTCCACTAATTACACCTGTGTGAAGCTGAATTGGATAGGTTAAGAATGTAAACAACGCTCTTAGGTTTCTACGTTCGTTGCTAAGAGCCGACTGTGGTGGCGTCTAGTAGCTAAGTTCTGAACTAGGCCTAGTAGTCGTTGACGGTGGTGTTTGGCGGCAAAAGTTGGAACTATTTGAAAAATTCCAAAGTCTGCAGTTCTTACTTAAATTAAAAAACAGATAACACACACCAATACAGTCATCACAATTAACACCGGTTATCAGACAGTTTCTACACACACCCAAAGTACACGGGGCTACATGACCGCGTTGTCGCAGCCCCTAATTAAGAACCAAACAACCAAACAATGAAGGACACTTTGTATATTTAGGTAAAAAGTTACTTTTATATATTTCTATAAATCATTCCGAAAATACACGTAACTCAACTTAACCGATACCTTGCCACGGTGGGTGAGTGGTTATCGTGTCAGACTACCAACCCCTTCTTGCAGGTTCGCTCCTGCCCGTGGTAAGTGATTTTTGAAAGGCGACAACAATCACGGCATGCATGTCATACGTTGTTGGTATCTTAAAGAACCATTTTGAATTCAGTAGGCCGTGTTCATAATGGCAAAATTAATCTCAGGATTTTCCGCCAGCACAAAGTTCCTCCATTCTCTACTAGAAAGCGCTATAGTGTCAAGGAGCATAGATGTCTAACCTCCTTGACTTTCATATGTCTCCAAGGAATGACGAAATTCGACATCCAAGGTGCCCTCTGGTCCTCAAATAACAAACTTTGCACCCGGCATCCGAGGCCATACGATATTATTATTATTATTATTATTATTATTATTATTATTTATTAACTTAAGCGATGACCTATCATTTAACCTTCTTTTTTATCTCGTGTGTACTAATGAATTAATCGATTCTCTGCTTGCCGATTAATCTATTATTCAATTAATCGATTAATCGAATGAACGATCAGTCGATTAATCGTTTTCGATTAATTTCCAATTATTCAATTAATAATCGATTAACCGAACATCGCTTACTACCAGCTCTAATTTAAAGCCCAAAATATACTCTGTGGAGGGGCAGATGACCTCCTAGTTCCGCCCCTTAAAACAACTGTATGTCTACACCTTATTATTCCCGTTTTTCCAACGGGGTCGGGGATGAGATGCGATGGAAGTCTTTGTGGCGATGGTTTTTACGGCCGGATGCCCTTCCTCACGCCAACCTCATGAGAGGAGTTAATGAGAGATGAAATGAATGATGGTGAATGAAACTGGGCAAGGATGTGGAAGGAAGCGGCCGTGGCCTGTCAGAAGGTACCGTCCCAGCATGTGCCTGGTGTTGAAAATGGGAAACCACGGAAAACCATTTCAAGGACGGCCGACGGTGGGGCTCGAACCCATGCGTCTACCGAGTCAGCAGAGAGCTTGGCCCCATGACCTAATGCTGAGCTTTAGCCAGCGTAGCCACTACTGTCGGTGCCCCTTAAAACAACAATTACTAATAATATAAATACTCTGTGGATTTAAACTGTCAATTTACTCGTTGGAAAACAGATCAGTAATCTCAAATTATAAAAGCCGCCTTGTCAAACACTAGAAAGAAGTTTAATAACTAAATAATAATAATAATAATAATAATAAAATCGTATGGCCTCGGGTGCCGGGTGCAAGCTTTGTAATTAGACACCCTGAGGGTAGCTTGCATGTCGAATTTCGTCGTTCCTTGAATCACTATGAAAGTCAAGGAGGTTAGATATCTAAGCTCCTTGAACACTATAGCGCTTTCTAGTAGAGAAATGAGGAACTTTTTGTTGGCGGAAACTCCCGAGAGGCTGGCTGCGTTGCTCAGCGGTAACGTTCTCGCTTGCTGAGCCCAAGGTTGCAGGTTCGTATCCTGGCGCAGTCAGCTGGCATTTGAGGGTGCGCAAATGCGAGGGAGCCGTGTCAGTAGATTTACTGGCACGTTAAAGATCCCCTTCGGGGCAAATTCCGGCACCCCGGCGTCTCTAAAAGCCAGAGTACCGTAGTTAAAAGGGACGTAAAACCAATAACATTATTATTATAAACTCCCGAGATTAATTTTGCCATTATGAACACGGCCACCTGAATTCAAATGGTTGCATTGACATGCCAACATCGTATGACATGCGTGTCGTATTTTTGCCGCCTTTCAAAAATCACTTACCACGGCCAGGAGCGAACCTGCAATCTTGGGGTTAGTAGACCGACATGTTAACCACTCACCCACCGTGAATTAATACGTTCATGTTTGGGAATACAATGATACCCTCGTCAGCGTAGATTGAATAATAAAAGAATCTTAAAAACTAGGTTAACAAATACCAAAGAGAAAATGGATATCCTTACAATAAACCATTAGAATTTAAATCAAATGAAAGGTCACAAAAAATTAGAAAATACATAAAAGAAACCAGATTAAAGTTAATATAAATCCACCGAATTAGACTGTCTATATTACACTTCTTCAATGTGGTTCAATACCAGGGTATTTCACTCAAGGTGGGGCCGGCCACACGCACATGGCAACTCACTGAGCGCCCGTACGAATCGCATATAAATAAAAAGCACGCATAATAACACATAATCCAAGTCACATGTCACATAGCCCAGTCAAATGGTAGTTTTGACAAAAAAAATAGGGTAGAAGATTTCTCGACGGATTCTTATGTTTTTCGGTGTGCTGAATCCGAATCTGAAGTTTGCCAACAACAACAACAAAAATGACGGCTTCACAGTGAAAATAGCAAAAAGAAACTAAAAATTTCGGACTATTTTCAAAAAATCGCTTATAAGTTGAGAAGTATGAATCCTAGTGAATTTCTCACTATTTACAAAATTAAAGTAGCCAAAGATTCCTTCAATATTCACTGGTCACTTTTAATTTTTGAGTGCAGGGCACCGCCGCTAGAGCGCGCTGAAAAAGAGCAGCTTTTGGCACTTTGGCAAAAACGAGAGAAACTCAGCCCTAACTAGCCCCAGACGCTTTTTTATCGTGTTTCCTCCATGAATACGTTTTTATTCACGTTCTATGGTGGTTACAAGATTACAGAGCCCTTGAAAAACATTGCCCACGGAGTGGTAGGAATTCATAAAGGACCGATCAAGCCGTTTTATTATTTATTTCAAAAATTAAATGAAATGAATATAATGAAAAGGAATGGAATAACAATTAACTATTAATACATTACAATTAATTTCAATTCCTTAATTGAGCTTCCTCCTTTTTGGCCTCAATGGAGCAGCCTCCGGTTGCCGAGCAGAAGGCCCGGGTTGACCGCTATCAGTCGGTAACTCCACTGGAAAAGGAATTGAACATATTATTGTACACAATACTTCCAGGTGTCTAGTTGGAAAACTGTTCAAACCCAGTGAAATAGGGTGTATTACAATCATGCAGTTTACCTTCTGCTGAAGTCTCCCCTATCGTCGTTGGTGATTCGACCGGGATGGAATCGTCAGGATTCTCGTACACCTCTAAAAAAGAAATCGTACGAATATATTAGAGGGTGAAGTAAGCAAACCCCATTGGAATAAGGTGGTGTACAAACATGCTATTTACCTTGTGCTGACGTCTCCAGGATTGTAGGTGGTGACTCAACCGGAGGAGGATCATCAGGGTAACCTTCATTGTCGATCTCACATGAGTTGTCAACATTCTGACAGTTTCCCTCGCAGATGGTACAAAGCCTAGAGCAAAATAGACTCATACGTCGACAACCGCAGGTTCCTCGACAGTCGCCTTTGCATTTGCAAGATACCTTGCGGAGAAGCTAGTCAGGAGCTGGGGCCTTAGCTGTTCTCGTGGGGATGAGGCCGTTCCTCGACGACTTCCACCCCCACGGTTCTGGGTTGAGCTGATTGTCGAGCCCCTGCTGGATCTGGTGGTAAACTTGCAGAAAGTGCTCACGGGCTGCAGCTCCAGTGGGAGGGATTGAGGCCATGTTTTCGGTGACTTTATATGCTTTCGTTTAGACGAGTGGTATGGTGGTCACCACCATATAAGGCCACTATACATTTTTCGCCAGCATTCACTAGCTCCTCGACTTGTGCTGTGGGGACCATGTAATGCTCAAGGTAGTTTACAAGACCTGGGTTCTTCTTGAGTGTCTTCAAGAATTTCGTCTTACTCTGGTTGAACATGGCGGATATGGAGTCACAACCACTGACAGCGTGGAGGAATAAAATATGGTGGCTCAGAGGCTCCTCTAGCGAGCTGCCAGGGATATATAGCGTCAGTCGTACTTTTCCTTTTCCTGGTTTCAGGAAGAACACGTTAGGAGAAGTGCGGATGCCTATTATGATGACGAGAAGGTCAACATCTTCTCCCACCACTGCAACTGTGCCATGCGTGGAAGCTATGGATTGAGCCGTTCTTATGATGAGGGCATCAGCATCCTCAATGGCTTGTCGTGATTCAATCCCTGCCTCACTCAGTCTACTCCTGAGGAGCTCTATGATTCTACTCTTGTTCTTGTCGTTTGAAAGAAAGTTCGAGTCAGATCATCCAGAGGCTCCTCACAAATTGCACATTCACGATGCGACATTTTCGTCCCTCACATATACACTAATAAGAGCATTAGTTCACTTGAAAACACTGAACGAACGGCAGAAACCCGAAGAAGAACGCTTAGCAGTCCCACGAGGAGGAGAGAGCAAACTAAACTAAACTAAACTCGAATGGCAGAGGAGTTGGCCGGAGGCATGTAGGGGGACCTGTCAAGGACAGATGTGTCGGCAATAAAGGGACCCTTCCTATTGAGGGCTTGAGAGTGAACATTTCACACAAAGGGGAAACGACTCCGGTTTCACACTATCAATATCATACTAATATATAAAAATGAGATGGTGTGTGTCTGTCTGTCTGTTACTCAATAACGCAAGAACCACTGGTCCGATTTAAATGAAATTTTGCATGGATGTAGCTAATTTACCATGTTTACATATAGGATACTTTTAATTTCGATATTATTCACTATTAAAACATGGCAACCATTTTATTGACGTCACTACACCCTTTGGTTTCAAAATTTCATATTTCCATATCAAATAAAAAGAGAACGCTAAGAAATAGCAAACTTTTGATGGCACATATGAGCTTCAAAATTTAATTTCCTATCTGAAAGGTCCTCATCACTTTTCGTGTATCTCCAACGGTTAGCGAGTAAAATCCACATATGTGACGTCACTACACCCTTTGGTTTCAAAATGTCATATTTCCATTTCAAATAAAAAGAGAACGCTAAGAAATAGCAAACGTTTGATGCATACACGAGATTTAACATTTAATTTTATATCCAAAAGGTCCTTATCACTTTTCGTGTATCTCCAACGGTTAGCGAGTAAAACTTAAATTTGTGCAATAAAACACGGTCAACACCGAGCGGTGCAGTACATCTCTACGTACATAAAAAATTAAAGTTTGTATATTTTTTTCGCAATTTCTACGGAAATTTGAGTTATTTACGCGTTTCAGACTGTTTTATTATGGATGCGCGCGAAAATAATTTTTTGGTCTGTCTGTTTGTCTGTGGACAACTTTGTTCCCTTATAACTCAAGAACGGCTGAGTGTATCAACGTAAAATTTGGTACAGATATCCATCAGAAGCATGACACTAATCATTGATGCAACCCTTCTCCGTACCTCTCATAAAAGAGTGCCAACCCCCTTAAAATACATGCAGAAATAGGAGTAGAAGGACGAGACAAAGATCATTTTCAGCCCCTCAATGTGAGAGACAAAACTCGGGGGCCCTAAAGGGTCCCCGAAATCCACATTTTAAAGCCCTAAACCAACCATTTTTGAGATATTCCCAGAAAACGAATTTCATTTAATAAACTAATGAACGAATACAAGCCGGTAACCATGGCAACAGATTCTCAGAGGTCCATCTATTGCTGTAAGATGCAATGCAATTCCATTAATTACATTGGTGTGAAAGTTTGCAAACGGCTAGAAGGTTATCACGGAACCAAATTAAGCTGTAAAATTCATCAATACGTATAATGCGCTTAAGGGGGTCAAGGGGTACACTAGATTTTTTTCACGCGATTTACACCTGCGGGTGTGGTACGGCAGGTCTATTATATTCCTATCCCTATATTATATTATTATTATTAGTATTATATTATGGCGTACAACGACTATACAAAGCCCCTCTGTGCCAGAAACAAAACTTGGGGGCCTCGAAAACTACATTATAAGGCTCTAAAACCAACAGTATCTGAAATATTCCCAGAAAACTAATTTAATTTAACAAACTAATGAAGGAATGGAAATCGGTAACCATGACAACATTATCTCAAGGGGTGGCATCCAACTTTATATCTATTTCTGTAAGAAGCAATATCACTCCATTTATACCTTGCCACGGTGGGTGAGTGGATAGCGTGTCGGTCTACTAACCCCAAGATTGCAGGTTCACTCCTGGCCGTGGTACAGACCGGACGTTTGTTTTAGACGAGTGAAAAATCCTAATGGAAGCCTGGAGGCGAGTTACTACAGTACCTGTGTTGTTATCAGCTGCCCCAAGCGCTCCGATGATTGATAAAGCTGTTTTACACTATTGCTGAAGTATAGTCACTGGCAAATATAATGACGTTCTGTTCGTAACTACGTAACGTGTACTTCCGTGTCACACAATACTTTGACGTGGACTGTACTGTCTGCTCAAGTCTGGAATTCCATTACATCAGATCGGTGGTGACAAATGTGAAGTGATAGGGTGAGAGAGTGACTGTGTACAGGCTCACCCGCAGGCTTGAAGGTCAAGGGTAATCGTCTAAAACAAACGTCCGGCCTGTACGTGATTTTTGAAAGGCGGCAAAAATACGACTCGCATGTCATACGATGTTGGCATGTCAAAGAACCCATTTGAATTCAGTAGGCCGTGTTCATAATGGCAAAATTAACCTCAGGGGTTTCCTCCAACACAAAGTTCCTCATTTATTTACTAGAAAGCGCTTTAGTGTTCAAGGAGCTTAGATATCTACCCTCCTTGACTTTCATAGTGATTCAAGGAACAACGAAATTTCGACATGCAAGCTACCCTCTGGGTGTCAAATTACGAAGCTTGCACCCGGCATCCGAGGCCATACGATATCATTATTATTAGGCTACTCCATTTATTACATTTCTGTGAAAGTTTGCAAATGGCTATAAGGTTATCACGGAACCAATGTAGACTGTATAATTCGTCAATGCAATTAAGGGGGTCAAGGGGAAACCTAGAATTTTTTCATGCAATTTCACGTGCGACATATAGTACAGAAAGTCTATTATATCTACAAACAGAAACATTATTTTCAAAAATTCCTGAATTGAATCAGCCTTTTTTGCGGCTTTTAGGAATTTGGGCCATTTGTGGCTAAAGAATCTGAATTTTCATGCACCACAAGCCTTTATAATTTATGAAAGAGGTCTTCCTGTGTATGGGGACCTAACACAACGTAGAGGGACATTTTTTTATGTGAGGTGTATTGCGTTTCGTCTACAAGGCTTTCAATTCTATTTCACGTCATGAAGTACACGTTAGGTGAATTTAGTTTGAGAGCAGATTTTAACTAATCTTTTTTTTTTTTGTCGACATACGGGTTCATCGTAAGGATGATTTTGTTTGATACGTATGGTAGATATACCCATATTTGGATATCTGGGTGATATGTTGTAGACAATAGAATTGTCTGTCTGTCTTTCTGTGTATCTTTATGTACGCCTATAAATCGTCTTCGGATGCTTGGTGCATCGTAAAATTAGGTATGGTAAACATGAGTCAATACACCAATCATTTATAAAACTCCTCACCGTACTTTTCATACAGTAGAAGGGTGGATATAGGGAAAAACTTCTCAAAATACATGCTATAATAGGCGAAATATAAAAATTATCCTAGAAGGACGATCAAAGCATATGTTGCGCTTCTCATTGTGAGACACAAAATTCGCGAGTCTATAAGGGGTCTCCGAAAACCACATTTTAAGGCCCTTAAATTAACAGTGTGTGTGATATTCCCAGAAAACTAACTTCGTTCTGATAAACTTATGAAGGAATGACAAGCCGCTAACCATTGCAACAGTAGCTCAATTGATAATGTCTGGTGTTAATATATAACACCGTTCGAAGAACGGGTACTTCTGCTAGTATTAAATATATCTCTAGGAATGTGTGAGATATGTGTGACATGGTGAGATGTTGAGTGAAAAATCACAAAAACTGTTTTACATTACTCACCTCATCACTTTCACACTTTACCATTAGGTGGATAAGTACAGATGGACTTAACTTGAATATATTAATTTATCAATTTATTTTTCAACGAACTTTCAATCATGTTACCACCATAGGACATGAATAAAACACGTATTAATGGAGGAAATACGATTAGAAAGTGTCTGGGGCTAGTTAGGGCTGAGTTTCTCTCGTTTTTGCCCAAGTGCCAAAACGTCGCTCTTTTTCAGCGCGCTCTAGCGGCGGTACCCTGCACTCAAAAACTAGAAGTGCCCAGTGCATTCTGAAAGAAATTTTGTCTACTATAATTTTGTAAATAATGAGAAATTCACTAGATTGCATATTTTTCAACTTCAACGCGATTTAGTGAAAAAAGTCCGAAAGTTTTAAGAATTTTTTGCGATTTTCACTGTGAAGCCGTCATTTGTTGGCAAACTTCAGATTCGGATTCAGCACACCAAAAAACATACGAATCCGTCGAGAAACCTTCTAACCCCCTTTTTTGTTTTGTTTTTTTTTTTTGTTTTGTTTTTTGAAACTTCTGAGCACCAAATTACTGGGCTAACAGAGGATGTTGAAAATGTCCTCCACCTGCATCTACACATTTATGGCATCTTCTAAGAAAATTTTCATTCACACGCATTTGTTCATCTACCGAGATAGCCTCAATTGCTCTTGTGATATTTAGTTTGAGTTCATCTAGAGTGTGAGGGTTTGTTGCATAAACCTTGTGTTTCAATTTCCCCTATGAATAAAAATTGAAGCAATAGGCTTTAACATTTAGCAATAACACGTTATAACATTTTGAAACATAATAACAATTAAACAATAACCACGTACACACGTATACACTTATACCTAGGGCTCGGATTTTTAGGTGCTAAAAATCGGGAAAAAAATATTTTTTATGTATTAAAAATACCTGAAATATGTGACAAAAAAGTTAAAATATTTAATTATAATTTATTGTATTAATGTCAATATAAACAATATGCAGTACTCACGAATGCAATTCATTCTATGTCTCACTGATTACTGGGGCATTACAATACACAACGAGATACATATTCAGGTTGTCCATCACAAATGACAGACGATTATCGCGAAACGCTTATTCTGAAGGCGCGAAACTTCGGAAATATGTTTCTTGCCCTTGAGGTGTTGTGAAACTTGAGATCGCTATTCAGCCTTGATTGCTTTCTCACATGGTTGGCAGAACAGAACGCCCCCATCAGAAGTAAAATTATCTTTAAATTCTGCAACAGACGATAACTTGTAGTTGTTTTTACTTTAGGCATCGTGGCATCGTAGAACTGCCTTACACTTCACAGTGTCAGAAATGAACTGCATGTGATTGACACTGGTTCCAGGTAGCTGGAGGTGGGGGGGGGGGGGGGGGGGGGGGGTGAGGTCTAGCACGTGGTGCAATATGGCTTTGGAAAAGGAAATCACCGGCTTTCACAGTGCGTATCACGAGGCGAGAAGTTAAGAATAACACAGTTGCAAGCTGACATACGCTCTGCATGAAGATTAGATAGCTCACTGGTTCTTCCCCATTGAAGTAACACATAACAAAAATCCAATAAACTGAAAGATCTAGACTGATTTAAAAATAGATAAATATTATATCTTTTCATGTGCTAATAATTGAAAAGCAGGATTTATGTATTTATAGAAAAAAATCTTAAAATATGTATTTAAATTTAAAAAAACTTATTTACCTAAAAATCCGTGCCCTAGATAACACGTGTAACTTAAAATAGGCTATAAAAGAAATAACGAAGTCAACTTTATTCGTCAAATCCTGCGTCGCAACTGTCTCAGCTCCGTGTTGCAATGTGCTCGTCTGACCTTTGGCAATGATGTGCCAGCCGTGCGGCCGGCCCCACTTTGAGTGAAAGATCCTGTATAATGAAAAGCACCTCCTGTTGAGACAGTATTTATGTATTTTCTAATGTTTTGTACCTTTAATTCTATTTACATTCTAATAGTTTATTGTAAGGATATCCATTTTCTCTTTGGTAGTCTATTTGTTAACATAGTTTTAAGACTCTTTTATTATTCAATCTACGCTGACGAAGGTATCATTGTATACCGAAACATGTACGTGTTAATTTAATTATTAAACTTCTTTCTAGTGTTTGACAAGGCGGTTTTTATAATTTGTGATTAATATCAGTCAACACGGATAATATTTAATGCCATCTTCTTAGGCTAATGGTTAATGTCTAAGCATTGTCAAACAGATCAGGCCAATGAGTGTAAAAAGTGCAAGACGACGATGATCGGGTTATTTTTTGGTGTTTCTTTATTTGGCCAATTCTTTTCTTGGTCAATCATCATAAATATTATTTCAGTAGTATATATCCCTCCTGTGGCGCTTACAAGCGACCGATCGTGACAAATGAGCATCCAAATGAAAGAGAATAGACATTAGCAGTGACGCATTGCACTCTAATTTCATATCTATAATTTATTTAAGAAATGACGTTTAACAAAATGTACGAAGTGTGCGATTTGCAGATACTGTTGCTATAGAAAAATACGCTCCATAATTGCTGTCCACTTCAAATTTTGGCCGCTGTAACGCCTGTTTCATATCATTTTAACATTCTGAGGTCTTTTATCATTTTGCATGGAGTTCAGGAACAGTAAATCAAAGGAGTGAGTACTCAAATCCCGCAAGGAAGTGTACTGGCTCCAATCCTGTTCAATATATACACGAACGACCAACCTATAGCCCCGAACAGCAGAAGTTTCCTGTATGCTGATGACCTTGCTCTAGCCACTCAGAGCGCAGATTTTGAATCAGTGGAGAACACCCTCACGAATGCCCTTAAAGATCTTTCCAGATTCTACAACACAAACCAGCTTAAGCCAAACCCCTCAAAGACACAAGTGTGTACTTTTCATTTGAGAAATAGGGAAGCTGCTCGCAAGTTAAAGATTGTATGGTCAGGGGTCGAACTGGAACACTGTGAGGCTCCAAAATATCTAGGAGTGACACTTGACAGATCTCTTACTTTCAAGAAGCACTGCATGAACTCCAAGTCGAAAGTTTCTTCCAGGAACAATCTCCTACGCTAACTGGCTGGATCTCAGTGGGGTAGTCAACCTGAAACGATCCGAACTTCAGCAATGGCACTATGCTATTCTGCAGCAGAGTATGCTTCTCCTGTTTGATATAATTCAATACATGCCAAACAGGTGGATGTAGCTCTCAACGATTCCTGCAGGATTATAACAGGTTGCTTGAAATCAACTCCAGTCGAATGGCTTTATCTCCTCGCAGGAATAGCACCACCCCCTGTTCGAAGAGAAATAGCTGCGAACAAGGAACGAAAGACAGTGGAGCATGAAAGAACTCATCCTCTATATGGACACGAACCGCAGCCGCAACGGCTGAAGTCGAGGAAGAGTTTCCTTAGAATATCAAAGGAACTTAGAACCACTGCTGAAAAAGCTAGGTTGCAAATGTGGAGGGCTACGACCAACCTTCCCCCTGGTTGGGAAAATGTGTCTGAAACTCTACCTCCTGGCTACGACGAGGAATGGACGACTTGGAAGTCACTGAATAGACTGCGCTCTAGAGTAGGCAGATCAAAGGTTAATATGGCAAGATGGGGTTACATTGACCAGGATGATATTCAATGTGATTGTGGAGAAGACCACACTGTTCAGCATATGACTGAGTGTCGACTGTGCCCAGCATCCTGCACGGAAGAAGATCTTCGTTGGGGAACACAGAGAGCAATGGAAGTGGCCAAGTTTTGGGCAAAGATAATATAATAACTGTGTTATATATTTACAATGTACGTTTCTGATACGAGAATAATAGTAGTACTCAAATCGTATAATTTCATAAATATCGTATAACCGGTGAGTGTTATGATGATCCAACTTTCAGTGATTGACTTCTTAAGTTAGGGATCGTAGAACTTGGAAATCTAACTAAAATGTAAATAGTGTTCTATAATCATTTGGTTGAAAAAAAAAAACATACGCCTAACAACCTTTCTCCTTAAGTCTCTCATTATAAACCTATTGGGGAAAGTGTGGTTTATGAACATGCGAGATTTCTCGCACGGGTCCTCTAGTAATTTACAAATTGAATAATTGCACTTCTTATATTATTCATGATCAAGATGCATTTCATGTTTTCGTTACATCTGACTGAAAGTGCGCTACGAGAAAAACATGTCGATCGCCTTCAAGAATCACGTGAAATTGATTTAGAAACTTTCCGTTCCACAGCAGCTTTCAGACTTGAATTCACTATAAATGAAATGAGTAACTCTGCCAACTTCGCTTTCCCCGCCAGTGATTGAAAAGAATAAGTTACTATGTGAAGTTTTGAAGCTATTTCAACATGGATATGTTTCTGCGCACCTTGCACCTAAACGGGCGCGCAGATACTACCCGCATCTCATGTCAGGCGACAACCAGGAGTGCATATAATACGAGGGCTGTCATTTTAGCCTATTTTCATTTTATGGAAAAAAAAAAGAGAGACAGTCAGTCTGAAAGACTAGACTTTGTATCATTTTAAATGCTACAAATGCAGAAAAATACTAGAAAGGCTGGAGGCTTCTCGCTTCGCTCGAAGCCAAAGACTCTTGACATGTTAGAAAATTATCTGCATAATACTTATCTTGCTTATCTTGTTTCAAATTACTCGCGAACGGCAAGTGCAAACCAGGGGCAAAGCAAGGTCAAGCGCGCGGGGACGTGCCCCTTCCATTCAGTCTAAAAACACTTATAGTCGGCGATGTATTGAAGATAGAGATATGCTCTCGCGGACTTTTTTGTAGAACTTTTCATGCTGACCAATTCTTACGCTCATAGTATATTGATATTTTTAACGGTTTGCCCAGCGTAAGCTTAAGAAGCGCACGAACGCCAAGTTTGTTTTCGACTTTTTTACTGAAATCGTTACTGCTTGGCTTCCGTTGATCATCCATAAATTATTTTCTAAAGAATCTTTCCTCGAGATATCCTTTACAGAATGGTGGAAACCGCATCAAAATCCATCCACTGGTTCTCGAGATTACCCGTGACATCCAAGAATCGGGGATTTTTGTCTTATACTAACGAAGTAGAGATTGTCGGGGAACACATTCACCAAGCAGTACTATGACGTCACACACGTCAGTGCATCTAGGTACATTTCGTCCCGTCACCGTAACGTAACGCCAGACCCCAGCGTAACGACGAAGTCGACAAGATCATTTAAAATGATAAAAAAAAAAGGCTTATGAGATCACCTTTTGTCCGTGTGTGTGTGTGCGCGCGCGTATGTATGTCTGTGTGGTGTGTGTGTACCCCTCTAATAACTTCTAAACGGCACTCGGTAAGGTCATAGCACCGTTTTGGGTACCCCGACCGAGCCCTTCAAATTTTATTACGTCTTACCAATCCAACATGACGGCTGTGCGAAATATTTCACCAGCATTCAATATCTCCGAAACTATAACCGATCTCAGTCTGAAATTTTGTACGGTGATAAAGAAACTACTAGAAGTTCACCTATGAGACTTTCAAAAATCTGGTAACTATAAAACCAACATGGCGGCCAAGCGAAGTTGAAACTTTTACATAGACTTTTCTCGCGTTTTAACCATCCAAACGCAATGAAACTTGGTACAGCAAATGTTTATACACATTGTAATGCACTGGCATCTAATTTAGTTCAATTGTTTACATAACCTCAAGGTGGTGGCTGTAAATATTTCACTGGCATTCTATATCTCTGAAACTATTTCAGATATCACCCTGAAATGGTGTACGGTGATAAAGGGTACTACTACAAATTTATCTATGTAACTTTCAAAAACCTGTTATGTACAAAACGAACATGGCGGCCAAGCGAAGTGAAACATTTTAATAGACTTTTCTCGTGATTAACCATCTGAGCGCAGTGAAATATGGTTCAGTAAATGAGGAGCTTGGTATCAAAGTTGGACTACTCCACTTTTGCTTTTTTTACAGGAGAGGCAAAAAACTAAATCCACAATATGGTCGTCAGTGTCATGGTGATTTTTTTATTTCACTCTTGTAGGCTACATTAACATTTTTTTATACTCATTAATAAAATTATATGAATATTAAAGCCGTAATTACAATTTAAATAGTGGAGTTGGCCATGTATGAAACCAAGTCATGGAGTTGTCTGTTTTTGAAGCCAAAGGGAGCCAATTTGAAATTGAATCTGTCCTCTTTTGAAACCAAATAATTATGAACTCGATATCAATGAATTAATTTTATTTTCTTTATCTACACTTCTAATGCCTGAGGGTGTTTAAAATAATGTACTTATGTCTAATGTAGCAAAACAAAATCATAAATAATCGTTCATATAGTTAAAAATGACATGAACAAATTGTACTGAGACACCTTTTGAGAAAACTGAAATCCTTGAGTCATTCTTACACCTTAGAAAGAACTAGTTCATCAAAATCAGCACTTTCCAAATCATCACACTCACAATGTCCACTGTTTAGAATATTACTAGCATCACTATACACTGTGATGTTGCGGAACCACTGTAAACGGTCTATTTCTTGCCAATTTTCTCCGAAGTACTTGGATAAGTGATTCTTAACATCTGCAATTTTCTTGGGGTTGATGCTACAGCCGACAGGAATTGGTGCAGGATTGAGTTCTAGAAGCGACTTGGCCTTTTTTTTGTTATGGACATAAACTTACCGATATTGGTGTTGTATGCCATCTCACCAGATACTAGTACATTCTTGAGGGTCTTGGAGCGTCTAAGTAAGAAGCGCTTACATCTGGAAAGCGGAAAGTGAAGACTTTGGGTTTGCTTTAACACCGCCTTAGCTTCTTGTCAACAGTCATGTGCTATCCAATCTCTGCCCACAACTTTCACTCGTCCATGTTTCGAAAAGGCTTCATGGTATTCAGCCACGTCAATTATGGTGGTTTTCCTTCTGAAGTCTTTTTCAAGTAACCAAAAAACTCTGTCAGCAGGCAGAAACGAGTGTCCAATTACTGGGAATATTATTTCCAACTTCTTTAACCTGGACTTCCATTTGTTACTCTTATTGAACAATATAAAGCTAATTATTAATAAGAATCATCACAAATGCACTCGTTACAGGCTACTATAAACATTCAACCATGATGGATTTGCAGTGCATGTTGGGAGCAGATTGCATGAATGCAAGCTTCTCATTGGTTACTGAAGGAGTTGTCATTTTTTGAAACGAAACTATGGTGGAATTGTCCATATATTGATTCTGAACTGATCATATACATGCTATTTTCCTTAAGTTCTGTATTTTTTTGAATCTGAACAGTTGTAGATTCGCATTCAGCATAAAAAGTCACATAAGGGTCAACCAAAATCTCAAAACTGAAAAAAATGGAGTTGACCAACTTTGATATCAAGCTCCTCAAATGATTATACATATTGTAATGCACTGGCATCTAATTTAGTTCAATTGTTTACATAACCTCAAGATGGCGGCTCTGCGAAATTTTAAAATTAAGTTTCTATTTCTTGTGTTGTAATCATGCGATCGAAGTGAAAGTTTGAATAATTAATCTACACAACAATTTTCCTCTAATGGTACTTAACTCTATGGTCTATACATATAACAATCCAAAATGGCTACCCTCCGAAAAATGTAGACGGTTCTCCATATCTACAAATCTTTTACAGCAAACAAACTGAATTTGTTTATGTTCATAGAGGCTATGAACATAAGATCACCTATGGGACTTTCAATAACCTGGTGAGCACAAATCCAACATGGCGGCGACGCGGAGTATAAATATTTAAATGGACATTTCTCGCGATTTAACCATCCGAGTGCAGTGAAACTTGGTACGGTAAATTCTTACACAAATTCATGTTAATCCAATTTATTTCAATTGTTTTCATAACCACAAGATGGCAGCTGTTCAAAATTTTAAAATCTCGTATTTTACTACTTGTGTTCTAATCAAGCGATTGGAGTTTTAATACTACACGTACACAACAATCTTCATGTAAAAGTACATAAATCTAAGACCTACATATATAAAATCCAACATGGCGACCATCCGTAATATTAGGCGGTTCGTAATATCTACGAATCTATTACAGCAATCAAACTGAAATTTTGTATATTGATAGATTCAATTCACATAGGTAGGATGTATGAAAATAGGCTTCAGTTCTTCACGGAACTACTTGTTTCAAGTTCCGATGGACTGTATAAAAATAACAGATTGACATACCAAACTGACTTTACTACTAAATGTTTGCTTGTTTTATTCTTATGTCTCAACATAATCGCCAAAACGATTGAAACATTTGTCGTATCGTTACACCAGCTTTCCAATGCCCTCGGTAAAGAATTCTGCGACCACTGAGGTGGGTTCTGGACAGTCTCCTGAAGTGTTTCCTTTTTGGCGAGGCGTTGCCGTTCAACCATACCTTCAATTCTTGAAAAAGGTGAAAATAATTCAGTGCTGGTTTGGACTAAACGGCAGATGGTCCAAAACTTCACACTTGAATTCTTTGAAAAAGTCTATCGTAACATTGACACGGTGCGGTCGTGAGTGATTTTCACCTTTTTCGAGAATTGAAGGTATGGTTAGGCGGAAACGCTTCGCCAAAAAGGAAAAACTCCAGGAGACTCTCCAGACACCCACCTCAGTGGCGGCAGAATTTTTTGCCGAGGCAATTGGAAAGCTGGTTTATTTATTTATCGTATGGCTTTAGTGCCGGGAGTGTCCGAGTACATTTTCGGCTCGCCTGAGTCTGTAGCTGCTTCCAGCGGACACCCTTAGGGTGAGCTACAAGTTCCGTTCAATTTCAAGTAGTTCGAACTTTCGCTACCAGATATCAATGATACCAAGTGGTGAACGTTTGGAACTTTGATAGAGCGTTCCGAAGAAATCTAACCCAACAATTTAGCTTCACACAAGTTTAGTCTGTGGAAGGATCTTTTACATGCCATAAATCTATGACGTGGGACCTCCGGCTCTACTTCCCCTCCGAAGGAAGGCATACTGAAGGATTTTTAACGCTCTTAAAAATCCGACTACTTCGACCGGGTTTGAACCCGCTATCTTGGGCACAGCAGTTCAGCATGCTACCAACTACGCCACCGAAGCCGGAAAGCAGGTGTAACGATACGACAAATGTTTCAATCGTTTTGGCGATTATGTTGAGACATAAGAATAAAACAAGCAAACATTTAGTAGTAAAGTCAGTTTGGTATGTCAATCTGTTATTTTTATACAGTCCATCGGAACTTGAAAAAAAAAACAGCCCTCGAATAACACTTGCCTAGTGTGAACATGTCGTCAGCTGAACGTATGCTTACTTAGTGTGTCAACAACAACATAATGAAACTGGGTTACAGACCTATCCTCATGCAAATTACGAGTGCTCGCCTGTAAAATAACCTTGTTAGAGAGTTGATGTAAGCAGGAAGCAGGTTAGGCCCTGGCCTAGGGGCACACCATACTGAGGGGCGCAAAAGCAAGAAGAGATTGCCTCGGATCTATGGTGTGGTAGCTATGTAGAGATGAAACGAGTAGCTCAGGACAGGGAAGCATGGAAAGCTGCATCAGACCAGTCGAAAGACTGAAGACAACAGACAACAACATAACTCGAAGTTGGGGTGAATTGCGTTCTTTAGGAGTCGCGTTTTCTAAAAGGGATCAGAAAATACTTACAGTAAAAATAATCGAAAAGAATTTGGCCCGTGGAGATATCAAGGAAACTGACAGATGGTTGGTTGGTTCTTAAGTTTAGGGGCTGCGACAACGCGGTCATGTAGCCCCGTGTACTTTGGGTGTGTGTAGAATATGTCTGATAACCGGTGTTAATTGTGATGACTGTATTAGTGTGTGTATCTGTTTTAATTCAAGGAAGGACTGCAGACGATCCA
The DNA here is from genome assembly GCA_946902985.2 of Meconema thalassinum. Taxonomy (NCBI): domain Eukaryota; kingdom Metazoa; phylum Arthropoda; class Insecta; order Orthoptera; family Tettigoniidae; genus Meconema; species Meconema thalassinum. The sequence continues at coordinate 235,119,343 of OX336395.1, read as the reverse complement.
TTTTCTGCCGCCAAACGCCACCGTCAATGACTACTAGTTCAGAACTTAGCTACCAGACATCACCACTGTCGGCTCTTGGCAACGAACGTAGGAACCTAAGGGCGTTGTTTACATTCTTAACCTATACAATTAAGCATCACACAGGTGTAATTAGTGGAAGGTTCATTAACATGCCATAAATCTATGACATGGGACCGCCGGCTTTACTTCCCCTCCGAAGGAAGGCATACTGAGGGATTTTTAACGCTCTTAAAAAATCCGACGACTTCGGCTGGATTTGAACCCGCGATCTTGGGCATAGAATCTCAGCATGCTACCGACTACGCCACCGAAGCCGCCAAAAAAAAACCTGACAGATTTAAGTACCTAGGAGAATGGCTGGGACCGAATCTCTCGGATGTAAGGGCATTATCAACTGAGTTAACAAGTTAGAAATTGCTTATTAACTAACCAAGAACACATATAGCCCAATAAGAAGTGTACCTCCCGAAAGAGTAAAATGAGACACTACCAGACAGTTATCCGTCCTGAAGCCTTATAGGCTATGCATCAGAATGTCCAGTATTCAACCGGAAGGGACTCACGGACAAACTCGAAGTACAGGAGAGAGAAAGATAATGAGGAAGATATTGGGGCCTGTTAAGGAAGGGAATAAATACAGAAGGCGACCTAATCCGGAGCTCTACACGTAACTGTGAAAGAATCACTGATGTTGCTAGGAAACGACGTCTAGCATTTTATGGGCATGTCTACAGGATGCATCCTACCTGCTCCTCGGTTACTGGCAAAAGCGGAAGACCAGTCACCATGGTTGTGGGAAGTGAGCAAAGATCTGCGAGAACTTGGAGGGACGGAAAGAGACTTAAAAGACCGGGCATCTCTCAGGAAGATGCTTCAGCAAATGAGGTTTCAGGACAAACAGCCAAGAAAGAAAACAGGTGCCCTCTGGACACAGGAGAGGAGGGTACAACACAGCCAGAGGATGCGTAACTATTGGGAAAACATCAAAGCCCACTCCAAATGTAATAGTCGAATGTCGTGGTCCTTAGATGGGGCTTGGTGGATCAGCGGTCTAGCTGTATGCCTCTCACCAAGGCGATCCGGGCTCGATTCCCGGTCAATGCATGTGAGATTTTCGAAGTGAAATGCCATGTCTTGTGGTTCGGATTCCACGTAAAAAGGAGGTCCCGTGGCTCATGATCTACAGATTAACGGTCACGTTAAACTACAAGCTTCCTTCCTTAGATGGCCTATACGAAACAACAAGAAGAAGAATCAAAATGTATGTGCAGTATTTGCACAGGAACATTAAACCTGCACGAGTACACCAAGTGACGTAGCTACAGTTGACTATTTAAGTATTCATGATAAGGGCTCGGATTTTTAGGCAAATAAATATTTTTTATGTAAATACTTATTTTAAGCATTTTTCTATAAATACATAAATTCCTGCTTTTCACGTATTAGCACATAAAAAGACATAAAATTTACATTTTTAATTCAGTATATTGTATTTTTTTTGTTCTGTGTTACTTCAACGGGGAAGAATCTGTGAGCTATCTAATCTTCATGCAGAGCGTATGTCAGCTTGCAACTGTGTTTTTCTTAACCTGTCGCCCCGTGCCACTCACTGTGGAAGCCGGGGATTTCCTTGTACATAGTCAAATTGCACCACGTGCTAGACCTCCCCCTCCCCCAGCTACCTGGAACCAGTGTCACTCACATGCGGTTCATTTCTGGCACTGTGAAGTGTAAGGCAGTTCTACGATGCCTAAAGTAAAAACAACTACAAGTTATCGTCTGTTGCAGAATTGAAAGATAATTTTACTTCTGATGGGGGCGTTCTGTTCTGCCAACCATGTGGGAAAGCAATCAAGGCTGAACAGCGATCTCAAGTTTCACAACACCTCAAGGGCAAGAAACATATTGCCGCAGTTTCACGCCTTCAGAAGAAGTGTTTCGCGATAATCGTCTGTCTTTTGGGATGGACAATCTGAAGATGTATCTCGTTGTGTATTGTAATGCTTCAGCAGTCAGTGAGACATAGAATAAATGACATTCGTGAGTACTGCGTAATGTTTATATCCACATTAATAAATTAAATTATAATTAAATATTTTTACTTTTTGCCACATATTTCAGGTATTTTGAATACACAAACAATAAATATTTTCCCAATTCTTATCACCTAAAAATCCGAGCTCTATTCATGACAATACAACACCATTTTTTCATGTATTTCTGTATCTCGAAGTTTCGATAACTCGAAGTAGGTAACTTTTATTTCCGAATTCGGTTCGAGATTTCGAGGTTCGACTGTATTTATGCAACCTAACCTGAAATATTACACAAGATATTTACAGTGCCTTTTTTTTTCAGGGGTAACGCGGGGGTACGCGTACCCCTTAAACATTTGAAAACAGTTAAAGAAAAAAATATTGGTTCATTTGTATCAAGTCCGGCAAATATAACTTCCGATTTGAAAGTTCATCGATAAGCTGGCGTCAACGCGCTGTTCACAACAGCTGGAGGAGATTTCGAGTTATCCTCGATTTAAATCGATATATCGAATCAGTAGCGGCTTCGGTGGCGTAGTTGTTAGCATGCAGAACTGCTGTTACCAAGATCGCGGGTTCATACCCGGCAGAAGATGTCGAATTTTTTAAGAACGTTAAAATACCTCAGTATGCCTTCCTTTGGAGGGGAAGTAAAGTCGGCGGTCCCATGTCATAGATTTATCGCACGTAAATGATCCTTCCACTAACTACACTTGTGTGAAGCTAAATTTCTAGGTTAGATTTCGTTGAAACACTCTATCAAAAGTTCCAACGTTCACCACTAGGTGTCAGTGATATCTGGTAGCGAAAGTTGGAACTACTTGACATTGTACGGAACTTGTAGCTCGCCCTATGGGTGTCCGGTTGAAGCAGCTACGGCCTCTGGCGTGCCGAATATGTCCTCGGACACTCCCGGTACTAAAAGCCATACGAAAAATAAAATAAAATAAAATAAATAAATCGAATCAGTTTCTTTTGGTCGGCAACTCGGCACTCCGTTCTTATAACAATGCAGGCTAGTTTTTGGAGGCGGGGTAGTTTGTTATTATCATTTCAAATGATCTTGTCGACTTCGTCGTTATGCTTGGGTCTAACGTTATGCGTTACGGTTACGGCGTGTATGACGTCATCATGTTGTTCAGTGCATATGCGCCGAGTCTGAGTTTACTGCTGGGGTCTGCCGTTATGCGATACGGAGACGGCGAGTGCCTGACGTCAGACAGGAATACAAGGTGTCTCCTAAAGAAGTGTGCAAGATTTCAGTCAGGAATACAGGGTGACTCCTAAAGAGGTGTACACGACGTCAGACAGGAATACAGGCTGACTCCTAAAGAGGTGTACAAGATGTCACACAAGAATACAGGGCGACTCCTAAAGAGATATACAAGACTTCTGATAAGAAAACAGGATGACTCCTAAAGAGGTGTACAAGATGCCAGATAAGAATACAGGGTGACTCCTAAAGAGGTGCACAAGATGTCACACAAGAATACAGGGTGATTTCTAAAGAGATATACAAGATGCCAGATAAGAATACAGGGTGACTCCTAAAGAGGTGTGCAGGATGTCAGTGCAAAATATAGGGTGACACTTAACGAGGTGTACAGTATGTTAAATTTAATTCAAATTCAGGGTGACCCTTAAAGAAGTTTGCAAGATATCAGATTCAAATAATTGGTGACCCTTAAAGAGTTGTAAAAGATGTCAGACTCAAATACAGAGTGACCCTTAAAGAGGTGCCCGCGTGGGAAGCCTAAGTTAATGGGTAATGGAGTCTGTTGAAAGAGTCCTGGGGCTTCGAGCGAAGCATGCGTCATTTGAAATGATATAAAGTCTAGTCTCTCAGACTGAGTGTATATTTTTTTGTGCTTGTGGTTAGTTGTGAAGAATGAACAAAATATTGAACTATTTAACATCCATCCAGGCATCGAAAAAGCTGTAAGTTAATGATTCAAACACAAACAATGATCGGACTTGGAAAATTGCCGAAAATTGCAAGATCGGGATGTTTTGTCGACTACAACTGAGAGTACCCCTTAATTTCTTTTTAGAAAAACTACACTGGGTATTTATTACAAAACTGGCAACCCACCCCGGCTTCACATGGAACAGTTATGAATGCTTTACGTGATAAGCGCTTTTTTTCCGATGTCAATGAACTACGACCTATATCCGTTTTACGACTCGGCATGATGGGTTAAAATCACTGACTGGACTATTTATATTATCATGGAGACGCATGTGTAACGAATTCTTGTTAGAAGTAATTTAAGAATAGCAAGGTACATGAAACACAAATCCCCCTTCCGTCCAATCTTAACTTAACTGTGTATTTTGCGGAACGAAAAGTTCCCAGGCGAAATGAAGAAAAGCCGAGTTGCTCTTCCAGGGAAACTCCAAACACAACCACTCTTCTCTGAAGTTTTAACTCAACACGACTCGACAGTTTGCTGCTGGCTGTATCTGGGGTAATGGGCTCTCCCGCTAGCTAGGCTGTAACTGGGGTGATAGGCTCGCCCCTAACTAGCTCGTAAACTGTCGCCTCAGTAATTGAATGGAGATCGTTGGAAGAAATGAAAACGTAAAAACACTTATAGTGGGCGATGTATTTAAAATAGAGATATGCCCTCGCGGAAGTTTTTGAAGAACTTTTCATGCTGAACAATTCATACATTCATAGGATATAGATATTTTTAACGGTTTGCCCAGTGTAAGGTTAAAAAGCGCACGGACGCCGTATTGGATTCAGGTTTTAAATACCAGCTAAGTTAACATAACCTCATTGCATAGTGTATTGTACCATTTGTGTATTCGCTACGTTACAATAGGCCACCAGTATAAATAGGAACTGTTGATTTAGAATCATAAATAAGGCCCGGATAGTTATGTGTTTAAATATTTTTAATTACATATTTTGGCGGTTTTTGTATATAAATGTATATTCTGGCGTATTTATTCATCCCAGGCAAGGAGACGGTTTATCTCCTACAGTGTTCAATTTTGCATTGGAGAAGATCATACGTGAGACCTTTCGAGAGAATTTTGAAGGAATCCAATTCGAAGGGAAGAACCTAGCATACCTTGCCTATGCAGATGATATCAGTTTACTCTCCAGCTCTCAGGAAGAGCTGAGGCAAATGACCAGAGAACTCAAGGCAGCTGCCAACAAATTTGGGCTAATCGTGAATGAAACCAAGACGGAGTACCTCAATATGACTCGCGGGCAAGGCCACGTTTTTGGGCCACTACAGTCACTCCGGGTAGAGGACCAGTCCTACAAGAGGGTCCATGAATTTAAGTACCTAGGATCGCTTTTCACGGAGAACTCATCATGTGAGGCAGAAATCAACGCCAGGATCCAAGCAGGAAACCGAACTCTCTACAGCTTAAGAGAGAAAGGTTCTTCGGAAGATCTTCGGACCGGTGAGGGATGTACACACGGGTGAATGGAGGATTAGACACAATCATGAAGTAGAAGACCTGTACCATGATAACCAGAAGACTGCAGTGGGCTGGACATGTAGCCCGGATG